>CM035807.1:98599784-99167284 GCA_020466095.1 Chlorops oryzae
TATCGATATGGTTTTATAATTCTACTCAGAAAATGTTTCGAAGAATTTATTAGTTCACATTCTTTCAGATCGACTAATTCGCAAAGTGTTTTGTGTTTTGCTCCAACAGTAAAGAAGGGGTTACTTTTTGATGAAGTTTTTCAGTATAACTACACAGAGAAAAAAACACGTAGTAAATTGAAGAGTGCGACGCTCTTAGAGAAATCGCTCTTGAATCTAAAGGATTTAGCTTTTAACCCAACAATGAAAACGCTCTTGGCTATCATTTTAAGAGTGAAAGTAGTAACTTTAATAGTGAATCCGTAGATTTAAATACTTTCGCATTTAAAGTTCGGATTTTTACAGCTAAACTGTTATTCCAACTACATTTTATTGAATTTGTTAAGAGCGAAACTATTTCAGTTAAGAGCACTGACCACTTAAAGACATTTCTTTTCGTTCGGTATAATTCTCATTTGTTTTATAAAATAGGCCATATAAGACATTTATTCTTCTAAGATCTTTTTAAGCATTGCGAAAGCAGTCACGACAACGGAGTGACAAAATCGGATGAAGTCCATCCGATGGCTATTTTTGGTGTTAAGTTAAGAGGAGGAAACAAATTTTTCTGAAATTGTTTTTGCGAATAGATAATAAATTTATCTACAGCTGTGCATTTTTAATCAACAGTGTCACTTTTGGAAATTATTAAAACTTTTCAATTTTAAATCAAAATTTTCGCTTTTGGAGATTTTAAAAGCTGTGAATTTCAAATCCAACGTTTTCGCGCTCGGAAATTTTAAAAGCCACCTTTCTTAACGCAACAATTTCGCTCTTAAAAAAATGAACAGTGATAATATTGTTGGTTTAAAAGCTAAAAACTCTTGAGATCATTTTAAGAGCGAAAATTGTTGGGTTAAGAGCGAAATTGGTATAATTTACAGTTATTTTTTTCTTTGTGTACGATACGAAATTGTATCACTCATAATGAAGCCGGGAGCATTGTTCTTCTCCTTTAAATGGATATCACTGGTTGTGATCTTTTTTGTTTGTTTTATTTTTTATGTTAACTTTTCCTAAGGGCACACCGCATTCCTCCCTGCTGGAGATCAATTCATAGAAACTAACTGATGAAATAAATTCGTTGGGCCCCGAGGTAACAATTACAAAACTCCTTTTCAACTTTCGTTTTGTCATTTCGACGGGAAATCAGAAGAGTCATCATAGAACGTAGAACAGAACAGAACAGAGTAAAGCCAAGTCAAGCTTTAACCAATTCAACCAGCCATTACCGCCAACACACAGTCAGGCGGCACCACCTACACTCCGTGTCAATTAACTTTGATTAACGCGTTCGTGCACGTTTACGTCGAATCGCACGTGTGCTCGATTCATGACAAGCTCCATGTTGCAGTAATTGCCCCCAAACAAAACGCACACAATAAAACCAAAAAGGCGTTCAGTCTTCTTCACAAAACGAGGTCCTCTGGCCCCTCCGTGCCGGAAACTGGTTTCACATTTTACAGGCGAGCAGCGCGCACGAAAAGCGAAGCGACGCGACGCGACGGCGATGAAGAATAAGACGAAAATGGTGCCCCAATTGAAATTGGTATCTCTCGTTGTGATTGTTGTTGTGGTCGTTGTTGTTGTTGTTACCCGATTCGAACAATTGTACGATGCAATCAATCACAAGAAGTTTAAACGTTTTCATGCCAACAACGAGCAACAATCCTCCAACAATGCAGGCACACACCTATTTTGCCATTGGCGGTCTTAATCTCCGGCAGCAGTCAGCAAAAGTCCATATATGTCTCTGCATGTATGTGTGTATGTATGTATGTATGTATGCGACAAGGGATTCAATGGAGCCAGTTACCTTTGCTTCTCACAAAAAAAAAAAAAAAAAAAAAAAAAAAAACCAACCAATCCGAGAAACAAAAGAACAGCAAAAACAAAGTCAAAACAAACAAAAGACAACAAAACAGAGACAAAAGTCTTAAATGGCAATGGTTCAGTGAATAAAATTAAACGAATTTTGCAGTGAATTTCACGACGATTTGACATTGAAAAAGTAAATTCAACCGCGACACTGGAGCTGGCAGGCTGGCGGGCTGGCGGGCTGGCGGTTGGAGCGGGTGGTCGAACTCTGCACGAAGCAGCACGTTTGTTAGATCGAGTGGGATGGCAGTCCTGCAGCCTGATGCATTGCCATTCAACGTTTCTTCTTCGCGGTTCGTGCCTCTTGCCGGGAAATGCACTTTGAAGCGCATTGCATCGTTAATGAAGGCGTTTAATTTTTTCCAAGACCCTTCTCTATGCGCCCCATCATGACATGCCATTCCGTCTATGGCTGGAAGCATAACAACCAAGTTAATTGTCTTTTAAAGAGCGCACAAATCATGCTCGAAACGAGAACGAACAAGAACAGGCGCTTAAAATTGCCTTCAAGATGCACTCAAAAGACAATAATGAATGTCAATGCTTACAACGATGCCGACACTTTTAAGAACAGATCTAAGCAGAGCAATGCTTTGAGTTACTGTCCAATAAACCAGAGACGCTAATTGAGTTCAATGGACTCAATTGAAATATGCTGAAAAATCTTTCATTTGATGCAATTTTAAGCCTTCAACAGTTTGATACAATTTCATTACACCCCAATTTTACGGTCCACATTACATTATCCTTGTCAATTTTAATTAGCGCTGCGTACAATGGGTGCTTTCTTAATTGAAAGTAGACTTTTTACCGAATTGAAATGGGTTAAAAGAATTTTCCTAGGAACTAATTGACAGCCAAAAAAGATTGTTACACTGTAGAGTCTGGATAGAGGGAGCAAGGCTTACTCATGTTGCTATCACACTATCGAGGTTCAATTTTTTTAAATGTTTAATTTGCTCTATTTGATTGAAATATGTACACAAATTTCGGTGTTCAAATTTTCATATTTACAAGTTCAAAAAACAAATAAATAAAATAAAGAAATAAATAAAGAAAAATTTGTTTAAAAAAAGCTAGCTTTGTTTGAAAAGCAATGTTTGCAGAAATGGTCGATTGGGCCGTAAAATGTTCCCGAAGATGAAACACCAACATCTGTTCCAAGTTCTTCTTTAATTTCCCATTTTACCTTCAATGATAGGTAAAATTTTTGTTCTCACACCACCGATAAATATTTTCACTCTGTCCAGGCCCTGCAGGAAATGTCAATAGTTAATCTATACTCTTTCTCTACTGACTGCGTCAACAGTACTACTGACAAGTTATACCCGTCGCAATGCTTTGCGTTATTGACATTTAACATTGAGTTGTCATTGCATGTCTACATTTAGACCAAGAACTAATGACGATCTATAGACGAGCTATTGACATCGGTAGCTATTATGTAGACAAAAGGAGTACTCTTTCGCCTTATAAGGAGACACGTTGTTGACATGGTCAATAGAGATGAGCTATACTTCTTGAAAGTACAGTTTCTCTAATGACACCGCCTATAAATACTGTTGACGTTGGAACTAGTTCTCTTGTCTATATTGACGTCAATATAGACACGGGGCCATATGGCGACAGGCTTCCTGCAGGGGGGTTCACACTACACAGACTATACTGTATACATTCATTTCTTTGAGTGAGAAAAGGCACAGCTTAACATGTAATTACGAGGGAAAAATTTTGCCTTAATATTTTACGGTGATTGAAAAAGGAGTATCGTAAATCAGTGAGCCTTTCACTATCCTCCAACATCCAAATTAGTCAGAGCATTTAGTCTTTATTTGACTCAATTTTTCTTAACAAAGTGCCTGAGTATGTCAGAGGGGACTTCCTATTCAAAATTTATGGGAAAGGAAAAGAAAGGAAACAAATTCCATCCAGTCCAGACTAATTGTTCCTTAACCAATCGAACTTTTAAGCTGACGACTTAAAATATCACAAACAATCTTTAATTACACAAGCTTTCTCACTCACGGCAGAACGGTTCTCGCAGACCAGGTGTGTCTTCTCGTTGATTCTTAATAAAACTTCCGTCATTTTTTTCGAATTTTTTACATAAATAAAAATATGAAAAGAAAAAAAAATAGAAAACAAAAAGGTCCCCCGATGATTAATATAAGATTCAAAGGCTAACACAATAATCTGATTAAACTTATTGCCATATAAAAGCACTGTGATTATAAATTTATTTCTTAACTTAAATTAAATTCTATCCATGCACAAAGAAGGTGCCCGGCCCGGTGCGAGATCCGCTGTACCTTTTACAGTTCAAAGAAATTCTTTTTAATAATTACTTAAAAAACTCCTTTGGCTTTTTATGGTTTAATGAGTTTAATTTATAGCTTTTTGAAGTATCCGAAGAAGTTAATGAATAAATAACAAAAAATTTCTTTGCTACAGATTTTCAGCGGGAAAGTCATTTAGACAAAAAAAAACAAAACAAAAAAAAATACAAAGATACCCCGGAGAAACCCGTTGATACCTTTTTCAGGATGACAACATAAGAAAAAAAAAACTTTTGGCCCGCCAGAAAAAATTACGCTCTCAAGTGGAAACTAAATCTCTGCTGGACTCCTTCAATTTAAGGCCGTAAATAGAAAGAATTTCGCTGCTGAATTTGGGGAAGAAAAAAATATTTTTTCTCATTTTGCTACAAAACAAATGCTTAGAAATGCGAAAGAAAGTGCTGCGAAAATAATTTGAACTTAGGTGGAGAAGAGCTGAAAAGGAGATGGAGAGAGGGAGCGAAAAAGAAATCCTGGTAACAGTAAATTTGATATTTGCATGCGAAATAAATTAGTGTGAACGAATGCGTTAAGGTTACCTTCCCTAATTGCATTGCGCTACAAAATCCTCGAGGGAAATGTTGTATTCTAGCCGAGTTAAACGAATGAAGGAACACAAATAATAATAAAAATAAATGCCATATTTAACGGAAACAAGAAATAACCAAAAGGCCATATAAACACGAAGGCGATTTGAGGTTGTGTCGAGGAAAAAAGTTCATTAAACCACAACAGCAACATCCAAGGACGTTGGATCCAGGATATGATGGAAGGGGGATACTTCTTTTCTTGTATGATTTAGACTTATGGCTCGATTTTCAAGTAAATTCCATCTTAAAGGGGTGGTGAGGCCCTATCAAATACGCCCCCGGCAAATACGCTACCCTTGGCTACAGCAGCGTGAATGAGAAGAAATGAAGCTAAATTTATTTGGAGCGAGATTTTTTTTCTCTGCTTAAAATCCGGTAGATTGCTTAGTAATAATAAAGGACTTAACCCGCTTTTTGGAGAGTTTATTGCCGGTTAGCACGAATGTTTTTTCCACAAGTTTTTCCTCTCAAGATTTATTGAGTTTCTTTCTTCGACTGCTGCTGTTAAGCATTCAATTCGGTTTATAACATTTTTCCAGTCGAGTTATTGTTTTCCTATTTCGTCGTCGGCTCAAGCAACAACATTCCGCAGTGTCAGAATTCTTGCATTTTTCTGTGAAAATATTTCACCTTCCTCCGATTGATTTATTCAATTTCTTTTCCTATTTTTCGTCGTCTTCGCTACTCTACACTCTAATCTACTCTACTGAACTCTGAAGTAATTCTTTTGCTGCTGCCATGCTGGACAGGGACCCCAATTTTCGTCTCCATTCAGAGTCACAGCCACCACCGCAGCCAATCGCAGGCGTAAATATTCCTCGCCAAGGATAATCGCACAACACCCGGTCCGAATCAGGCGCACACAAACACGCAACGACAGAAAATATCCCAAATATCTTTCCAAATATTTACTTCACTTGCGTTCGAACAACAATCGCCGGAAAAGAGCGGAAAACAATGCACAAAAGCCGATGAATATTCGATTGAAACTTTATGTGTCTTTAACAATTTTTGATTTGTTATTCGCTTCCATACGTAATGTTCCATTATTTATTTTTATGGAACTTTTGTTGTTCGATCTTCAACGGGGGCTAATATTTATCCATCTTTATAGCCGACACACTCTGTATTGAGGGTGTATTGCGTTTGTGCGTACGTGTGTTACTTCCACAATCATTCGGTATGGAGCATACTCCGATTTGACTTGGCCGTATCCGTCCGTCTGTCTGTCTCCCCGCATACAGGATTCTTATCGAAGGAGTTGAGCGTTGAAAGTTCAGTTGACGAAATTCCTTATGCATACAGACGGGGACATGAGGAATAACAAGTTCGTGAATGGACCTAATCGGACCATTTTAAGGGGGACCTGAGTGTGTTATAAAAACCATTGTAAGAATCCGATTAAATTTCCATGGCTTTCCACACTTCTCGACAATTTATGAAAAATAAAAAATTAATTTCAATTGCCAAAAATGACATTTTTCACTATAAAGTGAAAACCGAGGGACCCAAAGCCTAAATAATAATTAAAAATTAAATATGGAGATGGTCAAATAAAATCTACTAACAATAAGGCGGGCACCCCAATGGTGTATATATGCACAATTTAGCCGACCTACGTCACATCGCTGAGGTGGTCATAGTGGCTAAGGTGTTGGTTAAAGATCCTGGATATGAACCTGTAAGCTAGGTTCGAAACCGGTCGTATCGGCTTTCCACACATCTCGGCAATTTATGAAAAATATAAATTTTTTCAATTGCCACAAAATACATTTTTCACTATAAAGTGAAAAATGAGGGACCCAATGCCCAAATAATAATTAAAATTTCCAAAAATCTGTTAAGCAGGCGTGACAAAAGATCGATATTCTTAAAGCAATTAAACAGAAGTCGGCATAGGATGGTCTTCAAAATCTTCAGAATTCTATATTGGTGACGTCGTGGTAGTCTTTGGCCTGTCTTAAGAAATATTCAAGCACATGTTACCATTTATGGAAATTTTTCATTCAAAATTGTTTCGAGGGTACTGGGCCCTTACTCTGTAGTTCGATTTGAACAAAGGTTTGCTGGGATTCGAGAACGTTTCATACTCCTCCTCTTGTTCGGGTGTCAGATGTTGTTATAGGTTATTATTGTTATTCGTTCCACTCGGATTTCGTGTTCGAGTAGAATGGCTTGCCGAGTCCAACTACAGAGTAAGGCCACTGATACCGATTCGTTCTCTAGCCTAATTTAAGAGTGGTTAGCCATGGTTAATTTTTGTTCTCCATACCCCTTGAACCAGTGGGGACATGCCTTTCTTCCAGACACATCATCCTCGTCATCGCATTTGACGTTTACGAAGCAAAAGAAAGAAGAAAAGAAATTCAGTTATGGTACATTCCACTCATGCGTTGTGTTTGTTTACACATATTCATGTCCAGGCGAGCATTATCCTGTCTGATTTGATGGTGTTGTTACGCAGAAAATAAATTACTTCTAGGCGAATAGTTTTCATGTTTATTATAATATTAAATTTTGCTTCATGTTATTGCGTTACATATCTACAACATAAGCGACGTGTTGACTGAATGTGCTTGCTTCCAAGCTGCTGCTGGCGTGTTTTGGCATGGTTATATCGTTGGCAGCAAAATGTTCTCCGGGAGTAAGACTTGTTTGTTCTCTTGTTGACGGCGGCGTTGGCGGTGGTGGCGATGGCGGTTACGTTTCCATGTTCTTTTGTTTATTTCGTTTTTTTTATATTTTTTTTTCTTGCTGTTTTTCTCTTTTGTTTTTATTTTGTTGTTTTAACATCCTTATCGCTTGTGGCACCGGCACCTTAACGTCTTATCCATCCAACTGGATTCTAGTAGCTTCGGCTCCAGTTAAGCGAACATTGCTCATATCTATTCAAAGATTTAGAAGATCCAACTCCCAGCAAAGCCTTAAATATGTATGTCGTTCGCAAAAAGGATATCATCATGATGAAGGCGGGGGTGGGTAAATAATTATTTTGTTTACGCAACGCTAAAGTGATTATGTTTTTATTAACTTTCCTTGTAATTTTCTTTATTCTTGTTCTTGTTCCTGTTCTTGTGTTTGTGTTGTGTTGTGTGTGTTCACCAAACGCTTCATACTTTGGGACATAATTATGCTGTCACTCACTCATTTTTAGTGGTTCTTACTTAGCAATTTATTCGATATTGTTTAAGCTTGTTCCATGTGCTGAGGTTTTAATTACCACGAATTATCAAAATTAAAGCAAACATTCCAATAAATTATAAGCGAAAACTTATTATACACTTTATCTACTCGTGTCGAGGAATTTCGGCTTCTCGATGCTGTTAAATGCAGCTGTTAAATTAATTTCAACTAGTAATGAGTTCAAGGCGGTTAGGAGGCGGAGGCATACGCCAGTTATGGGGAACTTTGAATTTCATATTAATTTCTCAACTATTTTTCATGCATATACTCTAGACTGTGTCGGATTTTGTGTGCCTAAAGCTGATTTTCGCTGCGATTCATCACATCATGCTGTGCATTCAAATTTTCTGGCAAAGGGTTAAACGAAGGTCTTGGTTAAGTTGTGGCTACATTTTAGTTTAAAGGTACTTATAAGTGAAAGATTGAGGGTCTATGTTTTGCTTGTAATTCAATACTCCATTCAGTTATTTCAACTTCAAATTATCTCCGGCATTCGATTTTCTTTTCAAATTTTTTTATTTTTTTTTATGCCTTTTAATAAATCTTATCGCCTTCATTTGTCAGTCGATTTGTGAATAAAGGCCTTTCTCTGACCTTTTTTCAAAATCTTATAAATGATGAACATATCTAAAGCCCGCATTGATTGAGCTAAGAAGACCTCGGTAGGCACTCACTCAATCGTTTTTGCTGCAACAAAAACGCAGTGAAAGCCGCTTAGCTCAGCTCTTAAAGCTGCTGCCCATGATGATTGCAATCAAAATTTATATCACAGTCACACGAGGGTATATCTAAATTGTAGCAGCTCAGATTGCACATTCAAGTGAGCGTGGAATTACTGTCGTGTCCACTTGGATATGAAATACCCGTCCCGTCCAAAGGGAAATTTACTCGTAAAACTGCTAACCGCACTGTTGCCTTTGACGTCAAATGCGATGGCGGCGGGGAGGGAAAACAAAATTAAGATGAAAATGAAATTTTCAAGCAGAAAAGTGAATCAAAATTTTAACACTTGCATGCATAAACGTGTTACGCGCTGTTTTTTATTTAATTTAACAATTTTTCGCTTTCCACCCTCGGACATACATACATATTTATATATATGTAGGTACATGTAGCGAGCCAGTTGCAATGAAACAAGAAAAAAATTAGAAAATAAAATAAAGGGAACCCTTCAAAAATGTACAAATTCTGGTCGGGTTCGCAGCAACAAGTCGACATGGAAAAAATAAAAAGAAAAAAAGTGGAATATAAATTTTTCTGAAATATAAAATCTAAAGCGAGTGCCTTTTGCCTTCAAGCCACAATCAAAAGGCTTTACTAAATCCTAAAATTGCTGGGAGTTTTTTTTTTTAAATATTTTTTAATAGGGAAACTTTCGCAGTGGAAATTGTTGCTTTAAAATTTTTTTTCTTAAAGCATCAAATTATACTCGATACCCCGTCAGATGTTATTGTTTTCAGCCATAAAATGTCACCCAAAACTTCACATACCTACACAGCATTAGCGTCGACACAAGCTCACTACATTTTCATTGAGTTTGAGGTTTCAATGTTCGAACGCCATTTCCAATTGATTTACTCCGGCATCAACGTTAACGAGCAATAAATAAATTATTCGCACATCATGAAACAAAAAGCGTAGGCCCCTCATTAAAACAGGTGGAATAATTGAATTGACTGAAGCGTTTCAAACCGAAGTACTTGATTTTGAACAGCACAACCTTTTCTTGAGTATTTTTCTTGTATTTTTCTTGAGCAAAACATATATACTTAGTTTCTTGAGGCTTGCACGGAAAAAAGGGAATAAAGCTCCAGGTTATTAAGGATATTTTATGATATTATTTAAAGTAGTTACATAGTGTATATGTATTCTATACACCATCACGCACGGATGCACAATTTTGAAAGGTTGTTTTTTATTTTTGTGGCTGTTTTTAAGTCGATCTTTACGCAAACCATAGAAAGGAAGAGGGACGGAGAGGGAAAAAGAGCGAAAAATGAGAGAGAGAGAGGAAGAGAGAGAGAGAGAGAGAGAGAGAGAGAGAGAGAGAGAAGAGAGAGAGAGAGAGAGAGAGAGAGAGAGAGAGGAGAGAGAGAGAGAGAGAGGAGAGAGAGAGAGAGAGAGAGAGAGAGAGAGAGAGAGAGGAGAGAGAGAGAGAGAGAGAGAGAGAGAGAGAGAGAGAGAGAGAGGGAGAGGAAGAGAGAGAGGGAGAAGAGAGAGAGGGAGAAAGAGAGAGGAAGAAGAGAGAGAGGGAGAAAGAGAGAGGAAGAAGAGAGAGAGGGAGAAAGAGATAGGGAGAAGAGAGAGACGGAGAAGAGGGAGAAAGAGAGAGGGAGAAGAGAGAGACGGAGAAGAGAGAGACGGAGAAGAGAGAGAAGGAGAAGAGAGAGAGGAAGAGAGGGATAGGAAGATAGAAAGAGAGAGAGAGAGAGAGAGGAGAGAGAGAGAGAGAGGAAGAGAGAGAGAGAGAAAGAGGAAGAGAGAGAGAGAGAGAAAGAGGAGAGAGAGAGAGAGGAAGAGAGAGAAGAGAGAGAGAGGAAGAGAGAGAGAGGAAGAGAGAGAGAGGAAGAGAGAGAGAGGAAGAGAGAGAGAGGAAGAGAGAGAGAGAAAGAGAGAGAGAGAAAGAGGAAGAGGAAGAGAGGAAGAGAGAGAGAGAAAGAGGAAGAGAGAAAGAGGAAGAGAGAGAGGAAGAGAGAAGAAGAGAGAGAGAAGAGAGAGGAAGAGAGAGGAAGAGAGAGGAAGAGAGAGGAAGAGAGAGGAAGAGAGAGGAAGAGAGAGGAAGAGAGAGGAAGAGAGAGGAAGAGAGAGGAAAGAGAGAAGAGAGAGAGAGAAAGAGAGAAAAAGAGAGAGCAAGAGAGAGAGAGAGCAAAAGAGAGAGAAGAGGAGAGAAAGAAAGAGAGAGAGAGAGGAAGAGAGAGAGAGAGGAAGAGAGAGAGAGAGGAAGAAGAGAGAGAGAAGAGAGAGAGGAAGAGAGAGGAAGAGAGAGAGGAAGAGAGAGAGGAAGAGAGAGAGAGGAAGAGAGAGAGGAAGAGATAGAGGAAGAGAGAGAGAGGAAGAGAAGAGAGAGAAGAAGAGGAAGAGAGAGAGGAAGAGAGAAAGAGAGAGGGAGAATTCATAACTTTGCCGCTACCATTTCTATCTTTCAACTTCCTATTGTGACAACTAGAAACGATTGCGGGTACAAATCAACATTCCTGCGTCCACTATTTACACATACATTTTCAATCGTCCCTGGAATACACAACTATTATGCGGTATTTTGAATGGGATAAAAACCAAGACAGCTTACAAAAACATTTTTTGACGAATAAAGAACTTCAAACACAAGATCAATTCGAACGGAAAAACAAACCAATAGAGAATTACTACTGATATATATTGCACACACTCTTTTAAGGAGACACAACTCAAAATTTCTCAATTTTCAGAAATCGCAAAAAACAAAATGCGTCTCAGTGTCAATCAAAGCAAGAAGAAAGGCATTGACGGGGTTTTTCTCTCTTTTATAATAGCAAAAACGGAATACAATTTTTCCATGCAGGTAGAGAGGTGAACTCTGATCAAGTTCCATATGTTAACTCAAAATTGAAGATTTTTGAGTTGTGTCACCTTAGAAGAAGGTGTTCGATATATTGTTTGTTCAATGTATGTCCGACAAACTTTGTGCATTCAATTTTCAAAATTGCTTCAAATCCCAACGGAAGTCTCGTCTTCAAAAATTCTTTCATACAAGTGCTTTTGAGTTATGACACAACTTTAAATGTCAAATTATGGTTATAGATGATTCCCTTTTCTTGTGAGTTGAGTGAACAATGACAGAAAACAATAAAAGCAGTCCAACAGTTCACTTCCTCGAAAGTCTACTCTAAAGTTTGAAGGGGTTGCGCTTTGGCGTTTATATCAAACAAAAATTCGCTGTCAGAATGAGAAATGCCAAAAATTAATCAAGATCACACAAGACAATGTAATTTTTATGTACAAACATACATACTTGAGTATGAATGAAATCGAAAAGAGAGAAAATTTATTTAAAAATATTCATTTTGTGATGGTTTTTAAATTCTGTTCTTCTTTTTCTTTCAGGTAAGCATGACGAAAACACGTCCTTAATCGAACGTTTGCATCGAGCTTAAACAGTAGGTACCGGCATTGTATGTTCATTTAAAGACATTTATGTAAAACTAATAGTGTTATCAGTATAAAAGGCATTTAAAATCTCACGCACTCGCTATGAATATGTCCGTGTGTGTGTGTGCAGAGATGTGTCTAAATGACGCTCACAATCTTGACAGTTTTGTGAGGCGTTTCATATTGTCTGTTCGGCTTTCACCGGCACATGTAAGTGCACTTAGCGAGTACGTTGACCATGGGCAAAAAAGAAAAAAAAGAAAAAAAAAAAGAAACAAATAAGAATGCACCCACATGGGAAGTACGATGACGCGCACCACACAAACACACAGAGGGACAGGGACTGGCACATGTACTTTCCATGGGACGCCGAGAAGCGCATCGGTTTGAGTAACGGAAGTAAACGCGCATTTCCGTTTCATGTCACTGTCTCGCTGTTGTATGAGGACGACACATCGTTCATATTTGTTGGCAACTTGAGGGCGCGTCGGTGTAAACGCAGACGCTGAATATGATTCGACACTTGACTGGATGTTGCAACTGTTGCAATTGTGCATACCGTCGTATGTTGCTGCTACAGTTGATATTTTTATTTAAAAGCATAAACGTGATGTATCCATCCATATATATGTATGTATGTACATAAACATAAACATAGCGGTTCCTGCTGTCGCTTGTGCATAAGCGAGAGAACACAGAGAGAAAATTTTATGAATTCTAAGCTTTAAAGTTTAAAGTCTTCGCTACAAGAGTTACGATTAGAAGTGCAATGTACCTACTCTCTCTCTTAAGCGGACACCTTAATATGTCCCCTTAATAGACGTGTCAAAACTCTCAACAACGAATTTCTCTCTAAAGCGAATCTTCTGAAGGCTTTTTCGGTGAATTTTTAGAGCCTTTTTTTTTACTCCTTATAAAGAATTCTCTCTGTAGGAAATTTTTTGGGGTCCTTGGGATTTGTAATAGAAAGTATATCGACTGTATTTAAGAAGCAGGAATGCTAGATCAATCCCAAAAAGTGTCCGCTTAAGAAGAATTAGTACACTGCAAAAAGTGTTTGGAAGTCCGCCATATAACAATTATGACTGGCTTCATATTGTCGAGTGTAGCTTATCTTTTCTACATTCGCTACAAAAAAAATAAATTACTTTCGCCTGCGGTTGTCAAGCTCTTTGAGCGCTTGAACATTAAGCGGAAACCATTCATATGCCATGCAACGTACTTAATTATAGCGTTTTTTTTTTAAATTTATTTTCATTTCTCTTTATATACATTTATTCGTTTTTTTGCAGCTATTTGCATTTTTATGCGTATCGAACGTAGGCCGCATGCAGATATGCTTCACGCGAGCGTCATGCCTTCTTCTTGCAAGTCCTGGCGAGCCAGTTCATGTCGATGGCATTTTTGTTTTTCACTTTTTTTTTTTGCGCTGCAGGACTTTTATAAACGTTTTTAATTGTGTAGACTGGTTGGGCGTTCGGTTGGTCAGTTGAGTAAAATTATGAAAAACTCTTCCAGTTTATTTTTTTGTTTTTGTTTTTTCTTCTTCTTTTGTTTGTGCTCATTTATATTTTAATAATAAATATTTGTTATTTAATGAGGCTGTCGTAAGGAGCAGCAGCGCAGCTATAACACATTCATCCATTGTTTGAGAGCTCGTAATCGAAGGAGCTGCAAAGGACGCTGTGAATTTATATAAATTAAAAATTAATTTCATTCAATGAGCGAAGAAAATTGTCGAAGTTCAACGGGAAGGACGACGGAAAAGAGCAGCAAAATATAAATAATTGACATTGAAAGAAAAAATATATTTGTATAAGTACATCTCTATATATTTTGAAAAACGAGCATCCCCCAATCGTGTCAATAGCACACAAAAGTGCCACGCATCATTAAGCGTCCGCTCAAATCAAATTTCGATTGACGTCCGGTTGAACTCTTTTCGGCTCGTTCAATTAATTAATTAATGAGCTCTTTATGTAATGACGGCTTTAGCGCCTGAAACTAGATCTCACACTTAATAAATCAATAATACTGCTTCCTCTTGTGCTTAACGGAAAGCCGCCTTAAAGCGATGATTTCATGCATTTTCAATGCCTCGTCGCCATCGCCATCGTCGGTCGCCATTGTTCGATTATGGCGGCCGTTACGTCAGATTCAAAAAGCTTACACGTGTATTTTCCCATTTAAGCGGCAAGTTTATTATTTCATTTGCATATTATCCTGAAGCTATAGCCACCAGCCATCCAGCTATAGGGCCTTTTTTTGGCCGAGCGAATTCGACTTTCTGTTGCAAAAATGTCGTAGCCTCAATTTAACTTTCTCAGCCAGAGAACATAAATTGGTTGAAGTGACCGTAATTGTTAAGCTTGTTTTAAATATTTCGCTCGTAATTGAATATGGGGATACAGCCGTCGCCAGTGAAGGAAACAAAGCCATTAAAACTTCTCTTGTGGTTTGAAATTTTTATATTCTCCGAGATTTTCAGTTTTTTATTTTTTTTTTTTTATTTATTTATTTGATACAAATAATTATGTATAAGATTTGTTTCGAGAACTAACGTCTGAATATAAATAGGCATGTCTATATGAATGTCTGTAATATGAGGATGAAAAGGCCTCTGGCGATTTTATCCAAACATTTAAACACGTTTAATCCTTCTGAGGGTATTTCCGACAGCGGCCCCTTAAAGGTATTTTGATGTTTTGTTAACTTTTCAATAGGATTTAACTTAAAACATTCTAGGAACCAAATTTTTAGGTTCCTATTATGAAGTGTTCTTGATGTATCCTTGAAAACCTAAATTTTGAGCCCTTTTTATACAGTTTTGTATGGGCATTTCCGCCACCCAGTATTTTTTCGTAGGTTTGCGACCGCATATTTATTGCTATCTTTATCCATCTTCTGCACCGCATGTAAAGCTACCAAAATGCGATGTAATTACAAAGAAAACTAGAAGGAAAATGTTGGAAAATGTGGTCACGAACGTACGAAAAAAATACTGGGTTGCGGAAATGCCCATATCTCAAAAACTAATTAAGGTAGAATGATGAAACGAACGATTAATGATAGCTAATTAAACAGAGAATATAAAAAAAAGATTTTTTTATTTACACTGAGAAAATTTTTGCCACAAAAAATAAAAAAAGTCTTAATTGACTTCTTTCAGTGTATTTTCGCTTTCGGAACACTTTTTAGTTATTTAAAAAAAATACCTCTAAGTATAATCTTTTGTTTAAAAAAAAATTTATTAAAATCAAAGGGATGCTTTTTGAGATAATTTGAAAAACGTAAGTGCACTTAGATGCTCCCAGTACAAATGTGCGAAAAATCACATCACTCATACGGCAGGCATTCATTAGAAAATCGATTTTTATAGAAAGTCTAAACGTGTGGAAAACTTTGACCCCCGATATTCATGCTGATCGAAATTCGCGAAAAAACGCAGTTACCAATATATTTTGTTTGCAATAAAACCCTTTGGAAATTACTGAATACAATCGGGTATGGTTTGAGCACAGCATTAGTCTGTTCATAAAACAAAAGATGGTTCAAGTCTTCAAAAGTTGACACACAATTTTGGGCCAACAACAAAAACTAGTCCCAAGTCAATTGTGGGCTCCTTCAGAAAGCCTGGGCCCGTGGGAAATACCCTTTTTCCATCCCCCTCTCTACAGGCCTGATCTTGAATATCAGCATATTGAATTTATAGCAAAACTTCTTAAAGGGTCAGAATTCGAACACTTTGGCTGGCAAGATTTCATAAATATCGTTAGGTATTTTAATGTGGAACACTCGAAAGAATTAAAGCTCTTAATGTCGCTTCATTACACCGACAACAATGACTTCGCTTTCAACGTATTACAATGCGATAAGGTTTCATGGTCTGTAAAAAATCAAGAATCAATTAAGCAGGCATTTAAGCACAGAAGCAATCGCTTAAATTGTATATGCTATCAACAATCGCCGTAACCCAGGCAGCAACAACTACAACAACAACAAAAAGCAACCAAATCCAATTTTTCATTCACTCCACTCACTCATTCATTGATTTTCCTCGTTGGCAATTTCCGATTTCCGTCCACCTTTCGACGTTGTTTAAATTAAGAAGCCATGAATAACAACGCAGCCTTATGCATTAACGAATACATTAAATTGGATTTAAATTACAGACGCGAAGCGCCAAATTGAATATGATAATTAACAACAAGGAACAACAGGGGTTAAAGAGAATGAAGACAGGAACAGGAAAACTCCAGCAAAATGTAGATAAATGTATGTAAGCCTCATTAAGATACAAAATAGAACTTTCATCGAAAATACCACTTAATAGTTGCGTAAGTGTTCAATTAATCCTTGTTTAAGTTGAGCAGATTCGTTAAATATTATTAAGCGGTTTAGACGAGCTCTTTAGGCGACACCCCCTTGAAATCTGCTACGTTTAATGACTCAAAGGATTCTTTGGTTTTTGATAAGTTCGTTCAAGACTTTGTTGTTGGCGACACTTCAAGAGTTCTCGGCTAAATTTTAATCCTTTTCGTAAAGGAGGCGTTTCAACATTCTTAGCCATTTGCTTTAATTATTTTGCTGTCAGTTGCAGCAAATTAGGCTCTTAGCTACTATGATATTAGTTGCTTAGCCACCAAGACCATTTATCGTTTTAATAACGTTTAGTTACAAGATTTTTGATAGAAATTCCAGTCGAATACCCTCAAGCTTACTTGTGTTTATATATATATTTTTACTATTTATATACGCAACACACTCTGTGTCGAGAGTGTATTGTGTTTGTGCGTACGTGAGTAACACCCAGAACCTCTCAAGATAAAGCATGCATATCAAATGTGTATAGAAATGATCAGCGTGACTAGGAAATTCTATTTTAATCAAGTTAATCTGTTATAGGACTCACAAAGACCGCTTATCTAACATCTGAATTTTTTCGCAATATTTCAATAGTTGGAAATTTAAGCGTATATAGAGTGTATTCTCTATGAAGCGGACACACACGGGACCGAAAAATATGTCCGCTCAATAGAGGTGTCCGCCTAAGAGGAAACTTTTCGAGAAGCAGCAGCATTAGAGCGATCCCAAAAAGTGTCCGCTTAAGAGGAGACTCCGCAAGGAGAGTGTACACTGTACATTAGACCGTACCACCTTATATGCAAAAAAAAAAAAAATAGTGTGCCGTATACCAGCGAATATGACAGCAATTTTGCAAGACAATTCTGAAAAGAAAACAAAAAAATTTTCCTTCATATCTCGGGCATTTACAGTCGGATTTTAAAGTTTGGTACATCAATATTTTTGTCGCAAGTACACCAACCTCAGGCGTACCGTTCTAGTAATTACCCTCAAGATCTCAGTTCTTACCATCCTAATGAACCACCCTAATATCAAAAAAAAAAACCCTTAAAATATCATCAAACTTGTCCTCAGGAAGTATAGCGATATTTCAAACAGAAATATTTTTAAATAAGGTTTTTTGCGGAATAATTGCGCTTCAAAAAATATTTGTTTTGACCATAATTTTATGGATAGAAACGACTAACCGATTTTAATGATTATATTCTCAAAAAATTTATCACAAATTAAGGTCCTGGGCATTTAAGTCGAATGTACAAGCATGGAATTAAATTTTAAAATTCTAAAAGCTAGTGGGCGTGGCTGTAGGAAGTTTTTCATTAGATAATTGAACAGAAGTCGTCGTCGTCATATAAGGCTACTTTATTGTCCTGGCAATCTCCTGAATACTTTGTTTGAATGGTCATGGCACTGGGACCTGTTTTAAGAACTGACTATAACACCCTTAGTCGGTAAAGCCTCGTTTTAAACAAACTGTACTGAATATTCGTTCATAAACATTAAAAAACCTTGAATAGAATTCAACTCTTAAAAGCATAAAAAAAGGACTTAATTTCTTAGCAGCCATTTTAGCTGGCATCAAACTTTAGCCAATATAAATCAACAGAATAAATAAAAACATATATGTATTTATATTGTATATTCCAAAAAAAAAAAAGAAAGTAAAGTAATAAAAGAGAAAGGCAAAGCAAATCAACTCAATTTAAAATGCTGCGCTAAGCTTTTAAAATATTAAAAATCCTTGAATGTGAAATTGTCAACAGAGCGAGCGCAAATGCAAATAGAACAACAGCTAAAGAACAACGGCAACGGCAGTGCGAGGAAGAAACAATAAAATGTATAGCAAAAATTATGGTAAAGCGAGCGAGACAGCATCGACCCCATCAACACACCATCAGCTCTGTCAGCAGTCAGCAATCGTTGGAGCAACAGTACAAAATAAAATAAAAATTCATCATCAACGCCATGTTTCACTTTCGATTGCGGCAACCTGAGGCTGATAAATATTTTAAAAGTCCTTGCCTGGCAATATTGTCAGTCAGCCTGCAGCAGTTATTTCCAATTCCAAATGCTGCCCGAACGAGTTGAGGTAGCCTCAATAGTTAAATGGCTAGTCGCATTGGATTCATTCTTCTTTCCCCATTTCTTCCATTCAGCGCCCTTCCGCATGGCCTGACGACAGTAGCTATAGCTGCAACACATTTTGTATGCAACACCGAATTGTAATGCAGTAGCTTGCTTTTTGAACTTCTGCTGCTGCTGCTGCTGCTGTTGGTCTTTCTTTTGCTGGCAGTTTTAACAATTTTAAAAGTCACATTTACGTCGTGAGAAAAGCTAATTTAATGGAAAGCTTGCAAAGAAACGAAAAGGAAAATGAAAATGAAAATGGAAGAACAGCGGGCAATGGCAAATTGCACCGCTGAGGCCATCGTGTAGTCTCTCAGTATTTATGCATGTAGACCACCATCGTTTCCGTTCCACCACAAAGCCGCGTTCAGTACACACTTCAGTGTTCGGGAGCATGAAACAAAGTCAAGTGTTAAAATTACAAAACCTTTTCTTGTCACGATGGATACAGCGTTTTAAATGAAAATGAAAATAAAAATAAAAACGAAAATAAAAATAGGTTACCTGCTTCATACAGTCAAGCGGTGTGCCTACTAAGGTACTTGGGTTTGTTCGTTTGCTCGTTTGTTGGACGCAAAAGGTGAACATCGTCCTTTTCGTTTCTCTGAAGCAACTAAATTAAGTGAGAAATAATTTTTTAACGCTACAACACCACATTGCAGATTGCGTTTAAGTGGGTCAAGGATTCGTTTACGGATAATACCGCAGTGTGCATAGCATTTCAAGTTGAAACTTGTCACTCTACTCCCTTTTTTATGGTAATATCTATACTCGGGCATTGTAGTGTTCATAGGTACTTTGTATTATATATAATCGAGGCTCAAAAATTCTGAACGGTGTAGAAATTTTCTGGCTTTCAATGTTTTTTTATCCGCATAGTTTAATCGTAGGAAAATGGAAAATGTTCTTGAAGAAATCATAGGGTTGACGATGCAGCCACAAAATAACATCAATGTCTTCGATGAAGCACTCTAAGAGACTTATTTGAACAGTTTTGATGACGGTCAACATAAAGTTCAGGCAGTTACGTTCAATCAAGAGTAACTGAGTCTTTAGCCAACCAAGCCTATCGAAAATTAGCAAAACAAATAAGAGTTTAAAAAATAGGCCAATACTTGTCTTTCTTTGAAGATACGACACTACTGTGTTTCGAAGAGTTTTGCCCCGAAAAATTAACCTTTCCAATAGTAGGTATATAAAGTGTGTGTCATATTTTTATTAGGGCTCAACATATGGTCTCAACTTACAAGCCTCTCTCCTACAACCCAGCCAACCATTGGAGTCCACATGGTGCACCTTTAGGACTCCCAATGCGGTGCGTTTACACTCCTAAGGAGCCTCCTAAAAGGATCCTAAATGAGCGTGTTTGCGGGAGAAAAGGGCCTTTTCAAAACATATGAAAAAAGTGTGCCCTGCGGACTCCTAAAAGGAGCGTTTTTGGCGTCCTAAAATAAACCCCAAGGATTCCGAGCGGACTCCTTTATTAGCCTACAATTTAAAAAAAAAATTGACTCCTAAATTAATCCAAAGATAACCCAGGAGGAGTGTTTTAGGATTGCTTGATTTCCTGTCCATTGAGAAATAATAAAAAAACAACCATTTTCCTTTTTAAAAATTTCTAACGCATTCCAAAAAAATATCTCTTATTATTTTTATCAACTACTTTTACTTAGGACATTGTAAAATGTTAGTTTCTAAAAGATACCCAAAAGGGTTTTCTCCCCTAAATCTCTATTCCATTTAATAAAGGGAAATTCCCGTAAACCATAAAGAATGAAAAAAAAAAACCATGCCAACTAGATAATGCAATTTTAAAGCATGACTCTCTGAACGCTCCTTGACGGTGCTCTTGAGGAGCCCAGTGCCGGAGCACTCCGAAAACGTTCTTTCAAGGAGTCCAAGTTGGAGTCCTTTAACACTCCTACTTCGAAGCTCTCCGAAAACGATTCTTCAAGGTGTCCAGGTGGGAGTCCTTTAAAACTCCTGTTTCGGAGCGCTCCGCATATGGTTGGCTGGGAATTCTGCAGAACAATTGTAAAGTTTGCTTGATGAATTCTGTCCGTTGATTTAACAATAAGATTTTCCCTATTGATTTTCCATGAACTCTTCTGGAGAAAATGATAAGTAATTGCTGTATTCTCTATCATCGAGATCAAAAATGTATTTTCAACTAAAATCAAACAATCCAACTGAATATTTTTCGTTTGAACGAATTCCACTACACACGACATTAAAGAAAATAAATAATAAAAAAAAATGTAAAACTTTTAGCAACAGTTATTAGCCGCTGTCACTGTAAGCTATTTTCCTTCGAGCCTAATTCACTTAAAACAGAAAAAATTACCGCCGACTTATGCCAGATTAAAACGAGGTTAAGTGCTGTATTCATAATTCGCGTGTCAACAAATCTTTTCCGCTCTGCAAACGAATTTTTGGGGTGTGTGCAAAAGCCTAGATTTAGAGCAATAACCGGCAAGCGGAGAGAAGAAACATTAAATAAATATCCAAATTATGAAAGACATTAAAAGCCAACTGCTCGAATGTGCTTTGTTGGAATTTCAGCATAAGTTGCTTAAGTTCTTCAAGCACGTTTCACGTATAAGCTGCTTAAGTGGAGGACACTGCACAGTAAGGTTTTCGCCATATGGATGACATTAACAATGCAGAAGATTAATTGAGGTGCAATTGAGGTTGACTCTTGGCTTGGAAACATGTTCAAAATATCAAATTTCATCAAAAATGTTGAAAAACTTCGAGTTTAGAGCAGTTTTTGTGATTTTCGTAACAGACCCTAGTACTAGAGGTACCCCTAAAAATGGTCCGATCGGGTCCATTCTCGAACTTGTTCTTACTCATGTCCCTGTGAGCACGCATACCAAATTTTGTCAAGATAGATCAACTCCTTTGATAAGATAACTGTATACAAACAGACGGACAGACGGACAGACGGACGGACAGACGGACAGACGGACAGACGGACGGACATGTCTAAATCGAATCTCCTGGTGACGCTGATCATTTCTATATACATTTTGTATGGTCTATCTCGACTGGTTCTGGGTGTTACACACAACCACACAAACGCAATATACCCTCGACACAGAGTGTGTCGGGTATAATAAATAATAAAAAAAAAGTAAAACTTTTAGCAACAGTTATTAGCCGCTGTCACTGTAAGCTATTTTCCTTCGAGCCTAATTCACTTAAAACAGAAAAAATTACCGCCGACTTATGCCAGATTAAAACGAGGTTAAGTGCTGTATTCATAATTCGCGTGTCAACAAATCTTTTCCGCTCTGCAAAACGAATTTTTGGGGGTGTGTGCAAAAGCCTAGATTTAGAGCAATAACCGGCAAGCGGAGAGAAGAAACATTAAATAAATATGCCAAATTATGAAAGATATTAAAAGCCAACTGCTCGAATGTGCTTTGTTGGAATTTCAGCATAAGTTGCTTAAGTTCTTCAAGCACGTTTCACGTATAAGCTGCTTAAGTGGAGGACACGCACAGAAGGTTTCTCGCCATATGGATGACATTAACAATGGCAGAAGAATTAATTGAGGTGCAATTGAGGTTGACTCTGGCATTGGCAGACATTTGAAAGGACGAAGGGCAACCAACGTACTTAAAACAATCGTTGCGAATTCCCTACAGACGAGAATCGAATTTTGTGTGAGATAAATAGGAACACTTCGATAGATTGGTCTTAGTTTTAAGCGAAACACCTTCATGGAGATCATGAAAAGTTTCCTAGGATCAATGAACTGTTAAATCGATGTTCTTTGAAGCCGCTGTTTATTATCTTGACACTTATTGTAAGGCCCATTTTCGGTTATTTCATAATTTACAAAATCGAAGAAGCTCGAAGCCACTCCATTGTCCGGTTATTTCAAATTGATGGCCCACAAGATAGCACCATCTAAACCACTTAGTCCATAATAAGCATTTTATAGTGTCCCTGCTTCCAAGAATGACCGAGCTCTTTAAAAGTAGGATGAATAAAAAAATAAAAAAGACGAGCAAAAAGAATTATTACACTGCGCGTCTTTGATGGTTTCCTCTTATATCACCCACAACTTTCCGTACGAATGGGGCTTTCATTAATTTTTATCGCTTTCTCGCACGATTTTCACACTGCCGTTGGGATTTGAGACGCTCGCTTTGACGGCAAGCTCGTCAAATAGAATTATGCAAACACAAACCACGGACAACACAACACGCAACGCAGCGAGCCGTAGCAACACATAACATAACAACACACACACACACAAGATCAAGTTTGTTCTACATGGAATTTCGAAGGACTTCGATGCCAGGAGTTCATGCAGGATAAAAAATAAGCAACGTTCAAACGTGGTTTCTTTGGTCTTCATAGCGAAAAATTTTATTAAAATAACGCGTTAAAATGCTCATCAACAATGTTTAAAAGGACGCTCGCTAAACAGAGAACGAAATGTGACTGTGTGTGAGAGGGTGTACCTACCCAGCGGAAAAATATCTCCTGCATGACAAAATCATCAGTGAAATCATCGATGACATAAAGGTGACATTGTCATGCATGACACCTTGGAGGATATGTCATCGTCGAGGGATGCTGTTCATGTGCTTGACTCTCATTGGCTACTGAAATTTAAATACGGTTTAAGCGTCAGTTCACCGTTAGCATGAAGTAACGTATAGGATGAGTGCTCGACTCAAAATCCGAAAATCGCGGGTTCAATCCCTGGCTGAGGCGAACAAAAGTTTTTAAAAATTATCGAAATATTCAAAGAGAAAGACAATGAAGAGAATTTTCAACTGGTTTCTATAAATTGACAATTTAGAGAGAAAAGAGCAATGTGCAAATGCTGTCATGCTAGCTGTCACCGGTGATTTCACTGTCCAATTCCTGTACAAATGTCATAGAAAATGTCCTATGAAATCGCATGCGTTCCGGCTCCAAAGTCACTCTGACTTCATCGATGATGTCACGTGGACATTTCCCGCTGGGTACGTATCATATGTATGTGTAACTAAGTGTGTGAGAGGCAACTAGAACGTGTAGAATCAGCAGGTGGAATGGAAATAATTTCGAGCGTTTTCGTAGGTGTGGCTGTCACTTTCGCGAGGACACTCAGTTGCTGCGCTCTCCTCTTCTCCCTGGCGTGAAGCCCTACAATATGGTTGCGCTTGTGGCGCAGAGAAACCGCACAATAAGCCAAATAAGCCGAATTCCTAGGCACATAAAAGCAAATAAACAAAGAGGCAAAAAGGCAACGCACACACAACAGGCGAGTGGGGAAATTGAAATTCCGAAATTCCACCGCAAAATCACCAAAAAGGAAAGGCATTTTTCAGAAACAACAAAAACACACTAAAATAATATTTAAAAAAAAAAATATAGAAAAAAACAACCAAAAGCATTCAGAGAAGCCAGGAAGCCCCGCATTCAAGATCACAGACACAGGAGGAAAGCTTCATGGAGGACGTTGGAACTTACAGCTTTTTCTGTTTTCGTCAGTTGCCTTCGTTTCGTTGTTACATCATAGAACCAAAAAAAAAAAAAAAGAGGAAGAGGAAGAGGAAGAGAAATAGGACTACAATTTAAGACAGAAACGCACCATTGTAGGTAGGACAGCGTCCAAAGTGCAGCGGCATGGCAGCATGTAAAATTTGAAATGTTTAATTCGCACGCGATTCCCTGGGAAGCCATTAGCATTGCTCGTGCGGCTAAATGCCACACATTCAAAGCCAGACAACGAGTGCGGTTGCCGAAAATTCCACACAATTCTTGCTCCTGCTGCTGATGCTGATCCTTGTGCTGCGCTAATTAGGATGATTTTCATAAATTTTTCCTCAGTTTTGTCAGTGTCATCCAGATTCCCGTTGGAAAGTCTTTTTCCGAAGGAAATTTTCGCGTTTCTCATAGTCAAACAAGCTTCCGTTCGGATCAAACTCCCGCTGACCAAGCGAGGCGTCCTCGTCTGGCTAAAAATTTCAACCTACTTTATTAGAAATGGTTATGGCCATCCCAGCTTCAACGTGACGGCGGATGCTCACGGTTTGAGGCGTTTAATAAATTTTCATTTTCCCCAAACATAAATCAAGATGTCGCTGCTCCGTGCTTCTATTATTGCTCTTTTAACTGCATCAAATCACGCGAATTCGTGCGAATTGAGTAAAAAGAAAAGCAAAAATTGCTTCCGGTATTTCCTCCATATCTTGTATTGCAAAATTCGCGGTCTCAACTTGCTCAACAACATGACGACGGCGGCGGCAATGGCGATGACGAAAAAACCGATATTTTTACTGGACTCTCAATTTCAGAGTTCGCTGCAGGATTCAGGCTTCTTTTATGCGTTCTCGCGTCGGAACTCAAACGCGAACTCCAACTCGCACTCACCGGGAAAAAGGGTGTGTTTTCCTTACTTTTTTTTTTTTTTTAAAATCTAGACACTAAGTTAAGTGGGAAAATGCAATTTTCTGCCTCGAATCGGTTGATGTGATTCGCTTGAACGCGAAAGCAACTCCCTAAGGGTTATTTGTGAAAATGGCCTCAAAAAAAATAAACAGATGCGAAAAAACAGTTTCCACTGGAAGTAAAGGTGATTGGGTGCGACAACAGTAACGCCATATTCTCTTAACCACCGTCGTCGGAAATCAGAATTTATGTTCCTCTTTAAGGGTTGTAATGCGATTTTGTTGCTCTGACATTTGAAGTGCATACTCTGCGGTAACAAATCACATAAGGGATGAATTGAAATGTTATATTTGAAGGAATCAACGTTGGCTGGCAAAGCCTGAAAAACCTGTTGGCCAAATCCTAATTTGAATTTGAGTGCAAATGCTTTATAGCTTCAACATGCCCGAAATCCTCAAAAAATCCCATCATATGTTAAGTGCTCAAAAATAATTTTTCACACCACCAAAAGGTTTGCACTATCGCGACTCAATCGAAATTCAATCGGTCATTTCAAAAACCTCATAAGGCAGCAACTAGAATAGAATTTTTCAGGATTCAATTAAAAACTCAGAAAAATTGATATCCCGCCCCAAAACCTGACAACAATACCCGGACACTACCTTTAAGACAAGACAATCTGGAGATTTTAAGGGCATTTACGCAATCATATTTTTAAATTTCTTTAGTAAACCCGGCCTTTGCCGAGCCCAATTTTTCAATTACGGGAATTTTAATGGCAGGCTTAAATGTATGTAAGCTCGACATCTATATTTGCTTGAAATATTTCGAAAAACATCGATATTTGGGCGGTTTTGAGAGTTTTTGTGACAGACCTCAGTACAAGAGGTACCCCAAAAAATGGTCCGATCGGGTCCATTCTCGAACTTTATCTTACTCAAGTTCTCCTTGAACACGCCTACCAAATTTCGTGAAGATAGCTCAACTCCTTCGATAAGAAAAAACTGTATACAGATCGAAATAGGTACCGACACGGCTAAATCGAATCTCCTGGTGACGCTGATCATTTTCATACATATATTTTGTATAGTCTCCCAGCGGGAAATGTTTCGCGGACATCCCCGATGATGTCCTTGTGACTTCGGAGCCGGAATGAATGCTACTTCCGGTGACATTTTGTATGACATTTATACAGGAGCTGACAGGGACTTTAGCGGTGACATTGTCATGCTAGGTTGTGCGATGGCGAAAAAAGCATTTAAGAGCAGCAAATTATGCTCTTTTTCTCTTTAAATATCAATTTATAGAAACCAGTTTGATTAACTCTCTTCTTTGCCCTCTTTTTGGATATTTCACAATTTTTAAAAAATCTATTTTTAACAATTTTTGTTCGCCTCAGCCAGGGATCGAACCCGCGATCTTCACATTCTGAGTCGAGCACTCATCATCTACGCCACTTAATGCTAACGGTGAACTGACGCTAAAACCTTATTTAAATTTCAGTAGCAAATGAGAGTCAAGCACATGAACAGCATCCCTCGACGATGACATATCCTCCAAGGTGTCATGCATGACAATGTCACCTTTATGTCATCGATGATTTCACTGATGATTTTGTCATGCAGGAGATAATTTTCCGCTGGGCTATCTCGAGGTGTTGCACACAGCCTCAAAAAAGCTTTACACCCTCGATACGGAGTGTGTCGGCTATAAAAAAATGTATGTTGAAAAAAGTTTGATTTTTGAAATGACCGATGGAATTTCGATTGAGTCTCGATAGTGCAAACATTTTGTTGGTGTGAAAACCAGAGCTGATGCTTACACAACCGATAACATGTCAATTTGTGTACAATATTTTAACCCAATAAAACAGAGTAAGGACATAAAACCTGTGCCTCGCCAGTCTGAACAACCAGATACATAATATGAACAGTGGCTTTGCAAAATTAAGTTCGCTCCATCCACTGTCAGTCGACAGTTGTTATTGAGCTCAAATTTCGAATGCTGACGATGGAGTTTTCATATAATTTTCTATGAATTCCTGCGAGCTTCGAGAGCAAAAATGTACCTAATTAAAATATGGAATATTTGGAATAATAGAATTTTACCCATCGTTCGAATGTTACTCTGTTAAAATTATCTGATTGAAGCGAGTTTTCGAAAATATGCTTTGCAAATGAATTGCTGTGAAAATTCATTTTCACATTTTCAAATTTTCCAATTTTCACATTTTACTTGCAACGCTACAGCATTCCCTCAAGGCATGAAAACATTTGCAGTATTTAATTTGCCTGCATTAGGAAATTTTGTACAGCTTCGAAAATTTCAAATCGAATTACAACAACAGAAGTGTATCGTTAGCTCCAGAGTTATGGAGAGTTTCTATCATTATTAAAAATGCAAATGAAAATGACAGAAATTCACGCACACTCGATGGAAGAATTGGAAATCATTTACGACCGCAATACAATATTCCTTCTCAGATTTCGAAATCCATCTGAATAATAATAGGGGTATTCACAAGGAAGGTGGAATTCTGTCGGAATATTTTCGAGCTTAATTCGATACGCACTAGGGAAAAGCACTCGGTATATTTATTTGGCTAAAAAAAAGGATTTTCCCGCGAAAATTTTCTATTTCGCTTGATTTTTAGCATACAAAAAAAAAAAGGATAATAGAAGGATCAGCTAAATTAAAAAGAGAGGGCTCCCCACATGAAAAAAAAATTAAGGAAATTAGTCCTAAAGCTATTTGGACGTTAAGACATTCCCATAATGGAACAAATTTTCGATGGCTAGGGACGCAAGGGGAAGATAGAAAAACTCTCCCATACCACATTCCCACGTCCCTAGTCTACAAGAAATGTGTTTCATTATCGAATGTATTGAGCATGTTAATACCCTGTAGTCAGTGGAGCCACCACTAGCGATTTCGCCCGTCCCTGGTGGCGGGGATCGGTCCCTCTGCTATCGAAAAAGCTGTCGACTTTACTATGGTTGTGTCATTAACGGGGACAGGTCGTCCTTTTATACGCCATCTTTAGGCAGTCATTTCGCTTGCGAAAAGCACAAAAATAAATAACTTTTTTTAAAGTACTATAGCTCGTAAACGGTACCACTAAGAGAGTTTTGTCT
This sequence comes from Chlorops oryzae, assembly GCA_020466095.1. Taxonomy (NCBI): domain Eukaryota; kingdom Metazoa; phylum Arthropoda; class Insecta; order Diptera; family Chloropidae; genus Chlorops; species Chlorops oryzae. The sequence goes on from CM035807.1 coordinate 98,627,964, forward strand.
GAAAATAAAAATGTTTCTCTTGACTCGACCTATCGATGGTTTGATTTTTTACAAAAGTTTTCGGGACACCCTGTATGTACCTATATAATACAATAATATGCTTATTGAGTAGGTATTCAAACTAGGTTTTTTTTTTAATACAAGGGACACTTTTTAGAGTGCCCCTTCTGCTTAAAATAATCGAAAAGGCGCTCGACTTTTTATAAGAGAGAAAATGCAACCGCGACTTTTCTTGGGGAGTTTCAATTGAAGTTTGCAGTTCAACGTTTGTATCTTTTCCTTCTGAAGTGAATAACATACGAATATTATCCATATAAAAGCACGAGAAGGAACGAGTGTTCGAATTTTGGAGTGTTCCGTTAAATAAATCAATAATAATACACCGAGAGAAAAAGGTAGTTATATTAACTGAAAAAGCAGGTTAAAATAATCGAGTTCACCATTAATTGTTAGCTTATGTGTAGTAGCGGTCAATTCAACAGTACAAACATAGTCAATAAGGATATAACTACCTGATGGTTGATATATCTGTCACGCGGTTAACTGTCATCAGCGACTGGGAAAAAATAATTTATTTTTTGCTTTGACTTTTTTTTATTTTCTTTTATTAATTTTTTATTTTTTTATTAAATTATTATATTTTTTCTTTATTTATTTGTTTCTAATTTAAATCTTTTTCTCTTTCATCTCTTTAAATTTTCTCGCCTCGGCCGAGCCTTGAACCGCTGACCTCCACTTCGCTGGGCGAACGTCTTAACCGTTACGCTAAACGAACGAATTTAATTTGTTGGTCAAAATGCTCACTTGAGTTTATGGTTGCTCAAGTTTTGGGGAACGTGCTTAAGGAATTGTTTCACTCCCAAAATTTTGAAAATGAACCATTAAAAAAAAAAATTAAATAAATTAAAACCTTAAAAATGTAGGAGAAAATTTTTGTCTTCCAAAACAACTACACTCTGAACAAAAAAAAAAAAATGCATTAAACTTTTCGAAGCCTGTACAACGGGTTAGGGTATTAAACACTTCAATGGAATCAGTTTCAATCCACTTTAGCTAACAATAGGGAAAATTTCGAATTTCCTGGAGTTCCAAAAACCGAATTCAATTAAAATTAACACTGCAATTATATGATTCTTTGAAATGGTTTCAATTGTTCGTAAGAGGATAATGTTTTTGAGGCCTTACGAAGTACTAGAATTTATAGTTATTCGATTGAAGTATGGTTTTAAGTTTCATACACAGAATGAGTTAGGCTTATTTGTCGGCGCTGCATTATTTCCATTTTCATCAAGCTTTCAAATACCCTCTCAAGTTTTTGTTTTGAAATTCAATCGAAAGTGGATTTATTTTTGAAGGAAGAAACACTTAATTTCGCTAGAGAATAACGAATAATGTTGCTTCGAGATTTTATGAAATTCAATTTGAATAGATTCCGATTTAGATTCGGAGAAATTTTTTAATGTGAACAAAAACATAAAAATTTTACATCGTTTCAGAATTGGAATTATTTTTATTATCCAAAAAAAAAAAATCTAAAAACAAAACGAAACAAAGCAGACCTTATAAAATTTTCACATTCTACATTGTGAATTTGAAGCATTTTTATACCCCGCCACACTCTCTGTCGGGGGTATATTGAGTTTGTGCGGTTGTATGTTACACCCAGAACTATTCGAGATACAAAATGTGTATATAAATGATCAGCATCATCATGAAATTCGTTTTAGTCAAGTCCGTTTTATTCGGACCCCTATTAGGGGTATCCCTCAGTCAGTAGCGTAGTGGGGTTGGTATAAGGCGGGCAGATTTCAATTGTTATAAAGGCCGTTTTATTTAGGGCAGGTGGCGGGAACGGCATTAGCTCCACTGTGCTCCCATTGATCCCCCGTTCGGCAATGTGTCTCGCTACGCCACTGTCCCACTGTTGGGATATGTTAGAAAATCAAAAAACCGTTCGATATATTTCAATAAGATTTAAAATTTGAGCTTATATTTAAAACTTTTGAACGAATTATAAAAAATTTGAAAAGTGGGCATGGCAAAAGGGCGGTCTTCATTGAATAGTTGAATAGAAGTCGGCATATACGGTACTTTGTCGTTAAGGTCATGTTCGAACTATCTATCTGCGTCGGGTATAATACTGTCAGGATCGCCGGAATAGAACACCCTTAATTGTGAATTTCGATTTTTTGATTTGAATAGAAAACTTTAAAAATAAAAGTCGTGCAACTGCAACATTTTTCTGCTGCTTTTTGCATGATCCATTTTGCTTGCACAATTTTGAAGAACTTTGTACACGTAATCTGACGGTTTTCCATTTCACATTAAATGTGTGTTATTTTAAAACTTTAAATGCTGCAAATTTTTTTTATTTAAATTGACAATTTTGAACGACGAGTCCTTTAAGCTCATCTCTGTGATTGAATAAATTTTCAATTAACCTTTCCTTTCAAATCACTCAATAACTAATTTATACAATTTAGCGCCACAGAAGTCACTCAGCGCTGCTCCGTTAATGAATTCCATTGAAGTCAATATCTTTCTTAACTTTCTCAAACCCATATATAAACTCAAATAAAACTAACCACCAACCAATCAACCCACTTCAAACGGCCAACCTCGTAATGATCAACTTTTTTCCTTCCATTTTTTCTCTCTCTCTCTCTCTCTCTCTCGCGCTCTCTTCCAGGTAATTATACGCAATTATTGTGCAAATAAAAACAAAGCCGTAGAACGACTTTCTCAGAAAAACGGCTAAGCAATCCGGCGGTAAGTCAAAATAATAAAAGAAAAACAAGCGAACAAGCGAACAAACAAACAAACAAAAATGAAAAGAAATAAGAAAGCAACAAGCAAAAGAAAATGCAGCGCCACATCATGATGTTTCCTCTTCCTTGACGCGCGCCAGCTGCCAGCTGAAAGCTTAGAACTGGCTTTCCATTGGCACTTCAAAGGCGAAATGTCGAGTTGTCTAATTGTTCGATTAAAGATCTAAGCCAGAGTGCAATAAAAAGCGAGCAGAACCGATAGAGACCAGAAAGGAATCAACACAAAAAAAAATAGTAAGAAAAAAGGAAAGCGAAGGAAAGCAAAAGCGAGAATTTGTTTTGCCGAGTTCTTAACTCGAAAGTTCTTGGGGCGCGCGCTTAGTCAACATAATTACTTCAATCAACAATCGGCGGAAGCATAGCGTGTCTGCATGAGAAAATACTCGTGTACACTGCAATAAACAACAACAAAAAAAAAAAAGAATGAAATCCCAAACCTAGCGTAAAAAATCCGTAAAACCTCTGGCACATTTACTGACTGCTTTTGTTGGTAACCACCGACCGACCGACAGACCTTCCCCTCCCACTCCGTTGAACCACACTTGCCACAAGAGCTCTAAGCACGCATTCTCACCATCGAGCGGCTCGAGCAGAAAAAGTCGTCATCAAAAGCAATCAAAATGCAAGAACCATTTTCTACTTGTGCTTATTGAAGTGCTCCTTCAAAAATTAAACGCAGGGCAAGAAATAAAAAATATAAGAAAAATAAAAAAAAATATAAACAAGTAAGAAAGCTAAAGTCGGTCAAGCCCGACTTTGAAATACCCAGCGTCCCGACATTATGAGCGCACTATGTTTTGCTTCTCTATTTGTGGGCGTGGCAGTGGGAGGGCAACATAAATTATTTCCCTACACCTTTCATTCGCCTTGGTGAACCTATGTTGCGAATTTGAAGCTTCTACGCCTTTTACTTCGGAAGTTACGAAAAGTCTTCATTTGTGGGCGTGGCAGTGGGCGGGCCGCATAAAATTTTTTCCTACACCTTTCATTCGCCTTGGTGAACCTATGTTGCGAATTTGAAGCTTCTACGCCTTTTACTTCGGAAGTTACGAAAAATCTTTATTTGTGGGCGTGGCAGTGGGCGGGCCACAAAAAATTTTTTCCTACACCTTTCATTCGCCTTGGTGAACCTATGTTGCGAATTCGAAGCTTCTACGCCGTTTACTTCGGAAGTTACGAAAAATCTTCATTTGTGGGCGTGGCAGTGGGCGGGCCGCATAAAATTTTTTCCTACACCTTTCATTCGCCTTGGTGAACCTATGTTGCGAATTTGAAGCTTCTACGCCTTTTACTTCGGAAGTTATGAAAATTCTCTATTTGTGGGCGTGGCAGTGGGCAGGCTACATAAATTTTTGTTCCTACACCTTTCATTTGCCTTGGTCAACCTATGCTGCGAAGTTGAAGCTTCTACGCCTTTTACTTCACAAGTTACGATAAGCCCTTATTGTTGGGCTTATTTGTGGGCGTGGCTCGAGGAGGGCGGCGTCCATTTTTTGCCAGGATATGTCCCATTTCGTAGTTTACCAGTACACCAAATATCAATGGAATGTGTTGAGTGGTTCGCAAGTTACAAGCATTTTACTGAAAACACATTATATTCATTTGTGGGCGTGGCAGTGGGCGGATGTCTCCCATTTTTACTTAGGATCATACTCGGATCCCGATATACCTGTGTGCCAAATTTCGATTTGATTGGTCCAGCCGTTTCGGAGGAGATCCGACCACGGACGGACGGACAGACGGACAGACGGACAGACGGACGGACGGACGGACAGACGGACATGTCTAAATCGATTCAGTTTTTGATCCTGATCATTTCTATATATATTTTTCTATATCTCCGGAGCTTAATTCTCCCTGTTACAAGATTTGCACAAAACTAATATACCCCGCTTACGCTGGGTATAAAAAATAGAAACTAAAAATTGAAAATAAAAATAGAAAATGAAATTTGCGAAACGGAGCGGACGCGTTGTCCTTATAAAAAAAAATAAAAAACAAATAACAAAAAAATTAAAAATAGAATAAAAAAGTCAAGAGAAAATAGCCACCGAAAGTAAATTGACTTTCAACTCAGCTGTCAAGACTGTCCATTTTGAAGGTGAATGCTTTTATTGCGAGTATATCAAGTTTAAAATGGTTCCCATAGTTCATTCTTAAAAGCCATAGAACAGATAGACAATACAACAACCGAACAAAGAGAACCGTTTAGCTCCAAGGCCATAACCCTGCAAACCGACAGACATAACATTGTTAGAAAATTTCCTTCGAGTTATTCCCAATTTTCACTTCCCGCGGTAAGAGGGTTAAAACCAGGGCCCGATTTAGTGGGTGGTAAGCCGGGAAAATGCCCCGAGCGGCACAGTGAGGAGCGAAAATTTCACTTAAGTGCCATTATAGGGGCGGCAAATATTGTTTTTGTCCTAAAGTGGCAAAAAAGTTGGATAGGGCAGATTATTTTGGAGATTTTCAAGCCCACTTCTGTTCAATTACAAAATGAACACCGCTCCTGTGTCACGCCCACTTTTCCTGTTCCTGAAAATTTGATCGGCGACTTGAATTCAAGCTTCGATTTCACTGAAAAATCTCAAAAAATTCAGATCCTAAAACAAGTTTTCAGAAATTTCATAACAAACCCTAGTACTGGAGTACTGGGAAGATAAAATAAAGTCCATTCTCGAAACTTGATCTTGCTCATGTCCATCCCAAAACACATACTGAGTTTCTTCAACGAACTTCTTTGACAAGAAAACTTTATAAAGACAGGCGGCCATGGTTCAGTCGAGCCGCTTGGTAACTCTGATCATTTCTATATATATTTTGTACGGTGTATTCCGAATGGTTCCGGCTGTTACATACGTACGCACAAACGTAATATACCCCCGCGACATCGAGTGAGTTGAAACGTAACCCCTTATTTATATTTGCCCATACGAAATCAGAAAAAAATTAAATCTTTGTTTTAATACTCAAATCCTTTAACCCATTGCATTCCCATTTATTACTCCCAGCGGGCAGCTCTCTCGTCCTCCTTTTCCCTTCCTCAGCGGCAAATTTCAAAGTCATTCGGAAAACAAATAAATACCATAATTACACTTGACGTCGAAAATAATATCGTGCTCACGACGACGACGACGACGAAAATTGAAGTTTCCCAAAAAAAAAGGGTTCAAAACAAAAGGTCTTGCCTGGCCTATTATGCTTATTATAAGCTATCCAAATAAATTGCATGAATTTCAACGTTACAATCAATTACAATTGCAAGAATTGAAAGTGAGGAGCAAAAAGAAAGCAAAAAAAAAATCCGAAACAGAAACAATGAATTCATATTTTCCATATTTGCCTCGATGGATCGAAGCAATTTCGCATCCGAGATTGCTATTTGCCCAACCCTTGTATACCGCAATTTTCAATTGAAACAAAATGACAAATGCCCTATCGAGAGAGTGGAACTCCGCAGTCGACGATTCGCTTTGTTGGCGGGAGGGAAAGAAATAAATTCGGGGTGTTGTTAAGTCCGTCGTCCTCGCGCACCTCCCAATGCGATTGCAACCACTTTTTTTGTCCTACTGAATTAACTAGTGACGACGACCCTCTTCTTTACACGCTCACGCTTCGGTGGGGGGCCCACTGAAAGCCGAGTTGAGCCGAGACACGTGTCGTTCGACTGCATACCGCAGAGTCGATTTCGAAAACTATTAAGGCAAATTATGGGCTCAGACAAATAAATTGCAATCAAAAGGGGAGGAACGGGCGCAACCAACTACCGTCCGGGATGATGATGTTATCTATGTAGGGGGGAATCAGTAGAAATAAAATTTGTTTGACATCAAACACTCGGAACGATATTGCGTTAACTACTAATGTTACACTAGTTTACAAGCATTGTTCTCAGGAGATCTGAATACACTCGTTGCGTGGACTTTGGCCTCCTAACTGTGAACAAGTAAAAACATATTTATGGAATTTCTCTCAAGGCTACATTTTTAACACCTTTTTCCTCCTTATAACGAATTCTCTCTGTAAATAATTTTTTTCCGGACCTTTGAAATTCGTTATAGGGAGGTTCGACTGTGAAAAACATTTTTTTTTTTTAAAGGAGGTATTGCCGCTTTTTCGGACAGAACTCGACAATGAATCCTTCGATTTGAACAAATTATCCCTCGTATTAAAGAAAACTAACCCATCTAAAATGTTTTCTTACACAATTGTACAATCGGTTAAGAAAATAACATTCTGTAGACGTTTTAACATTAAAAATGTATATAATTTTAGAGAAAATTAATCGAATTTTTCCGTTCATCGGCATCCAAAAAATCGATCGTAGATTAATTTTTTTTTTTTTTTTCATTTTGTATATAAAGTTGGTTCTTTACAAAACAAAATAAGAGATTTTCCAAAATCCATGGATATATGGCAAAGTAAAAATCATTTTATAAGTGTGGAAGTAAAAACAATATGAGCAATTGAAATGATTAATTTAACCCTTAAAATATGCAACGTTAAATTTGTAATTTTTATTGCTTATGTTGCTTACAGGTGTAATACACCCCCATTTATTTTTAGTAAAATTGCATAAAGATCTCCAGAGAATGTTAAAAAAAATTATTTGTTAACTAGTGTAACTGAACATACGGACCATACGGTGGCGGTTCTGCTGTTTGGAGCGAGAATTTGCAATTCGATATAAAAAATATGTTAAACGTCTGCATGCGACATGCATCGTTATTGCATAATATGATTCCCTATCAGTTTCACTCACAGAACCTAATCTCTTGGGCGCGTGGAATAAACCCTCTCAATCTCTTTCTCCTCCTCCGCCGGCGCCTCAACATCATCGGACATATCGGGTAGGGAGTAAGTACTCGAGGTACCGAAGGATGTCTGTCATTGGCATCGCATCGCTTTTGGGGTTTTTGTTTGCGTTGAATTCAATATTTGATGCCACATTGCGCTGGGAACGTTCGCTTTGGACCGCTGCGTTCGAGGCATTTCAATATATGAAGGTTTCTTCTTTGCGAAACGCCAATCGCACTATGGTTTTGCGGTTTGACTGCCAAACTGCAAATGCGATGATTTATTATTTGTGCTAAAAATTCTGTTTAGCTCGACGTTCACAATTCCTTTTCTATTGGGTCAATGTCAGAGCTTCAATTATTCGGATTCGATTCAAATATGGTAAAATTTTTGTTATATTATCTTACGTATTGGAAATTTTCCTGATAAGCAATCAAAATTCTTGTCTCTTATTTGGAATAGATTCTTCTAATCGACAGTGTTTTATTTAACGCAACCAGAAAACAATTTCAAAAGGAATTTAAACCCTTCGATTCAGTCTTTTGTTGCGTTTAAAGTTTATTCAAGCAGTAGAGCATTATGCATTGAAGCAAATGTTAAATTTTTGAGTAATATATGAAAATATCTATGCCATGAAACGATTATTATCTAATTGAGTTATTGAAATCAATTGAAAATTTATTTCTCAATCGATTGGCTTCAACAAAAGTTTAACTTCTCAGTCTCAGTCAATTCTCAGTCGATTTCCGTATACAACATATAATATATCTGACCATTTTATTCTAAGAATGTTGAATTTAATGAATTCGTCTTTAAACGTTATTGCAATTCCTGGAATTTCCTGAATATAATACGAATTTAACCCTTGGATTGCCATGTCTTAAGCAAATTTGAACTTATTTTCCACTACAATGACCAAGAAAATTGGTTGATGACAAAAAATAAAAATAAAATAGACGTCTCCAAGCTACAAGCAACACGGCATATTTTTAGAATACAGTGAACAGTCTTATGGGGACACCTACGGGACCGAAAAAATTGTCCCCTTAAGAGGAAACTATGTAAGAAACATGATCACTAGAGGATTCCCAAAGAATGCCCGTTTAAAAGGAGTGTCCGCCAGTAGAGAGTACACTGTATTAAAATTTGAAAATATTATTTTCAACGCTGTAGAAGTAATGCTTAAATGGGTATTATGTACTACCATCATTAGTTTTAAGGACAATGAACAAGTTACACTGGTGGCAACTAAATATACAAATGTCACATTGCGATTAGTTGTGATGGTGATAGTAAGTAGAATAGCAAGACTAATGAAAATTCGATGTGAAAAAAATTGCGTGACGCAAAAAAATTAAAATTTTTGTCACCTGGAAATTGAAGGGTTAAAAGAGTTTGCACAATTTGTTTCTGACGAAAATTCTCAAGAATACAAAAGTGTTTAACCAACGATTTGCAGAGTGAAATTCGACCGAAGTCAATCATCGGATCGAAATCAAATTTTTAGTTTGAAATTATTTATAAAAGGCGAAATTTCGATCTAACCAAGGATGCTGCTAGGGGGTCTAATTATTTAATCGGAAACAGTTGACTGCACGCTGAGAAGGTCGTTTAGTTTTCTAAAATCATTCAAATAGTATTTGAAATATACATGGAATATAAAAAGCCTTCCACCGCCACCGCGAAATCAACGAGAAGACGAGAAGACAATCAACCCCCTTACGCTGGCAAAATACGTACATATTAACATTAATGAAGATCGGAAACAATTCCTCGGCCCATTGACTGAATAATACTGCTCACTGGCAGCCCCTAAGAATTCTCTTCTAATTTGCATGTAATCCACTAGACTGAAGAGCCAGACTTCGCAATCAAATTGACATGGGCAACAGTCATGAAATGTCATGCTGTGCCTACAAGTGTGCTGGGGATGTTCACCTTTTTTTTTTTTAATGCCAATTGCAAACAACGATCCCTAATTATTCTCGTGAAATCGGTGTCAAAGTCATGCCAAAGAAAATATGAGAAAAAACGTAAAGTGTACAAAAATTAAAACGTTTAAAACTTTTCTTCATTTTTTTTCTCTCTCTTTGAATGATGCAAAACAAAAGTTCTCGTGACAATGAACAATGGCCAATGAAAGGAGGATTGAAATTCCATCCTTTCCTGTGTTGAATTCATTTTTTCTTTTTTTTTTTGTCCCTTTGTAATCATTTGAAAAGGGAACATTTTTTTGTTTGTGTCAAGATTCGCATAATTAGGACATAGGAGCCTACACACGAATTTCGTTCAGAATTGTATTGTCGTCAGGCTGCCGGCATTTCGAAGTAAGTGAAGTGAAAACGGTGAAAACAGCACCGAACGAAGAGAAATGCTTTCTAAAAAAGGAAATTTTTAAGGGCGCTCCTGGCTACAGGCATACGCTGCTGGTACCTCTGCTTCGAGTCCAAAGAACCCAGTCGAATGACACACGCAAAGACAACCAAGGGTGCGATGATGTCAATGAATGAATGGTCGGACGGACGGACGGATGGATAGATGCACTGAAGGTAGAGGAGAGCAGACAGAAAGCAGGCAAGCGGACGTAAAACATAGAACACAGAACAGTGACTCGGAATCCGATGAAAAGGTGCAGCTGTCAATTGGCGAGAGCGCGAAATGTATTCATTACGGTTGCTCACAGGACACTCCTGAATACGCAAGCGGTTCTATTAGAGCTTCAAAATTATGTAATTCGATGCTGGATAATTATGACGAACGCGCACCGAGGGAAACAGTACCGCACAAAAGGACTCGTCGTGCTCTAAGCTAGGATAAAAGGACATTTGTTGAAAATTGAGTGTCTCGTTGAAAGTAGATTGAATGATTTTATTTTTTTTTTTATGATTTAAATCGGCTTATAACCATGAAACGTGAAGCCGACTTTCTTTTTCGCTTTGGGCGTTTGGGTGCGTCTGTGTGTGTGTGCAAATGAGTTTTTTTGTTTAATTTTTTAGTTGTTAATTGAACGCTTCCGGATTGGAGTTCATTCGAATTAAGCCAATGCCTCGATTTGAATCCGCAAACTTTCGTGGAAATTATGGTCGAAAAATAATCTTTCTATTTAATACTGTTTAAAGGTTTAAAGTAAAGAATTTTTATATCCTTTCAAGCCTTTTCTTATTCTTTCCCCTTTGAAATTTCACATTTACATACAATGTACTGTCTCCTTTATCGGACACTCCTCTTAAGGTGACACCTTTCCGGAACGCTCTGATCTTCCCGCTTCTGAAATAGTTTCCTCTTAAGCGGACATATTTTCCGGTCCCTTAGATGTCCGCTTAATAGAGAGTACACCGTAATTAGTTTTCAATCAAAGCTTTTAAAGGAACTCTTTGCATTGTCCTTCCTCCTTATGTGCGTACATTTATGATCTTCATGTTTCATCATTGCGGCATTTTAGCTATGTTTTGCTTCGAAATTCAATAAACTTGGCTTTCAGCTCTTTTAACAAAGGAAAATTTTATTAAAAAAAAAAAAAAAAAAAAAAAAAATATGGGACGTAACATCACTTGCCTTCACTTAAAACTATTTCCTGTTAAACCCATTTTTTTTTGCTTTTGCTCCTCTCTCCTTGGGTGCTTTGAAATTCTTTTCATATGCCGTCAAGATTTTATGGAAATGGTAGTAACTCAATTACGCACACATTTGACTTCATTAGTGCCTCAAAGCGCACAATGGCAGGACATGAAAATATAATTGTACCGAGCCATAGTATGACCCATTAGGAATGCTTCACATCAATGACAGAGCGAGAAATTTACCGAATATTCCCTCTTTCCGCTTATCAATCTTTCAGTCGAACACATTACTATTGGGTACGACGACGACAGTTGAAAGCAATCCGACTTAATTCCACATAAATCAAAATCTTGCTACACACCAATTGCCTAAAAATGCAATAATGTACAAAGGGAAGGGAACCGGGATTATACTGTTTCTTTCCGAGCAGGAATCGACTGTTGTGGTACATTTGGTGGTGTTGTCACCTATCCACAGGGGGTTTCATTTCACCAATGCATCGAAGCTTGTAATGTGTCATTTGAACGGATGAATGTAAATGTGCGTGTGGATGTGTGTGCGTTCGAGTGTACGCTTATTAACATCGTGATTTCCAATCGTGTTAGCAAGACATCTGTAGAAAGATCTATTGCACTTTAAAAGGGGTTGTTCTAAGCCCAATGGAAATTTTGCACTTTTGTTCGATTCTCCCTCTCTTTTCGTCTCTCTCTTTCTCTTTTCGTCTCTCTCTATCTCTTTTCGTCAGTCTCTCTCTTTTCGTCAGTCTCTCTCTTTTCGTCAGTCTCTCTCTCTCTCTCTCTCGCTCTCTCTCTCTCGCTATCTCTCTCTCTCTCTCTCTCTCGCTCTTTCTCATGCTGACAGCCCATTTATTGCCCAAGAGTCCTTGAAAAACTAATGACAATGTTCGAATTTGATAATAAATCAAGTACCTCCCCCCGTTATAAATGAGATGACGCGCACCAAATTACAAATGCAAATAAAGAACACATACCGTTGGCAGGAGAAAACTATGATTTTATATAGACGGAAAAGGAAGCGATGTACCCCTAGCACGAGTGCTCTTTTCCTTTGTAATTTGTTGTGTGCATTGTGGTGTAGCATACTTTTAGGTAAATTCAATTTTCTGCTCCTGTTCTGACAGACGAACTAATTGAATATTTCTGAAGTTATTGCAAATTCCAAAAAGGATTTTCAATGAATATTCATTCATCGAATTTTAAAGCTCTTCGGGGCTTCACGAAGTGTAGGTGTAGGTATCAAGAATTTTGAAAACAATGATTCTTTTCCCCCTTAGAAATCGAGAAATAATTGGAAGCACTCCCCCTTGATTTGAAGTCCTTAAAAACTTTCAACATCGTGTAGTCGCAGCAGAGTTAATTCGGCATCCAACTTTGCATGTGTTGAGCTTCATTTTAATACACTGATACATTCTCGAGCGTAGCAGAAATTTAATCGAAAATCCCCGCATCGGAATTACGAACGGTAAAATGGAAATCAAAGCTTTCGGATTTCAGTTTTCTTTTATTTTTTTCTGTTTTTTTTTTTTTTCTTCCTTATTTTTCGCATTTACCAAGCACGCTTCTTCTCATGTGTTAAATGATGTAGAAAATACGTTGAACAATTTTTAAATTAAATTTTCCATTTTAAGAACAAATTTTCCCTCCGTTCTTGCTTTGTTTTACGTTTATTTTTTTGCATTTTCTCTCTTTTTTTTTCTTCGAATCTTATTCTTTTTTGGTGTAATCATTTTTGTAATGCGGTTTCGTTTTGCAAATTGAATTCATTCGATTTTTCCTACATTTTTTTTTCTACATTTTCACGCTCCATAAAAGACTTTGCGCTCAAAAGAAGATGGGAAATTTTGTTTCAGAGCGTCGAATGAGAGATATTTTTTCATTTTATTTTATTTTTTATTTATTTTATTTTATTTTTTATTTATTTTATTTTTATTTTATTTTATTTTTTATTTTATTTTTTTATTTTTTATTTTATTTTATTTTTTATTTTATTTTTTTTTATTTTATTTTTTATTTATTTTTTTTTTTTTTATTTTATTTTTTATTTTATTTTATTTTAATTTTATTTTTTACTTTTTTTTATTTTATTTATTTATTTTTTATTTATTATTACAAGGTTACAAGATACTAGGTACCGTACCTAGGTACATTTTTCAGTACTTTTAAAATTGGTATCTAGTAGCTGTACCTTGTACCTTTTTAAGCAAAAAAAGGTAATTAAAAAGGTACTACCGCATACAGCGCATTTCCGTCTTTTATGGAGTTTGCCCTGAAGGCCTGTTTCGAGCCAGGCGCTTAATTTTTTTTTGTAGAATTTCACGCGTAAATTTTGGCTGCATTTTATTTTAATTGTTAACAGAAAAAAACAAAATTTTAAATATTAAAAAAAAACTCTTGAAATTGGATATATGAGAGCTAAAACCCATTTAGCCAACTTTTTGGAATTAAATCCTGATAAATAGTTTTCCGATAAATGGTGTACTCACTCACTGATTTTAAGTTATGAACTGAAATGTTCATTTAAAACTTTAAACCATTGAATAAAGAATTATTTTTGAACAAAAAAAAATAATTTCTTTTTTTTAATTTTGCCAAAACTATTTGTAATAATTTTCGAATTCAAACTAAGTTGATTTTAGAAAGCACCGTTTTTGTACCTGTAGCTATACCTATTGTTTTCGTGTACTTGTCCCTGGAACTAGTTCTTTATTTTTGGAAGGAACTGTACCTGTACCTAGGTCCAAAATAAAGGAACTATTGCAACACTGCCCAAGACAACTACAATTAAGACTAATGGATATTGACATTGGAGTTATCGATTTTGGCCACATATTCCGATTTTTATTGTTTTTTTTTTATGAAAACTCACATTGTTTCACGCCCATTTTCCAATTTAGTAAACGTTTAGCTTTGATTCATAACACTTTTCAATCGGGAGCCTTAAATTTTTTTTTTAATTTGCCAAATATCATTTGAAATATTTCGAAAAATCACTACTTTGATTTTGGAAGCTTTTTGGATTTTTGTGACAGACTAGTATGAGGTACTCTTAATAATGGACCGATCAATCCATTTCTTTGAGAGGATGTCTTATGACTAAAGAGGATGCAATACAAATTAATCTTTCATGCAAGGCTATCTGAATTTCGGAGGGAAGAGACAAATATCGAAACGCACTCTCTTTCTGCCGCGAACCGCTTTTAAATTTTGAAATTACATTAATTACCTTTAGTATGTTCAATCAGACTGTGCTCGTTTATCACTTGAAACTGGCGATCATTTTTGAACAGAAGAGCTAATAGGATACCGGTTCAAATTAATCACTGAACTCATGAGATTTTCAACCGCATATCGCAAAGAATCACAAAACCGGCACAATTCCGGACGAAACCTTTTTTTCTTGGCATAGTCCTTGATTTACCTTCTGTCTATGAAAGCTGCGAAATTTTATCTCTTTGAGCCTGTTTTCCTGACGAAACTTCTTCAATTTAAAAACTTTGCTGTGTAAACTCACACATATCATTGGCATTACAGGCCAAATTTTTCTAGTAAAACCGATTTAATTTTCTTCATATACTACATTAGAAGATCCGTCAGAAATGAAACCGAAATGAAAAACTTCAGAAGATTTCTGTTTCATTTCTGAATTGTTATGTTTTGAAGTTTTTCATTTCTGTTTCATTTCTAACAGAACTTGAGAGAGCCCCCAAAATTTAAAGAAAAGCGGAAATGATGAATGCAACCTTTTCACTTTCATTTCCTCACTTTTAGCCACCAACGAATAATCGATAATGACGAAATCAGATTTTATCTAAAGACCCACAAAGAGAATTTAATTTTTTTCAAATAATTTTACTCAGATTTTCTTTGCATTTTATCTGATGGCTCAAGCGATCCTTTTTAAGTTAAATTATTATTCGACTGTATTCCGAATTATTTTGGCCTCTATATGATAATTGGTGTAAAACTTCTTCTCAGCACACACAAGTTGAACGATGTCAGTCATTTCGAGAAAATTAAATTTTTTAAACATTTGATTGTATTTTCGCCAGCGTGAAAATCGCGAAGGAAAAGAAAAACGGAAAAGGAAAAAGGAGTGCTGAGCTTATGCAGAGGACGAGAAAATGGATGAGAGAGCACGTTGACAATTGTTATTTGGCGCTTTTCAGCATTTACTGCTCGCGGCATCATCGGCGATATCATCGTCGCCATCATGATGATTGTCAATAGCAATACCATCAGCCATCGTCAATAGTGGAATAAATGGAAGCAGCGTAGAGTAATTGTCATTCGGTGTCCACTCGCAGCTTTCATTGACAGCATTTTGTAAGGTAAAACGATTCCGAGATGCAAGAATAAAATGAAAATCGTATTGGAAAATAAAACAACCGAACACACGCACACACATACGCACACGCATGCTGAGGCGTTCCGCAGATTGTGTTAAAGGGTAAAAAGGATACTTTTTTTTATTCGTTTTATAAATTGGAATCGAATTTACACATTCGCATTTAATTTTTTGATTCGCGTGAAATTCACGAATTTAAAATTATTTTAAGCATGATTTACGCAAATGAAATTTTCGTTGCAATCACGTTGAATTCCCCATGAAATCAATTAATATTCTCGATGACGATATATTTTCGTTTTTCGTTTCGTCTGCACGATATACTAATAGGGCGTTTCAGACGTGGTAAAAAGTGAATTTGAAAGGCGGCTGTCAAACGATAGAAATGTAAATCGAAAAATTTGGGCATCTTTTAAAACTTTTTTAAATCGAGGTTCGAGAGGTCGATCAAATGCAATTTAGTAAAAATTATCATTGTTTTCCATGGTTTCATAGTAACTTTAAAGTACAACTTTTTTAATTTCGCGGTGGTAAGGAAAAAACCCCAAAAACAATATGTTGCATACACAAAGGGGTAACTTTTAACATTCCCTGCTTATGTGATTGAAAAATTCTCTAGGTTTTTTGTTAATATATCAGAGCTCTGTAAAGTGCTCTGTAAAATTTTTGAAAAATATATTGCATACTTTAAGTACAAGTCCTATTTTCATCTTTAAATGCAATTTTATAATATCTACGCGAATTTGTCATAACTTTTTAAGTCAAAAAACATAGTTTTATAGGTCGTACACAGCTTCTTCCCTATCTATATATATAAAAATTAATTGCTATTCGTTATCTCGCTAAAACTCGAGAACGGCTGAACGGCCTTTTCTATGTTCCATACAAACGTTTTGCGCGCGCCTTTTATAAAAAGTATAACTCAAGAACGGCTGAACCGATGTGGCTGAAAATTGGTGGAGAGATAACTTAGAACCAGGAAGCGGACATTGAGTACTTTTTATTCTATTCCCCTGGTGGGAGGAAGAGAGGAAGAGAGGGAGAGTGTGTGATGTGGCTAGGATGACTGGTAGGGCTGGAAAAGGGTTGAAGAATGGGGTGCTCAGTGGGCGAATGGAAGAGGAGATAATTTCAATCGCAGAGTGGGCTCAGAAAAAGAGAAAAGGATAGATGAAGATGGATATGAAGGAAGGGATAGATTACGACTTTTATGTGACGAAGAGATGAATGGTGCGATTTTAATAATAAATAGCAACCAGTATATATTGTACAATTATATGACGAAGACACAACTCCAAAAAGCCCTCTCCCCCATAGAAATTACTTGCTTTAAAAAATTAACATCAATCATCTATGTATTCTTACCTCTTACACCTTTCTTAGATCTTCACGAACACCAAGACCAAAGTAAGATATATCCGTTCAGCCGTTCTCGATTTTTAGCGAGATAACGAATAGCAATTAATTTTTATATATTATATATAGATAGGGAAGAAGCTGTGTACGACCTATAAAACTATGTTTTTTGACTTAAAAAGTTATGACAAATTCGCGTAGATATTATAAAATTGCATTTAAAGATGAAAATAGGACTTGTACTTAAAGTATGCAATATATTTTTCAAAAATTTTACAGAGCACTTTACAGAGCTCTGATATATTAACAAAAAACCTAGAGAATTTTTCAATCACATAAGCAGGGAATGTTAAAAGTTACCCCTTTGTGTATGCAACATATTGTTTTTGGGGTTTTTTTCCTTACCACCGCGAAATTAAATAAATAATTTAATATTAACACGCTTCAACAAACGTATAGTGAATCAAACTGTATCATTAGTTTTCCATGGTTTCATAGTAACTTTAGAAGTTATCACACCTTTTTTATACTGTTAACGCAAATTTTTCAAAAAATTTGAATTTGTTGTTGAAAATAGACCATGAGATCAATCGAACCTTTTGCTCTTTCGACACAGACGGAAAGATTGAACATTTTGATTTTGGCACGATGGCGGAAAGACTTAAACAGAGTGCGACATAAATGGGAATATGCTTAGAATATAAAAAAGTCGTAAAGCTCTGTTAACTAGACAAAACTGAGCTTGCGCGACCTCTAAACGTTTTCGAAAAAATCGGAAAAAAAATTGTAGAAAGTCCTTTACCCCCAAGCATTCAAAAACCGCCTGTGCTACTATGAATTTCGAAAAAAAAAATTTTTTTGGGACACTCTACTGTACATAGGTCCAAAATAAAGGAACTATTACAACACTGCCCAAAACAACTACCATTAAGACAAGGTATTTTTCAGATCGTTTTGGCCCCATATTCCGATTTTTATTGATTTTTTTTTTTATGAAAACCGCCCTTTGGTCACGCCCACTTTTCCAATTCTAAGAAACGCTAAGCTTCTAGTGCTATACGCTTCATCGGGAGCCTTAAATGTAAACCGAAATTCGAATTATCATTAAAATATTTCGAAAAACTCCTACTTTGAGGCAGTTTTTGGATTTTTGTGACAGTACCTAGTACTGGAGGTACTCTTAATAATGGACCGATCAATCCATTTTTTTTGAGAGGATGTTTATGACTAAAGAGGATGCATACATGCTAACTTTCATGCAAGTCCCATCTGAATTTCGGAGGGAAGAGACAAATATCGAAACGCACCCTTTTGCCGCGACCAATTTTCAATTTTTTGGAAATTACATTAATTACCTTTAGTATGTTCAATCAGACTGTGCTCGTTACACTTGAATCTGGCGATCATTTTTGAACAGAAGAGCTAATAGGATACCGGTTCAATTAATCACTGAATTCAGGAGATTTTCAACCGCATATCGCAAACGAATCACAAAACCGGCACAATTCCGGAGCGAGCCTTTTTTCTTGGCATAGTCCTTGATTTCCTTCTGTCTATGAAAGCTGCGAAATTTTTCTCTTTTGAGCGACTTTTTCCTGACGAAACTTCTTCAATTTAAAAACCTTGCTGGAAACTCACACATACAACAGGCATAACAGGCCAAATTTTTCTAGTACAAACGATATATTTTCTTCGGATTTCTCCATTAGAAGATCCGTCAGAAATGAAACCGAAATGAAAAACTTCAGAAGATTTCTGTTTCATTTCTGAATTGTTTGTTTATATGAAGTTTTTCATTTCTGTTTCATTTCTAACAGAACTTGAGAGAGCCCCCAAAATTTAAAGAAAAGCGGAAATGATGAATGCAACCTTTTCACTTTCATTTCCTCACTTTTAGCCACCAACGAATAATCGATGTTGACGAAATCAGATTTTATCTAAAAGACCCACAAAGAGAATTTAAAATTTTTTTCAAATAATTTTACTCAGATTTTCTTTGCATTTTATCTGATGGCTCAAGCGATCCTTTTTAAGTTAAATTATTATTCGACTGTATTCCGAAATTATTTTGGCCTCTATATGATTTATGTATAACCTTCTTCTCAGCACACACAAGTTGAACGATGTCAGTCATTTCGAGAAAATTAAATTTTTTATACATTTGATTGTATTTTCGCCAGCGTGAAAATCGCGAAGGAAAAAGAAAAACGAAAAAAAAAAAACGGAGTGCTCGAGCTTATGCAGAGGACGAGAAAATGGTGAGAGAGCACGTTGACAATTGTTATTTGCGCTTTTCAGCATTTACTGCTCGCGGCATCATCGGCGATATCATCGTCGCCATCATGATGATTGTCAATAGCAATACCATCAGCCATCGTCAATAGTGGAATAAATGGAAGCAGCGTAGAGTAATTGTCATTCGTGCTGTGTTCGCTCGCAGCTTATCATTGACAGCATTTTGTAAGGTAAAACGATTCCGAGATGCAAGAATAAAATGAAAATCGTATTGGAAAATAAAAACAAACGAACACACGCACACACATACGCACACGCATGCTGAGGGGTTCCGCAGATTGTGTTAAAGGGTAAAAAGGAACTTTTTTTTATTCGTTTTAAAATTCTGGAATCGAATTTACACATTCGCATTTAATTTTTTGATTCGCGTGAAATTCACGAATTTAAAATTATTTTAAGCATGATTTACGCAAATGAAATTTTCGTTGCAATCACGTTGAATTCCCCATGAAATCAATTAATATTCTCGATGACAATATAATTTCGTTTTTCGTTTCGTCTGCACGATATACTAATAGGGCGTTTCAGACGTGGAAAAAAGTGTTGAATTTCGAAGACGGCGGGCTGTCAAACGAAAGATAATGTAAATCGAAAAATTTGGGCATCATTTAAAACTTTTTTAAATCGAGGTTCGAGAGGTCGATCAAATGCATTTAAGTCAAAAATTCAAATTTTTGTCCTTAAAGCGAAATTGGAGTCAATTACAAAAACAAATTTATATGCAAATAAATGTTTTCGAATCTCGTGAATATATTTTGCATCAATTGGTCGGTAAAACATCGAACTCTTCCCGGAAAAACCCTTAATTGAAATCAATTTTTGTGTTTTCTGCCCCTAAAAGTATGCAGAAAAAGTTGAAAATCTGTCAAATTAGAAAATCTAAAAAAAAATTCTAATTCATTTTTGTCCTCTACGCGATGCACAAAATTTTCAATTTACATCATATTTCGTTTGAGAGCCCCGCGGTCTTGGAAATTCAACACTTTTTTCACGCCTGAAAGGCCCTAATATACTATTCATACATATGTCCATATTGGTCATTTGCTTGATATTCAACGAGAAGTCTTTAAGACGAAAAGTGATGAGATGAAATCTCAATCGTTCGTCAACAGATGTCGTAGAGTCAACCGCAAAATGTCATCACCGAGGAGTCTATGTGCATGACTGCCTGCTAATGAGTTTTTAAGATTCAAAGACGACCGCAACAGCCGTAATATTCAAGAGGGAATTAATTCTGACGACGCTGATGGTGGCTTGCGAATACTTCAAAAAAGCGTTCTTGTGGTTTTTTAGACCAACAACTTTGAGATTTCATATAGTTGCTGAACATTCTGTTCCTGCAATATTACACACTACTATCATTACTTGAAAATCATTGCGCTTATATAATGAAAATTGTGGTAGGGGAGCCCAAGAGGAGATTTTTGCAGTTACTTGAGCGTATCAGAAAATAATGTGGGGAAAAACCTTGCACCTTGAAATTTGCCCCTACAATATCATATTAACGCTTAGTATTATTGGGGCGTTCGTTGGGTGCAGTCTGTCTGATTATTAAAATAAAATCTATCCTATGAAAAACTCGGGCGGGTCAGCTTAAGAGAAGGTAAATTAAGTGTATCTATGAAAGTGCATATTTCAAAAATTTGTCAATTTGAGCGTGCCCTAAGGAAATAGGCGAACGCCAAAATTGCAAAAACAAAAGAAACCTCACTCGAAATACTCGAAAGTGAATGATTTTTTTATTTTTATTTTGAACGAAATCATTTCAGGAACACGTTGCGTTTCCAAATTATTTTTCGAATTCAATGATGCACATTGCGTGTCCAGAATGCACCTTTTCAATTCAAAAACAAAAAAATACTGTCGAGTGAATGCTTTTCCTTTATTTTATGTATTAACGATAACATTTCAGGTTGAATCCGTTTTCGCTTTCCTTTTTTTCATTCATGACTGCACTTGCTTCAGTTTAATCCCTCTCTCTCTTTTCTTCTCTCTATCCTTTTCCTCTTCTCTCTCTTCTCTCTCTCTTCTTCTCTCTCTCTCTCTTCTCTCTCTTCTCTCTCTTCTCTCTTCCTTCTTCTCTCTCTCTCTCTCTCTCTCTTCTCTTTCTTCTCTATTCTTTTCTATTCTCTATCTCTCTCTCTATTCTCTATCTCTCTCTCTCTCTATCTCTCTCTCTCTTCTCTCTCTTCTCTCTCTCTTCTCTCTCTCTACTCTCTCTCTATCTCTCTCTCTATCTCTCTCTCTCTATCTCTCTCTCTCTATCTCTCTCTCTCTATCTCTCTCTACTCTCTCTCTCTATCTCTCTCTATCTCTAGCTCTCTCTATCTCTCTCTATCTCTCTATCTCTCTATCTCTCTCTATCTCTCTATCTCTCTTTCTCTTCCTCGCTCTCTCTCTCACTCTCTCTCTCTCTCACTCTCTCTCATCTCTCTCTCTCTCTCTCTCTCTCGCTCTCTCTCTCACTCTCTCTCTCTCCTCACTCTCTCTCTCTCTCTCTCTCTCTCTCTCTCATCTCACTCTCTCTCTCTCGCTCTCTTCACTCTCTCTCTGCTATCTCTCTCTGCTATCTCTCGCTCTCTCTCTCGCTCTCTCTCTCGCTCTCTCTCTCGCTCTCTCTCTCGCTCTCTCTCTCGCTCTCTCTCTCCTCTCTCTCTCTCGCTCTCTCTCTCGCTCTCTCTCTCGCTCTCTCTCTCGCTCTCTCTCTCCTCTCTCTCTCGCTCTCTCTCTCGCTCTCTCTCTCGCTCTCTCTTGCTCTCTCTCGTCTCTCTCGTTCTCTCTCGTTCTCTCTCTCGTTCTCTCTCTCGCTCTCTCTCTCTCTCTCTCTTTCTCTCTTTTTCTCAGATTTTTTTTAAACCAATTTTATTGTGTTGTATTGTATTTAATTTAGTCCAAATAAGTTGAGGAAAATTTAAGCAACAGGTCAGTCAGCACAATGATTTGAACCTAAAAAACAATTTTAACAACTTGTTTTCGGTTTTAAGCAAGGATCGCCTTTGAACACAAAAGTCTTAACACATTGAAAATCACGACTAATGTTTGATTTATTTAACACCTTTGGGGCCAATAAATTCACCTATAGAAGAATTGCCAAATTATAGAAAAGAAGGCATTCGCCTGACATGCCATTCCTTTACTGTTTAGATTACGTAAGAATCGAATGCTTCTACTTAACATTCCAGAAAAGCGAGCCGCATGGGTCACTTAAATCAAGCACAAACACAGATCACGTATGCTTTGCAATAGCTTCGTTTAACCCAAACACTTCAAGATACAAGTATAAGAAAATGGGGCAAAAACCAACCCAAAATCTTCGATCCTTTAACAAATGTACACACAATGACACCCACAACGCAACGCAACGCAGCACAACACCTCACCACACCTCACCGCAGTGCCAACGAATTCAACACAACAATACAAACTAAATAAATTGTCATTTTCAATTTTCATGCCAATTTCGCTATTGCAGATACATATGTGCGTACATATATACGCTGGGGCACTACTTTATATGGATTTCAGCTGGGAGAAGATAAAGTACAATTCGCCTTTTATTAAAGAAATGAAAAGTGAAGAATTTCAAGCAGCGGAAAACCATGAAGTATGTGGAAATAAAACTTGCTTTGTTACAATTTGGCTAGATTGTTGTCACTGGAATCAAGTGCGTTCGTTACTTCATGATTGAATATATCGAAGGAAGAATAAAACGAAACGAAAAGAACTCAAATTGTATTTATCAATACTTTTTTTTTTTATTGGCGGGAATATTTTATTTAATTCGCTGAGCAGATAGCAGAAACCCATGGAAGGTCATAGTACACTAGTTTTGGTTCAGTTTTGTAAGTTAATCAACTCATCTTATTGGGTGAATTGTAAAATACTTGAGAAATCCTTGAAATTTTTGGAACGTACGAGCCACTTTCACTGATTCTGGAAAAGCTTTAGAAAAACATTGGAATTCAAAGCATCAGCACGTGCTACCTCGTAAGGTACCTACTGATTGTAACTGTCAGGTTTACGAGTCCGGAGAAAAGGACTTTACAATGGTCAGAATTATGTGGCATGGTTCGCGGTGTGGTATATTGAGATACAATCGCGCTAATGAGACTGTACTGAAGAATCCTAGAAGGCGAAAGAAAAATAAAAAAATACTGAGATATCTATTTAGTAGAGATGTTGTAGTAGTAACAATGTATTGGGTTCTATGAGGGTTCGAAGAAAGGGATTTCAGCAATTTTAATCGCTCTTATTAGTCGATTAAAATTGATGATGAATGAAACGATATTGAAGAAAAGAATAGTTGTCCCACTAATTTTTTTCATTTGATAGTATCAAAAATGCCGACGAATCAGTGCAATTTCTCCGGAAATTGTTATTCAAATGTCGAAGAAACTTGGAATTGAATTGAAAAGTCAAACCAAATTTCGGAAAAGAAGCAGCCACACACAATAAATACAAATACAAACACCAAAGGGAACCGAGGAAACAAGTACTCAACTACTAATTGTCAATGGTTTCGACGACACACATACTTGCACATGAACGCTAAGGACATTGACACAATCAAGCTCTACAGAAATTAAGGATATTTTTTATTGAATGCATTAACAACGATTGGCAGGAGTGAAGAAACACGAATCTCAATCGTCTGCAAATGAGAAGCAGAATTTAATCGAAAGTTATTGGAATTGTTATGTGCTTTGAGTAGAGAAGCAACAACAGAATCGCATCGCACGATACGTTAATTTTTGTTCATTATCGCCATTATTATTGCTGTACGATTGGATTGTGGTAGCTACGATGGATCGTTCTTCTTCTTTTTTACTTTGCCATTCCATTCCTTATTTTTTCTCTCTTCAATTTTTAATTGACGTTGACAGTTGCTGAAATATTTCTGGAACGAGTGAAACTGTGCAACGCCAGTGGCACAACACGTAATGACACGGTGACGTGATGGCAGCGCGCATTCACTGCCATTCAATGACGTTCAATAATCAATCGGATTGACATTAATTAATGATTGTGAGAACAATGAAATAAGGAGAAAGCCAGAGAGAAAGAGAGTTTCCAATCGTATTGCATATTTCTCGAAACGAACATCGAACATCGACGAAGACAATGACAACGATGGCTTCCGAATTTTTGATATAACTAATTCCACGAAATTCAGTTGCAATTGTTGTTCTTTCTCTTGGAACTTTGCTTAACCGCACTTAAAATTAATTAATCCTGTGCATAGTGGATACAAAATAAAAAAGTTCTAATTATCGCTGACACTTTGACATTGCATAATGAATTCATTGTGCCGAAGGAAAGTAATTAATGGAATCCCAATGCGGCTTTTATTAATTAAAATTTATTGTTCGATTGCTTTGATATTCTCATCGTGGATATTTTCTACCGAGATTTCGCTTGAAATGGCCATGGCCATATATACAGCGCTTTAAGGACTTCGAGATGTGAGATGTTTTTTAGTTTTAGTATAGAAATATGTGTAGAATCGGGGCGCATATTTCAATATACAGTCAAACTTCCATAACTCGAACTTCTACAACTCGAATTGTATCGGGTGGCAATAGCGAGTTTTATTATATACAATTTCGTTTCCTTAACTCGAAGTCCCTATAACTCGAACAATTTTTTTGGATAACGGTTGCTCGAGTTATGGAAGTTTGACTGTAATATAATATACATACATGTATAAAATTTTGAGTGCAGTTCCTGAAAGCTTTTCATCAATCAAGCAATCATTATACTTCTTTTTGCTAGATTGTCGGCAGGGAAATTGCAAATTGAGCTCGACATGTGTGGCCGAGAATTAAGTTGCACATTTTCTTAGAGCTATATCTCGTAAACCGTTCAATTTTCTCTTTTCTTGTTCATAACAAAGTTTTAGTTTTAGGCTAGGAGAAAAGAAGTTAAGGAATAACTAATCCAAAAACAACCACTCTAGCTGATAAAAATGCAAAAATCTCATAAATTTAACGTTTCTCTCACCTTTTTTATTTACATTTTTGACCCAAACCGGTATGAATTTTTCAAAATTTTGTCTATTAAATGGAAGAAAACAATTCACTGAAGAACTCCTTGCAGTACACTTACTGCATCCGGTTGCTCTTTAATAGCGTTTTACTAGTGAAAAGTTGAAAATTTTGCACCCAAAATCAAAAGAAAAAAAAAATTATCCTTAAATTATGCTCTAGACATTTCATCCAGCGCATAAAATTCAAAATTATATATATATATGTATTTTTTGCCAGTGCTGCATTGTTTTCGAATAAGCCAATTCGGGCATGTCGAAAAAAAAGTCAATAAATCAAAATTAACCTTCAAATTATTACAAAACTTTTGACCTCAAGCTCCAATAAATTCAAAAAATCACTTTTCCATCAATATTTTTCAAATGTGTTTACAAGAAACAAATTAAAACATAACAAAACCAAACGGAGAGCTTTCCACGCAACATTAGGCTTCAGTAAAATGCTAAGGACAATGACTTCATTTAACCTTTGGCAGAAATTTCCAAAATCAAAACTCCTTTCGGACACGTCATCATTAATTTTGTGGCCGCTTTTTTTTTCACATTTTAGCTGAACCAACAGAAGTTTGCATCGCAAATCGTCGCAGTATTTAACATTAAAATTGAAAATGCCTTTTGCAGCAAATCGGTCCGACCGAGAATGAGCGAGCGGGAGCGGGACTCCTTATGAAATTTCTGCTTGGTCACGTAAAATCACGGCTGACTCGAATGCCAATTGTAATTAATCATGATTCATGACTCTCAGGACACCACAAACGCCAGAGGCAATGGAAATCAATTGACATCAAGCGTGTACGTACCTGTTGACGGCGTGCTATAATTAAAGGCCGCAAATTGACGGAAGGTGCCACGGGCGACTCAAATCAGATCTGGCGGATCTCATCAATTCCACTTAAATAAGTCTTCTAAAATACAATGTGACAGGAAGCGGTTAAGGGAAACTGCTTCAAAATTTTCAATTTTCAAGATTAACTTTTTACGGGTGTAAAATTTTTTGTTACTGTTTTTTGCACTGCCTCAACAATTAGGCGACGTTAACCCCACCATTCAAATGTTTCATGCGTTGCTATCACTTTTGCATTGAAGTTTAAAACAAACTAATTTCCACGTGGCCATTTTTTATTTTCTAGTTTCCCTTCTAACTTTTTTCGCATGAAGTGGGAGATTAATTACGCGAAATGAGATTTTAAACGCCCGAACAATAGGAACATACACTAAGGATTCTATAAGAATCCACAAAACTCCCTGCGAATTGTGCGCATTCAGTTAATTACGAGATTGGAAAATATAAAAGCATCAGGAGCAGAGGTGCAAAAGTTATGATAATTCACAATTAAAATAAGCAGCTTTTTAATTAAAATATTTTCGCCATTCCAGAATTTAATTCCTTTTGGCAGAAACGAAAGCGAATGTTTGATGTCAATTTAAATTTCCGTTTTTAATATTATTTTAATGTTAATTGAAGCTCGCGTTCGTTTCTCAGCTTATCAAAAAAATCAAAAAACAAAAAAAAACAAAAAAAAAATCATTTCACACGCATTAACCACAGAAATATAATCGAAGGAATAATAACAGAAGCAGCAGTAATATGAAGTAAATAAAGCTTATAATGGAAATAAAATCAGACTTCATTATAATCGTTAATTAAAATTTAATGCAGCACGCAATTCTGTTTAGTGTGAGTTAAAAATCAGGGAGATATTGACTTTGAAGTCACCATTCTATCAAAAGAGACTTTCGTAAGCCCGTAAAAAAACACGGTGCTAAATGGTGTAAAATTCATAGCATATTTAAGGGGATGGTATAGTTTTAAAGCCGAAAAATGATTTTTTTTTTGTGGAGACATGAATAATTTTGGTGTATTTATGTTATATACATCTTATAGCTTAACGTCTAAGATATCTTTGGGGAAAAAATCGAAATTATCGATAAATATATCGGTGGCAGCGATTCTCCGGAGGCGCCACGAAAAAACTTAGGTTGCGGAGAACACGATAGAGGGTTAACGGATCATTTGAGAAAGAAAAAACATGTTTTGAAAGGAAATTCATGTCCCGAGGTTACATCTTGGACCTTTTTTTAATTTTTTTTTTTTTGGTACTGTTTTGAAGTAAAAAAATGCGATTTTCGCTTAAAAATTGAGGTTAGTTTATTTTTAAATGAGGGGGGGGGGGGGGGGGGGGGGTAATTTATGCCACTAGATACAGTTTTTCGGATTATTTATTCTAATAGTTATTTTCTGTATGCCTTGGGCTTAAACTTTTTTATAAACAGGGAAATAAAATAATAAACGCCTTACGAGATATAGCGATAAGCAGGGCTCGGATTTTGTTGACTTTTATATATTTAAAGCATACTTTATGGAGTAAAAATTTTGTTCAACTCACATTAAGTTAAGATTCAAATCGACTTTAAACTTCCATATGATTTTTTTTATGTTAGAAAAGCGGTTTGAAGTTCAACTAATCTAAACTTATTCGCAAATCGTTGGTAAGAAAAATTTGTTGCCCCATAAAGTATGCTTTAAATTTATAAAAGACAACGAAATCCGCAGCGCAGCTAATTCTCGGCCACATTTTTCGAAATCCATTAAGACATCATCTGCAGCCAATCTAGCAAAACCAAATGTAGGGGCTTTCTACATTTACGAAGTACCATATATGCCAAAATAATCAAATTTGTTAAACAGCTTTTAGACTAAATTTCGTTCATTTCGGAGGAAATCCCAAACCCATCAATAGAAATAATAGTTGAATCAATTAGGAAAGCAACGTAACCTTACTTTTGCCATCGAGAGGCGGCAGTCAAACATTGACGAACAACGACTCAATCCACACTCGCTTATCATTAAATGTTAATTTTAAATTTTACTTTCAAAACAATTCAACAGAGAACCGAACTTTCAGAATTAAAAAAAAAGCACGTACTCTTCCTATTGTAAAAGATGGCGGTAAACATTACTTTGGAAATCTGGTGCTTCGATATCATCGTTAAAAACAAAAGAAAACAAAAAACAGATTACACTCAAACTTGAACTCATAGGGGCAAATTTTTTATATTTGACGCTCTGATTTGAAAATCTCAGCATTTAACATGATTATCATCCTCCATTAAAGAAGGGTTTAATTCAATCAAATGAATACAACGAAACCATCCGTGGTTCATCCATGCATGCCGCAATTTTTTCCACAAACTCGAGGAATTTATCCGTCAGCGAAATGAATGTGGAGAAATGTATTGATAAAAACATTATGACAGCTTTCAGATACGTAAAAACGTCGCAATTGCTTCGAAAACCGATGAGGGGTATTCACGAGAACAGTGTAATTTATGTGCAGGACTGGGATCTATTTTTTATGGATTCGTTCGAAAATTGTCAATCTAAAATTTGGAAAAATTGTTTTAAAATTTCAAAAAAAATATATTTTCCGGTGTCGACTTTACGAAAATCACATCCACCTTTCTTGTGCATACCCTCCCCCTCTCCACTGCTTTTTTATGGTTTTTTGTCTTTTTCAAATGCAAAGATTTTCATTCTTCGAAGTTTAATAATTTTAGACAAAAATTTAGTGTGGCTGCCACAAAGGGTAGCACACTTAGGCCTCACATAGGCCCGTTGTGATACCACGAATAATGGGGGGGGAAAAGAAAAACAGAAACTGAAAAACCATACAGTGTACTCTCGCCTTGCACGGACACTTTTTGGAAATGCTCTAGTAGTTTTTCTTCTCAAATAGTTTTCTCTAAAACGGACATCTCTGTTAAGCGGACATATTTTTCTTGCAAAAAATCGATTCATAAAACCAAACCGAATATAAATGAAAGAATATCGGAGAACAGAAAAACCGGTTTATAATGAAAATTTTGCTGCAAAATTCTGGAGAATTTGGTAGTTCACTGTAAATCGAATAGAGGGTCCCGAATTTTATAGAAACAAAGAAATGAATTATTAATTTCAAGCAATGGTTTCTCAAGTCTCTGCTCCTTTAACCCCTATCTCTCTCTCTCTTTACCACTCTCTCTCTTTATCACTCTCTCTCTTTATCACTCTCTCTCTTTATCACTCTCTCTCTTTATCACTCTCTCTCTCTTTATCACTCTATCTCTTTTTCTCTCTATGTCTCTCTTTCTCTCTCTCTCTTTTTATCTCTATATCTCTCTTTCTCTCTTTTTCTCTCTATCTCTCTCTTTCTCTCTCTCTCTTTTTCTCTCTATCTCTCTCTTTCTCTCTTTTACTCTCTAACTCTCTCTTTCTCTCTTTTCTCTCTCTTTTCTCTCTCTTTTCTCCCCTTTTCTCTCTATCTCTCTCTTTCTCTCTCTTTTCCCCCCTTTTTCTCTCTCTCTTTTTCCCTTTTTCTCTCTCTCTCTCATTTTTCCTTTCTCTCTTTTTATCTCTCTTTTTTTCCCTCTCTCTCTTTCTCTCTCTCTTACTCTCACTCTATTTTTCTCTCTTTTTCTCTCTCTCTCTTTTTCTCTCTCTCTCTTTTTTCTCTCTCTCTCTCTTTTCTCTCTCTCTTTTTCTCTCTCTCTTTCTTTTCTCTCTCTCTTTTTTTCTCTCTTTCTCTTTCTTTTTCTTTTTCTCTCTTTCTGTTTCTTTTTCTCTCTCTTTATTTTTCTCTCTCTTTCTTTTTCTCTCTCTTTCTTTTTCTCTCCCTCTCTCTTTCTCTCTCATTTTCTCTCTATTTTTCTCTCTCTCTCTCTTTTTCTATCTCTCTTTTTCTCTCTCTTTCTCTTTTCTCTCTCTCTTTTCTCTCTCTCTTTTCTCTCTCTCTTTTCTCTCTCTCTCTTTTTTCTCTCTCTCTCTTTTTCTGTCTCTCTTTTTTTTTCTCTCTCTCTCTCTCTCTATCTCTTTCTCTCTATCTCTTTATCTCTCATTTTCTCTCTTTGTCTCTCTCTCTCTCTCTTTGTCTCTCTCTCTCTTTGTCTTTCTCTCTCTTTGTCTTTCTCTCTCTTTGTCTCTCTCTTTCTCTTTGTCTCTCTCTCTCTCTTTGTCTCTCTCTCTCTCTCTTTGTCTCTCTCTCTCTCTTTGTCTCTCTCTCTCTCTTTGTCTATCTCTCTCTTTTTATCTCTCTCTCTCTCTTTCTTCTTCGCTATTTCAGTAGTCTAGGAATTCCAAAGTCAATTTCAATTTATGCTAAATTGAAAGACAAAAGTGGAATGTATAAATGGATTCTTTTCTCCACACCAGAATATGAAAGTATGTAGAAGTATGAAAAGTCCGTAAAGAAGTTAATAAGACGTTGACTTAGTGTACGCGTCATAAAAATCAAAAAGAAATCAGAAGCGCAAGTTTCTCACTTTCAATGAAAATTTTCAAATAACAAGATAATGAAAACAAAAAATAAAAAATATAAAAAAAGAGAAGAAAAGAGAAAAAAATGAGGAAAAAATTGAATGAAAAATCTGTGGAAAATTGTATTAAAATTATGCCGAATTTACATAACGTAAGCTTATGTCAGAATAATAGGCACAAGTGACGTACGTTCCAAAAGCAGCGGGACCATTCACTTCCGCCCATATTTGCCGACACTCAAAAAACGAAATTTCTTTTGAGGAAGCCAAAAAAGTCTACGATTTGGAAAGCAAAGGCAAAAGGCAAAGAAACAAAAGCGACGACTTTGAGGTTCACTTATTTTTTAATGCCAGTAACGCGGAAGACAGAGAGAGAGAGAGAGAGGGAGAGAGTTCTTCAAAAATTTATGTTAATTATCTAAAACAAGCTAAATTTTTTCACAAAAGAAATATAACTTTTTCCCAAGTTCCTTGAAATGATAAAAGATGATGGGAATAAAGTTGATTTGCCTTTATTTTCGTTTCATGAAATTTCTTGCGCAATTTCATCAAGAAGCGAGAGGGTGTTTTAGGTGGAATTTCTTCTTTTTGGTTTTATTCATTCAAATAACTGGATTACTTTTAGCCCTCAGCAACATTTATAAGTGGATCTTCATATTGAAAGTTAATGTATGTAGAACAAGTATGGGTTTTATAGTCAAGAGAGCCTAACAACACAATACCTGATATAGCCTTGCAAAAACCTTGTTTTATTAACAATAAGTCACCGTTTGTTTCATCTTTCTATCTTAATTATTTCTGAAGATATTAAATTTTTAAAAACATGCCGTTGGAGTAATGTGCTTTGTATCATTTTCGCACATTTGTACTGGATGTTAGTAGGTACTAGAGCATCTTGTATGTGCACTTGTAATTTTTTGAATATCTCAATGTTGCGCCATTTAATTTGAATGAAACATTTTTAAATGAAACCAAATGCTTAGAGGTATTTTAAAAAAAGAATTCGTAGAGCGGCGTCAAACTGGGAATACACTGAAAAAAATTGTAAAATTGTCTTTTTAGTTTTGTGGGTGTTTCCTGAGTGTAACAATTAAAAAAAAAAATTTGTTTTGATTTTCTGTTATAGTAGCAATCGTCCAACGTTTGTTTCATCTTCTTATCTTAATTAATTTTGAAATATAAAATTTTGAAAAAGGCATATTAAAAATGGATTTTCAAGGATATTTCAAGGACCGTTCATATTAAAAATTTAAAAAGTAGTCTCCACAGTGTTTTTAGATGACACCTATCGAAAAATCTAAAAAAAAAATTTTTAATTCCTTTCATGATGCCGCAAACCGCCACACCCTTTACAAAATGTTGACTTGTGTCACTTTAGTTGCCTGCGTGCGATATGAGTCACTAAGTTTTTAAGAATCCCCAGGGTCACGACCCTTTTAAACAAAGTATTCTGAATATTTTCACCACCATAAAGGAGTCTTATATAATTTTCATAATACATCCTAGCACTGGAGTTACTCCTTAAAATGGCCCAATCAAGCTCATTCTCTAACTTCATCTCACTCATGTCTTCGTCTCAAACTTCGATAAGAAAGCTGTATGCAGACATTATATACATTTTATATGGTCTATCCCGAATATCCCCACCTTCGATGACTACAAAAAGCTGTAACAGCATGACCAAGGATTGCTTACATATCAAAATATATTTCATTCTATTTAAATTTTCATAATTTTATGGTGTTTCCTTACGATCTTTAAGCTAACCCAGTTTTTTCTTTCTCTCTTTTCAGGTAATACAACATTCGCTCGACTTCTTTGTAGCAAAAGAAAATAAGTAATGTATTTCAAAACGTTCTTAACATAGAGCAACTAAAACTATTTTGATTTTTTTTTTCGAAAAAAAAAAAAGAAATAATTGAAGTAAAGCGCTCTTGCAATTATCATTTAATATTTTACTTCCTTTCGGCAAGAATATTTGGCCTCTCTTTTGTTTTTGCTTCCTCTCTGTGTTAGGGGGAGGGGAAATGTGCAATGATAACGAGCCACTATAAGTCCGGGGCTGTCAGTTTGACAGAAATTAATAACAGCAGCCGTTACTGCGTGAGCCAAAAATGCCACTTTTGTATTTCAAAAGTATTTATCAAGCCAAAGAAGCATAGAACTAGACATCTGCATGCCACAAAAATCGCTGCAAGAGATTTATCAAACAAGAAATGAGAAAAATTTTGCTCTGCAGCTAAAAAAAAAAAAAAAGCAACAACAACAATAACAAACAAAACCATCAAAAATAAAAAGTAAATTTTAAGCTAATGAAAGCTCGAAAGGAGAAATGTCAACGCTTGTTATTTCATTCAACCTGCTACTTAGAGCAATAAGAGAGAACAAATATTTACATAGTTAATGCAATGCAAACGGGGGGCTGGTGGGGGGTCGACTTCTCGCCTATGGAAAACGAATGAAAAATGAAAGGCAAAAAACAATCAACAACGAAACAATCGAAATTACAGAAGGGAATCTCAGAAAGCTTTCAATTAATTATTCCATGGGCTATAATATTTATTGCCACAATAAGCTCTTCTCAAATTTGATAACAAGTGACCTTCTTCAAATCCCTAAATAACTAATTAATCCCCAAATAATTTCAAATTAAATATCCCGAATAGATATAATCATCTGGCACGTCAATCATCAATTCAATATTTATGTCAGCAATTTCAATTGGTCAGCCTTTTTTGGACTTGAAACACATACATACATACATGCATACATACATACATACATAGCTTGCTCTGCATTACCCTGTGTATCCTACTTCATCCTCCGTTGCTAACAATTAATTAGTTCAAATTTATTGACAGCAGTTGGCTTTTTAAGGCAAAAAGTTAATTAAGACACATACACATAAATTATGCATTTTTAGCTCCAACGTTTGTATCAATTGTATGCTGCACATTTGCATTTACAATTCCGACTTTTCATTTATTCTCTTGCACATTCATTTCAATTGGAAGAACTCCCTAAACTCTAATTGGAAAAGCAACCTTGCAAGACTTTCGCCCTTGTGCGCGGTAGCTGTATCTTTAAATTGTTCTCTCAAACCACCGAGGTTAAAGAGGATCTTGTAAACACACAGATTGACACATACACAAATACACACAGAAGCCACCGAGGGCAGACGAATAAATCCTGTCAAAAGCACTTAAAGTTTTCAATTTAAACGCAAAAAAAAAAAAATCAAGGAGAAATGAAATGAAATAAGAATAAATAGAAACGAAATCCAAATACTGAACTGATGTACTGAGAATGTGCATAAATTCCATTTCGGTTTAACAGCAACCTTTGAATCTATCTGTAGGTTTTCTTATTTTTTGCTTTCTTTCTGTTTACTTAGATAAAAGCCGTATTCTATGTTCAGCTTACCCGTACATGAGTGGGTAATGTTCAAGATGTATACACATGAATATATGTTCTATGTACATGCATACATACATACATATATATATATATGTATGGGCACGTATATATGTACGTAGCAGTCATCAACAAGAACTCTAGAGTTGTGTTTTCTATTCAAATGATAACAAAACTTGTTGACTCAACTCAAATGACCTTCCGCAGTTTTCATTTCTTCCTCCACATATTTCGAACGGTGCGTCTTCATCCAATTTAAGTGGGGTATATCAGAAATACGCGCATCTTGTAACATCCCCTAGTAAACGAAGCAGATTAGAGCGCTGCACTGTATAAAGAAATTATTTCGATAAAAGTATTCCCCGGCGATAAGCTCCGTTTTCATGTAATTTCGATGAAACTTACTTATGTCAAAGGATAAATTTGACCTTTGTTGAGTTATATATTCACTTCACTAACCTTTTCGAAGTCTTTCCATCTCTTGTTCCATCTCTTGTTCCATCTCTTTTTTCCTCTCTTTTTGTCTTTTTTCCTCTCTTTTTTCTCCTTTTCTCTATTTTTCTCTTTTTTCCTCTTTTTTATCTATTTTTCTCTTTTTCTCTCTCTCTCTCTCTCTCTCTCTCTCTTCTCTCTTCTCTCTCTCTCGCTCTCTCTCGCTTCTCTCTCGCTCTCTCTCTGCTCTCTCTCGCTCTCTCTCTCTCCTCTCCTCCTCTCTCTCTCTCTCTCGCTCTCTCTCTCGCTCTCTCTCCTCTCTCTCTCGTCTCTCTCTCGTCTCTCTCTCGCTCTCTCTCTCTCGCTCTCTCTCTCTCTCTCTGCTTTCTCTCTCTCTCGCTTCTCTCTCTCTCGCTTTCTCTCTCTCGCTTCTCTCTCTCTCTCTCGCTTTCCTTCTCTCTTCTCTCTCTCTCTCGCTATCTGATGTTTTTTTACAATTTCCTTGATTGATTTATTTTTTTACGTCTCCAATCCGATTCACTTAACTCGAGATTCAAAGAGAAGTATCCACATGGAAGTCGAAGTCGGAGCAGACCGACTTTAGCTTCCTTACTTATTTTGTTTTTTATTGTTGCTTATTTTTTCCTTAGAATTGTGACATGTAGATTGAGGCTAGGCAGATATGTTTGTACGTGAGTAACTGTCGGGAGCATACATTCATGCGCTATTCATAAGGATTCCAATAAATTCGTGCGCTCTTGACTTCAGAGGGCTTCTTGCTTTTAAACTGAAATGAAAAATTCTGTTTCTGATGTTTGCAATTGAAAAGTTTTCGCTCCACCCAAAACACACAACAATTTGCGATTCTTATTTTGACAAATCACCGCAAAATTTCATTTTTAAAAAGTTCACTTGAGTAGATGGATTCTGTTAAAAGGCTTAAAAGCTTTGAAGAAAAAGCAATTCCCCTCGCCCCACACACATGCCCACATTCAAATATAACAACTCAATTTGAGACGCGAAAAAAAAATGAAGTTGGCCAAAAATTTCTCATCACATATTCACAAATCGAAATATGCAACAAGAACATGCACTTGGAGGTATTACGGCTGGACTTGAGCAAAAGGAAAATTTGTAATAAAACCATGAAATCAAAAAAGAAGAAAAGGATATACGTACAAACAAAAGCAAAAGAGAAAGACCATTTTACCTTCTGATAAAAACGAAAAAGTGCGATGGAGTAAAAAAAAAAGAAAGAAGAAAAAAACATCGAAACAATAGCAAACAGAATTGACTATCGCACTCAACTTTATCCAAGTCAAGCCATCTTACAACATGACATCGAGAATAAGGTACACAGAACTGTAATGTTCGCGGCGCGACACACCGCAATACCGCACACACACACCATGCCCCGCAATTCGTTTCAAAGTGCAGCAGTATTAAGGCATACAGAGTCCATTTTTGCTAGCAGCACGCTGCACAGTACTCTCAGGCACAGGCACCGGGACCGACACTGGCTACAACACCATCAGCACCAGCAGCATGCGTTCGCGTATTTTACAAATTGCAACGAAAAGTTTTTGCTGCATCGAAGTTGGAGAAAACTGTGACCAGCACCATCAGTTAGTCGGCGGTGTGGCGCCTATATATCGTTGCCGTTGCCAGTGCCGGTGCCCCCTGTCGTTGCGCTTTGCTATTTTGGCTTTCACCTATGCACATAAGCTTCATCCCTGGCCCCATAGTACTACCACGTTCAGTACTCTGGGCAATATATGCACCATGCTCAACGTCATAAACATCGTCATCATAGTCGAATCGCTTTGTTATGCGTATTTTTATTTATTTATTTTTTTTAATTTTTTTATTTTTTTTTTAAGGTATAAAAACTGAAATTGGAAAGTTTGATATGCACGCAGCAGTGCCCTCTTGCGTTCAAACGCAATCTCAATTCATCTATAGCTACAACTCTTTATGCAATGCACCTTGTGGGCTTCACTTTATGGTCGAGAGGAGAGCTCTTATAACAATTTGAGAGTGAGAGAGAGAAAAAAAAATTAAATGATTATTAAAAAAAATAAACGAAAAAAAGTTAAAAGTGCGGAAAAAAGCTCCAACGGAATTCAATCTGATATCAATTTACGTTGGGCGTCTCTCGTTCCTGTTCTCTCCATCATTTTTTTTTTTTTTTTTTCAATTTTCGAGCACTTCATTTACTTAACAGTTGAACATGAATCAAAAATTTTTATTGACCAATCACTGCTGAATTCGATATTGACTTTATGACTTCATGTTGAAAACGATTCGCTATGCAACTTTCCAAAAGTTCACGTTCACTTGTGCAGCTAAACGAATCGACCGACCGGCCATTACGAGCGAAAACTTTAAAAGGGAATTCATCCGGAATGCAATGGCAGAGCATCAATGGTTGGGGTTATTAAACGAAGTTCTTATGATAGTGCAGCAGGAAGATTTTCGAAGCATATGGTTTAACAGTTTTAGTAGAGAACAGAGTCCTTCAATGGCAATAAAAAATTGAATCCTATTAGAATAATGCACCTCCTAAGCAGCTTTCATTTCACGAATTGCACGAATGCCCCACTGTAAGCTAGCTAACTGAAAGTCTTAGTACTACCACTGTAAGCTGTCGAACATTGTGGAAATTGTGCGTATTTTGTAGTCTTTAAATGCATTTTTCCATCGCAGAAAATAAAGAAAAACTAAAATCAGCTTACTTTAACTTTGGCACGGAATTACGATAAAAAGATAGCAGGAAAAAAAGGGAAATAAAAATAATAAATTAAAACGAAAATATGAACCGTTTGAACAGAGTTTCGCGTTTTATTTCCTCTTCTCTTGCACATTGCGAACGTTTTTCATACTTTTCTACGCTACATTTCATATAATCCGGTTGGTACTTATTATGCATTTTAATTAAATTCTGCACTACGCACCATTTCCAAGCTGCTCTGATTCTTAACAACTTTCCGGGTCCTGAAGGCTCCCTCCCTAGAGCAGTGTACGGAGGTGCAACTGTGAGAATACGAGGAGTTTGCACCTCGTAAATCGTTACAGTTCATGTGCCTCCCTTTTCCCTATTCCTTTACAAGTATTTGTCCCTTTACTTTTTTCCCCCCTACTTACGTCTTTGCTCTATAGGATTTAGTTCGCATAATAGCACAGCGTTTCCGAGGGTGGTGCGCCGGATCGTGTACCTATTAATATTGTTTGTGGAAGAAAAATCTCCAGATCGCTCATTGTTTGCAAAATTGTGAAGAATATTTTTTACAATAGGCGGTGAACTTTTTTCTCTACTAAAATATGAATTCTTTGTTCAGTTCCTTCAAGGCGTATTTAACAAGGTCGTGTCAATATCAAGTTTTTCTTCTTCTTTCTGAAACTAAACTGTTTAACATTCAGACCGATTTGAATATTCCCGGGGAACGAATTCCCGGGGAATTTACTTTTCTCGAGAGTAAACTTCATCTTTTTTAAATATTTGTGGGAAGAAAATTCATAGGGAATGGGTATTTGACACATACTCAAACCCCTACCCCAAAAATGGAGTTACACCACTTTCAAAATAAACGGTCCATATATCGTGTACAGGTATGAAATAAACACACCAGCATCATTCACATCTCCATCTCGAATTTTTGAAAACATCCCTTTTGGCTTAAAAACCCTACCTGTCCCAATTAAGTGACGCAATTTAAACGTCGACGGTCTTTAAGATCGGCTTTTAGTTAAAGAACACACATTAAGCTGACACGAACCCTAAGAACTGATGAAATAAATAATTAAATTATTCGAAGATTATACCTTAATAGGAAAATCCCCTTAAAAAGCTCTATCCACAATTTTGGTTTTCATGATCCCAAATTAAAATTGCTAGTTTTTCGAGCAGCAGTCTCTTCAAATGATTGATTTCTGCGACAAAAAAAAAGGAAAAGGGAAACAAAAACCCCCAATGAAAAAGAGAAAAAACCAAAACCATTCGATTCATTCATCAAAGTCATGTTGACATGAAAAAGTCCGCTCTAAATAGAAACTTTTTTGCACCAAATTATTTGCCAGATCAAGCGCAACTTGTGCTCATTTGTTGGAAAATAGAAACAAAGGTGCACAGGTGTACTCGCTATATTCACATAAATTCATACAAACCGGGTATACATATGTACATACCATGTCGGACCATTAAAATTGAAAACTTTTTAGCCAGCAAAACAAAAGAACAACATTAATATAAAAAAAAATGTAAACATTATTTTTTCATTATGAACGTTACTCGGCAAGTTGTGCGTCAAAGTTTTTCAACGTAAGTTAGCAAGGAAAACAACCCTGTTGTAGTGAAATGATTTTGGTGAAAACCAGACCGTACCTAGGTGAGTCCATTTAGGACCGACCCGAAATTTATATGAAATTTATACGAATCGCAACTGGTCTAGGGTTAACCTCTATCGGATTCACTCTCCTCTAGTCTCAAAATGAGCTTTGTTGGGTGAGTTCAGACAAAGCGACTCACTCGCGACTCACCCGCGCCCACCAACCCCATACGCTTTGAAAAAGGACCGATTGTTTTTCACTGACAGCCCTATGTTAAAAGAGGTGAGCTGAATGTATGTAAAGGCGAAAGGTCCCTAACTCCTGCAGGACCGACCCGCGGTCGACCTTGGAGAGGTCCCATTTATTGCAGGGAAGGAAAATGCGCGCACGCACACACACACGCACACGAACGAGTAAATGCGCACAACAACACAATCATTACTAATGCAAATACATACTCGCTGTTAAGTGTAAGCTCTGCTTAGCTCTAAAAATCAAGAATGGAAAAGAAAAGTAAAGCAAAATATTTTAAAATTGCACTGTCACTTTGAGCACAAGTCAAGTCAGGAACGTAATGGATTGTTAGTCGTATTTCCTTCTTTTGCTGAGCTTTGAAAAATCGTAAAAATTCCATTGTTTGTACGTATGCGTGTTTGTGTGTGTGTGCGTGCTCCGTTTCCTATCGTTTCCTGTTAGTTAAATGAGTGAGAATCATGAAGTTGCACTTCTTGTCAATCTTTTCACTCTGCGAGCACGAAAAAGTGGAGATCATTAAAAGTTTCCCAACAAAATATTGTATGATTTCGCACAAAAATAAAAAAAGAAAGATCTTCCCCCTGTACCTACAGTGTGCACTGTACAACTATCAAAAAATGTTTAGTACGCTAAATAAGCAACATTTACCTTTTTGACGTTGAGCGACGGGATTGTCTTGGACATGGAAGAAATGTGAGATTCTTCATGCGGATTGTGGAGATAGTGGAAATTATCAGATAAATTGCAGATGAGAACTATTATTTTGATTCCTTTTTATTTTCATACTTTAAGTGCTCATCAGATGTTGGAGTTTAAGGAGTTCAATTTTTCCATGACTTTAATTTTTTAGTCTGTTATTACTACAGATCTTTTGTTCATGGCTAAGGGTAAATTTGCGAATTATTTTCAGGTACCTACTGCAGTCAAAATATTGTTGTTGCAATACATGTAATTTTGATTAAAAACAAAATTCGCTCCTCTCTCTCTCTAGCTCTCTCTCGCTCTCTAGCTCTCTCTCGCTCTCTCTTTCGCTCTCTCTCGCTCTTTTTCTCTCTCGCTCTTTTTCTCTCTCTCGCTCTTTTTCTCTCTCGCTCTTTTTCTCTCTCGCTCTTTTTCTCTCTCGCTCTTTTTCTCTCTCGCTCTTTTTCTCGCTTTCTTTCTCTCGCTCTTTCTCGCTCTCTTTCTCGCCGAGATATAGCCGCAAGAAAATGCGCAACACTTTTTGAGTTCAATTTAAATTTGACCTCCACACTCTAGTAAAACTAAATATGGAGATTTGCAAATTATTTTCACGAACTTCAGTCAAAATATTGTTGACATTCGTTGACCTCAAAAATGTGTCACAGTGTACATAATGAGTAGAAGTCATTAGGAAGCATTATGACGTTTAGACGAAGCTCGTTCTCAGTGTAAAATAAGTGTCAATTATGTTAATTAAGCGTTTTTTCTTTTCGATAAAAAAAAAAAAACAAAAGTTAAAAATCAAACGAAACAATTTACCTTCGAAGGGAAAGTCCTAATTAAAAGCGCATCATCCTCAAGCGAGATATTTGTTTCAATCTAAAAAGTATTCCACTCACACTCCACTTAAAAATTGAAAGAAGCGTGTTTCAATATGACATTAATGAGTATTAATTGCGATTGCATTCAATTCCTTAAATTAATGGAAGGTAGGGGAAAATGAAACCCCTCACAAATATTAACATAAAAGTTTTAAACCCAATCTCACGATTCAATATTACCTATTAATTATATTTTTACTTCTCTGCTCAAAATAAAATCCCTAGCAATCAATCTTAATAGAGATATAAAAATTTTCTTTAAAGGATCTAAACATCGTTTGCCAAACAGAGATCAGCCATCAAACAAGAGAGAAATCCGAGGTCAGTCCACACCGACTACGATTTACCCAGCAGTTTTCACGAATTTACTCCGAATCGTTTTTTCTACCAAATCTAAAGAAAAGAGCGTCCGTTTATGTTTCTTGGACCAAGCTCTCTAAGTTGTGTGTTATAGGTGCGGGTTTTTTTTTCCTTTTTCGCATGCTGAGCGTTCCGACTACCTTTGTAGTCTTCCTCATGGAGTCCAACTTTATTGAAGCGTCCATTTTTCCTATCAAAATTTTATGTGCCATTGTCAATTTGGAATTTCAGTTTTTTAAACCTTTCTGTTCGCCAAATTGTCATATTCAACACCACAGTTAAAAAATCTCGCCTATTCTTTCAAAAACCCCACTGTGTCAATTAGCATTAAACTTAAGGCCCCGCATATTTGTGTCGAAATTTCGGATTTAATGATTTTGCCACTTTTGGGGAAATCTGTCCAGATAAAGACATTTGGACAGATGGCTTGATGAACGAACATATGTCTTCACTCACTCAGTTTTTGACCCCGATAGAGAATATAAGCTACATTTTACCTGTTACAAGATCCGGACTAAACTAATATGCCCCTCTGAAGCTGAATAAAGAAAAGCTTTGATAAAAAAAATTAAATAAAAATGAAAAACAACACAAAATGACCGAACAAAATGGGACAACAGGAAAAATGAGAATGAAAACAAAATGGCTTCTCGTCCTATCGGAATATAATCTCAATTAATACTAAATTGCCCACCCGAATGTCTTTTGCAAGCTTCCTTCCAGGCATCAATTGCCCCCTTCTCTTTGTTCCATTAAAAAGGAAGAAAGTATTCTGGCTCAGATCCTTAGTCAACCCAAAAAAAAAAAGCCCCCTTTCAATTTTGGTCGCTCTAAAGTTGTAAATGCTCGAATTTTAGGCGGATATTTCGGCCCCAATCTTGGCGTTTATTGTTTTACTGTCTGCATCAAACTTAATTGCCCCAATATGCGAGTTAAATAGTCTAAAAGTGAGCAGCATGCACGAGGATGATTGCTCGGCATTGGGAAGCACTCTTCATTCTAGCCATTTTGAGAGAAGCAAACTTTCTCGGAAATAATTTGAAAATAATTGCTATATAAGTGAATCAAACAAAGAAAACAAAAAAGAGTTTTTAAATTGTTTGCTTCTTTAGCTACAGGCGGCATTCATACAGTGGTGAAATGGCGAACGACTGGAGGGGGAAGTTGGAAGCTTTGATAGGGTTTTATTGATAAGGGATAGCAGCGATTCGAACATTTTTGATTACAGCAATTACCTTAACACTGATTGTTTTTTAGGACGTTCCATTTCCCTTTTGATTTTTAAGGCTGAGAACACACCAGATCAAACGAAACGAAACAAAACGTTTTCAAAAGCAAAAGTACATTAGGGGTATTCACAAAGGCGTCGGAAAATATGAAAATCGGAAAATCGGTAAATTTTAACTGATTAAAAAGTTGTGCAAGATACATAAAAATTAATTTAAAAATTTTTAAGAAGTCGCATTTTTCCGATTTTCCGACATTCCAACGTTTTTTACACGCCTTTGTGAATACCCCCTATTGTGTCTTATGAGAGCGACCACACCAGATTAGTCAAAACGAAACGGTTTTGACTAAGAAAGAAAAGGATTTCTCTTGACTGACGAAACGAAAACGTTTTGTTTCGTTTCGTTTCGTTTGATCCGGTGTGTTCTCAGCCTAAGTGTTGACTAATTAAGATTGCTAAAGGGTAATCGATTTCTTTGGAGCTTGAATGGTGAAGGAAATGGGTTCGTTGAAAATTGGATGAATGCACTCTGGAAATCGTTTCCGTTATTGGAAATTCGAATGCTTACCTTATGTAGCAAGCGACCTTTTCAATAACCAACAAAAATACATACAAAAATATAAAAAACAACAATCAATAGCATTGACTTTCGACGAGAAAGCACCATCGATTCGATGGCAATAAATAAAATCAATGAATAAATCAATAGAAAAAAAACAATCAAACGGAAAACTTCGCGACTTAATAAATTAAAAAAGTATCCCAAAAGCAAATGTTACTAAAATTATCGCTTAATTATTGTTGCTGCTGAGCCATTTATGAACTTATTCTCGCGAATGAAAGTTCAAAGCGAATTTCCCGACATCACAAAAGCTACGAAAATCGGTGGAAATCCATCGCACCGAAATCCGCGAAAATATGCTCGAAGTTGAGTTTCTCTTCGCCGCAAGGCTCCAAAAATATATAATTTATTTTTAATAAATCACGGCAATTTATCAGACGAAGTAAAAGCGCACATTACACATTTTCATCTTGATGCCGGAGACGATGTCATGCTTCCAAAATAATAATAACGAAATTACGCTAACAAAATGAAGTGGTGGGGGGGAAATGAAGTGGAAGGAAAAAGCAAGTTATTGCAAAAGATTAAAAAAAGTTTTTCTGTACGTATAGACAATCAAACGGAAAATCGCGTTAAAAAAAGTCTGATTTTTCTTATTTTTTTTATCTTCTTTTCTTTTCTTCTTCTCTGCTGGTGCTGTGAAAGTTCTTTCCTAAATTGAGAAGAATTTTTCTTAACAAACTTAAAGCTTTGCATTTGTAGGTCGAAAAATTGAGCAACAAATAAATACAATACAACGAAACGAAACGAAACGAATCTGAATCTGACAAAAGCAGACAAAACGCTCAGATAACCAAATGGCAAAACAGAAAGTACAATAATAAATGAGAAAATATAAGTATTTTCCTGATAAATTACCACAGATAAATCCATACAAAAAGTTTTACACTTTTTTTTCCACAATTTTTGGCTTCGACTATTAGTTTCAAAGACATTTCCATAATGTATGAATCTTCGAACGAACAAAGCATAGCTTACTGTTGAATGTAAATAGGTAGATAAAATTTCATGCAACATTCCCCAGAAACAAAGGAAAACCCCAAGACCTTAAAAATAAAAATCAGATGACCTAAAGACTTTTTCAAAATTC
The DNA here is from genome assembly GCA_020466095.1 of Chlorops oryzae. Lineage (NCBI taxonomy): Eukaryota > Metazoa > Arthropoda > Insecta > Diptera > Chloropidae > Chlorops > Chlorops oryzae. The sequence goes on from CM035807.1 coordinate 98,671,790, forward strand.
GAAGTGGTCGAAAGAGAGTTTACTTTGAACTGATTTACAAGGCTATCGAGTTTTCTACCTTCTGATCTATTTAACAACATAACCGGGAATTTTGAAATGGAAATTTTTTTTCATTCAAGCTACACCGTGGCTGGTCTTTAGACAAAGTTTTTTCGAATACAGTCGAATCTGAATATAACGAATCCCTGAAATAATGAACAGCTCGAAATAGTGAAGGCTTTTTTGTTACACGGACTGTTCTAAATAATCAGGCCAATAGAGAGAGATTTTCCCCCGGGCCAGGCTTTTCGAAGGGTCCCAAAAGTGCCATGGGCCTTTTTCTTTTTTGGTCGTCCATTTTTGTGAGGGGACCCATAAAAAAAATTTTCCTAAATTTCTCTCTACGGACCTGTAAATAATGAACAAAACATTCAATCTGGATACAATGAACAGGACGTGCAAAAATTAACTCACTGTATGGGCAATTCCATGAATAAGGTCCCACCCGTGACACTCATTTTTAAGGTTTTAGCTCATAATAATTGAAAAAAAGGACGTGATTCTCATGGATCTAAAAAATTTTAAAACGTTTAACAATCGTTAGGCACTGAAATTACACAATTTGTGTTCATAATGGGCTGTCACGGGAGGGACAGTTTCTCCTGGAATTGCCCATATACAGATTCGACTGTATATATATTAAAAAATTCAGACTCGTTTTACTCTCCCCGAAATTAGTAAAATCCGATTATTTCATTGAAAAAAAGAAAACAACATTTGGCATTAGAGTGTTAAAGTTTTACACTTTTTGTTGCTGAAACTGTCAATCATAGAAAATTATGGCTTATTCTTGAAGCAGAATTTGTTCAGAACAAATTGTTCTATAAAATAAAATAAGCGATAGAATCTACTATCTCTATGGGATGACATGCCAAGTAAAACAAGTAAGGGTGTTTTAGTCAGGCGAACCTGACGATACAATACCCGACGCAGATAAACAGTAATCCATAGGTATATTTCGTATTCGGAGGCTTAAATATTAGCTCTTTTTCAAAATTTAACAAAAATATCTTGGAAAACTCGGGTTTTGTGAAAGTTTTTGGATTTTTGTGACAGACCCTAGTACTGGAGGTACCCTTAAAAGTGATCCGATCGAGTCCATTCTCGAACTTATTCTTACTCATGTCCCCGCGAACACGCATACCAAATTTCATCGAGATGTCTGAACTTCTTCGATAAGAAAACTGTATACAGACTGACAGACAGACAGACAGACAGACAGACAGACAGACAGACAGACAGACAGACAGACAGACAGACAGACAGACAGACGACAGACTAGACAGATAGACGGACATGGCTAAATGGAATCTCACCAGGAGATTCCTAATCACTTATATAGATACATATTTGGTATGGTCCGTCTCCACTGGCTCTGGGTATTACAAACGTACGCACAAATGCAATATACCCTCGACGCGGAGTGTGTCGGATATAAAAAGCTGAAAATCCTTAATCAGCAGCACATCGTCCGTCAATTAAAACAATAAAGAAACTTATTTAAACTCGCAGCCCGCCCAAAAGTAACGACTCATTAAACGTCCAACTTTCTTGTAAGAAAGTTATCGAAAGTCGTAAGTTGTCGACGGTCTTATTTAAACGACGGCGACTCACATTTATACACTGCTGCCTCTCGTGCTATTCGAAAGCTTCAATTGATTCTATATTTTCGGCTCATTATGCACATTATTGCGGCCATTTATGCTGCTCGATTGCCGCTCATTATTCCAACGGAGAATCGCTAAAAATTTATCTGTGCTTGGCATGTCGTTCCTTTGTACCGCCCGGGTTGCTTAAATGCCAGCGAGCGCACCATTCGGTTCGAAGGCGGTGGGAAACTTCACTCACAAGTTTCCCCGAATCTCATAATCATAGTTTTTGATGGCGAACTACTGAGCATAAGACCCGAGCAAACGGAGAAAAACCCGAAAGCGTAGGAGGTACTATTAAAACCATTTTGGAACTCATCGAAAACTTCGAGTATGCCTCTTCAAGCTTCATGCCAAAGTTATGACTGGCTGGCTGTCAAACTACAGTTGGTGCGCCTGTCTGTCTGTCTGTCTGACTGTCTACTTTCCTATCTTTTTACCAGAATACAACTTATTTTTGGATGACTGTTAGCGTCAATATTCTATACATGACGGCATAACTGAGCGCAAATTTATTGAACTCACATTTTCGTGTCATTAATAGCTTTGGGCTATTTTCAACCTAAAATCATTTAACCAACATACATTCGATGTACATCACGAAACTTTTATTTGACTTGAAAAGTTTTAGCTACCAACAGCATGCGAATGAGGAGAGTAATTGGAAGCTTTTGATTCAAACTAAGTGAGCTAATTTAATTTGGGAGCTTTGCTCAAACGTGGGAGCGATATTGCTTAATTCTGCAAGTTTTGTGTCTTTCAGCTTTTTTATCAATTTAAAAAAAAATTTTTTAAATTTTTTATAAATTTTTTAAAAATTTTTTTTAAATTTTTTAATTTTTTTTAAAATTTTTTAATTAAAATTTTTTTAATTAAAATTTTTTTTAATTTTTTTAAAATTTTTTTTTATTTAAAAAATTAATTTTTTTTTATTTTTAATTTTTTTAATTTTTTTTTATTTTTATATTTTTTTATTATTTTTTTATATTTTTTTAATTTTTTTTTAAATTTTAATTTTTTTAATTTTTTTTTAAATTTTTTATTTTATTTTTTATTTAAAAAATTTTTTTTTTTATTTTTAATTTTATTAAGACTTAAATTGAATTGGGTCGAGTTATGGCTCACTGAAGCCCTAAGACTGGTCCTGCGTTTAAGCTCTCTGGAAATTCTTCATAGTGTATGTGTGTCTTGTCACCGTATACTTCATGGTCAGTTTAATCAGAGCTAGTTGACGGTGACTAATAATGGCCAATCACGAGAGGATGTTTCAAAGAAAAGCTTCCTTTGATGGCTTCACCTAATCAGAGTTGAAATGCATTTTCTTGTCGGTGTCTGTAGAAGTTCGTAACAGAAGAATCATATTTTACCTTTTGTTTTTGATACTCAAATTGTTCAGCATATCATCCTCTGCCTATATTGCTACAGTATGTACGTCTATAGGTATCTACAATACTCCAAGGGTATAAGCATCATCAAATATGCACGGTAACACGTTTCTTTTCTAAACCAGGAATGCTTAGAATACTTCGAAATGAATTCAAATGATTGAAGCATGACAATGGCGCAATGCTTTTAAGCGCGGAATGCTTATATCCGGTTAGCATATATCCAAAGAATACTGTATTTAGTGTGGTCTGTATATTAGACCATTACAACTTAACGTAATTCACAGTCGCCTTATTCTTATTTTTTTTTTTTTTTGCTTGTGTGCTTCTGTTCAAATGAATTTATTAATTGCATGACGTGGACCTATTTGGCCAAAATGTGTGACGTAATTAAATTTTATGTAATTATAAATTTTTAATTGAGCCCTCTTCTCTCATATTTCATTTCTCATTTTCGAGTAATTTTCAATTTTAGCATTTTGAAGCTTCATTTTGCCGAATATAAAGCAAAATAAATTTTGTCGTAAGGCAATTCTTGTTTGAAAACCTATGCTGGTCCTGGCAATTGAGAGGAAGTTTGGCAGAGAATTTATTTGGCAATTAACATGAGAAAGCTTTTAAAATCCGTTGAAAGTACCAACAGATGTGACATGCGGGATGTGAAAGATAGAGCGAGAGAGGTAGAAAGACAGCGAGTGAAAGAAGAAGACGAAACAAAGTAAATTCTTTGTGACACGAAAATTTTTAATTTGTTATAAAATATTTATGCCGTACGATGTAAAATACTGGCCTCTTGCCCTATTTAAGGACGTTGAGGATTGAGATCTGTTAGCCGAAGCAATGAACAATATGTCGAGTGGATGGCTTAATTTTCCTGACTGTTCTGTTTCCAATTAAAACAAATTTCCACATTCAATTTGTTCGAAATAATTCGAAATTTATCCTGTTTAAATATCTAGTTTCAAGGAAATTAGAAGGCACAAAATGAATTTCAGATAAATTCAAATTGGTTTATTGAATTCGAAAGCTCATAAATAAGTGAAATTCTTAAGTGCCTATCGATGTTTTAATCATTGTTCAAGGATCAATATACACATACATACATACCTGAAGTGGTAGGTTTTTTGTGTGATTAATCGCACAAGAGGATTTGAGCTTTTTCAAATACAGGATGTTATAGTCATAAGATTATAAGCAATATACTTATTATTAGGCCTTAAACCACCAATCACTCAATCACTCAAGGAAAAGAGCTTTCGCTCATCCTGGATGAAATCAAAAGGTCAAGGGCAAGCAAAAGATTCATCACTCCCAACAAACGAATCTCCAATAGATTACTGTATCTCGGAAGGAAAGATCAAAAAATCCTTATCGAATACTATCGAATGAATCGGTGTGCCGATTCTGTGAAATGGACGAAGAAACGCCAGAGCACGCCCTCTGCGACTGTCCATCTCTGGCTGCCCGCAGAATCCACAATTTTGGGAAAGCGCTTGTTGCCCCCTATAATTTTTGGAACGTATTAAAACCGTCCAGAGTGCTAAAATACATAAAGAGCTTCACGATAGTAAATTAAGATGACATTGGGGTTAGCACAATAGACCCACTATGGGTCGCGTGCTCCCCCACTCAATAATAATAAAATGGTTAATGTGGCTGCCGCCATGAAGGTTGACACACTTTGGTCTCACATGGGCCACGAAATACAGTTAACCAAAGAGAAAAACAGATAAACCAAACAACATCCACGATCTGAGCTGGGAGTCGAACCCACTGCCTCTCACTTCGTAAACTGGTATCTCAGTCAAATTCGGCACAGAGGCTGACATCCTAATACAAGGTTTTTATAAATGTCTATGAACGATTCCCATAACTTTATGAGGAGTAATTTTTTAAACATCCTTTTTTTGGCTTGGATTTTTCGAAATACATAATATTGTTTAATTTGGGTTGATTAGGAGGCAAATTTTGTCCGCCACACATAGAATAACCTACCCAGTATTATATTATATGAAGAATATTTGCAGGGCCCGGTGTAGGGTTTGGCAAGCAGGGTCAAATGCCCAGAGCGGCACTGTGAGAGACGGCATTTTCTTATAAATATGAGAAAACAGCATCCGATTTGTGCCATCATAGAGGCGGCAAAAATTGGTTTTTCCCAGAGCAGAAAAAAAAACACGGACCGGGCCCTGAATACTTGAATCCTGTAAACCGAACTCCCCCACATAAAACCCGTTTCTCGACGTAGGTTTTCTCTATCGAAAATATACAAATGGCACAAGATTTCTTTAAAGGTCCAAAAACTGCCAGTCGTTACCTGGAAAACGAATATGCAAGCAAATGGGACATAAAACGAAAATATCAAAAACTCTGAAAACTCATTTCTGTCAACGGCAATTAGCTGCACACATAAAAGAATTTTTTTTATTTTTTTATTACGCTTTTCAGCTCGTTTCGTCATTAATAGCCATCAACACATTCGTTAGACTCTAAAAACAATAAAAGAATATAGGAATTAAGGACTGAAACAGAACAACGGTGGATTTGACTTCGAAATATAAGTAAATTTGAAAAGAAAATCACGTTTCGAATAAAAGGCGTCATCGGATTTCCAACGACAGGAGCGACAAGAAAGAACAACAAAAATAAAATTACTACTTAAATTAAAGAATGAAAGAAAAAAATAAAGAGAGGAAAATAAAATAAAATAAAATAAAAAATAGCACAAATAAAAAAGCAAAACAATTCAATAGAAAATGCAATAAATTTTCCAGAGAAAAGTCGTAGAAATTTTACGGACATGGAGTCTTCTGGCGAAGAGAAATGGTTTACAGTAGCACTGTAAACTTAGATTACACTAAGTTTCCGAATGCTGCTCAGTATGGCAATACAAGAGCCGACAAGATTTTAATAGCCCCGGAATAGTGCTGAGAAATATCGTGATTCTCAACTGGACGATGCCTGGCTAAGTTAAGTCAACTCGATTGTTGACACGCAAACGTTTAGACAACACGAAGAAATGCGGCAGGAGTTGGTAGTGAATCTCAACAGCAAGAAAGAAGAAATAAAAGAACAACAAAACGAAAGAGGAGAGAATAAAATTGACAAAAAAAAAAAAAAAAAATCGAAATGAAAGCTAAAGTAACGGACGGATGTGGTGGACAAGTAGAGACTACGATTTGACATACATAAATAAACACTCGGCGCAGGCAAGTGCATGTGCAGGCCGGCCAACTCGAGGCAAAGCACCGCTTTTCCTCCGACTGACGGAATAAAGAAATAAACTTGAAATCAAGTAAATAAACGATGACCATTTAAAAGTCATTCATTCGGATTTTCCTTTCGCATTCACAATTGTGTGTCTTCATTCAGAGCTCAGGCGAATCCGAAAAAGAAACTGGCCAAATGACCGACTGCCCAAATGCTCAAATGACGGACCGAAAGACTTTTAGATTTCAGTTTATGGACAAACAACTTTTCTACTTTTTTTTCAACAGCCGAAAGATCCAAACGGCTCGGATTATAATTAAATAAAAAATGTTGGAAAAAACATCGTTTAGAAAGAAAAAAATAAATGCGGACCCCGGGATTGGTCGGGACATTTAAAAACGCAAGTAAGAAAAAAAAATGATTTGTATTTTTGTTTCAAGCTGTTGCGTGTTTGCTGAGTCAGCATGACTGCCTGTTTTACAGTTTTTCTAATCAAAATCGGGAAGCTCCTCGAAAGGCTATACTTCAGATGTATAACACAAACAGTAGTCGTTAATATGAAGTCGCTCTTATAGCAGTGCTTCCGTGAAGCACGAAAACGGGTATATCCAAGTCGTATATTATTGATCGATAAGTTAAAACAAACAAAAAACCGTAATTCTGAATCTAAATTTTGATCACATAAGACCTAGACATGTCGATCAAAGGTCGTGCTTATTTATAGGACATTTAATATTAGAACATTTTTTTTTACAAATTCCCATGACTAATGTATTATTAATTGGACGGAACTTTACTCTACTGTAGGGGATTAAATATTAGAATGAAGAAAAATAATTTATAGATTCATAGGTTTTGGCATTCTATTTTAAGCTAGGATCCCTTTATCTTGACAAGTCTGATCGCTTGAATGGTTTTTTGTCCCAATTTTATTATTCCCTGATATGCGTCGATATGTGTCTGACACTGTGCGACACGATAACGTGAGCCCTCAAAAAGCTGTTGTTGTGGGACTTGTTTAAATCTGGCCTGATAAAAATCGGTGCAGGCTGGGATATTTGCGCAGGTAGTGGGATTCCTTGCCTTCAAAAGCAAACAAATCGAACTCGCTGAGTGTCACAGTGATGTCAGTTTTAATGAAACAAAACTGCAACAGCCCGATCCTTTGATATTAAATTGTTGTACGACATGCTTTGATAATTGAAAGTTGCGACCGACCGACCTATCTTTTTTCTTTTTTTTTCAATATCTAGAAGAAGAAAAATGAATCTTCTTTGTGATGCTTCATCACTGAAATAAGCAAGGCATCCAGAAACTAAATGAAAAATAAATGTAATCACGTAAACAAAAAAGGATACCACTACAAAAAATCCAAAATAACATTACTAAGCGCTATGGGAAATATGAAAATTACAACTTTGAACTGATTCGTCAAAGAGTATGGAAATCGCACAAAACATCGAACTGCAAAAAAAAAACCAAAATGAGTGAACATCAAAAACACAAAATGGCGTTTCATCATCATCAATACGAATATCAAAAAGAAAAAAAAGATAACACAAAAAATCAATGAACAAACCGACTAATGGAAAGGATCGTCTGCCACGAACGAAAAGGAAAAGTGAAAATGTTTTTACAAAAAGGAATAACGAAGAAGGAATTACTGGGAAAAACGAATCCAACAAAGCAAAAATGTTAATTACTGGAAAAAAAAACTAGTCCAAAAGAAGGGAATCGAAAAAAAGAACCGCTGTTAGGAAGTAAAAATTCGGGGGAAAAAAACCTTATGTCTGGTTGGGTCCAAAGAACTAAAAAAAAAAGGATTACTAAAAATCTGAAATTAATGAACAAAAAAAAAAAACCATAAAAAAGGGTTGATGCCAGCTCAACAAATTGAAGCGATTTCTGCATACAGACCGGCTCAAAAGAAACTAGAAAAACTTATGTAACGAAAAAATAAACTATGATTTTTTTATATGTCTTTGGTTGGATGGTTGGTTAGTGTGGCTGCCACAAAATGTGACACACTTAGGCCTCACAAGGGCCCGTTGTGATACCACGAAAAATGGGAGAACAAAGAACAGAAACAGAAAAAGCGACACGACTAACATCCACGCCCGAGCTGGGAGTTGAACCCAGAGCCTCTCGCATCATAAGTTCACATCTCAATCAACTCCGCCACGGAGGCCGACTCATATATGTCGTTAGTTTTACAACAACAAAAAGCTGATAGCACTTAGTAGTGAGTACATTTTTATTGATGATCTCAAAAACTCGTTCATTTAGGGAGGACCATAAGGTATGAAAATAGCCTAAAGAATCTTTATCTGCTTGCTTGAATACAAGAAATACTAGTGCATCTAACCAGCGAGCGGGTGTGCAGGTATATTTTTGCACACATTCCTCCGTCGATTGATACTCAGAACCAGAACGAACAGAATGTCCCTATTAAGCCGAACGATAAAGTTTTTCTAACAGCTTAAAACTGACATGCACATACACGTATATGGTATGCACTCACGTACGTACGTATTTACACTCTCACATGGAGCATAACAATAAGTAGCTCGCTGGATGGTTTGAGTTCTCATTCTTTTCGCATTCAATGTTGAATTCGTGGAAATTATGGAAAAGTAGATCAATTTCGTATCGTTTAAGGTCGTTTCGAGATGTGTGTCGATTTAGTTGTTTACTCTTGCACATTTTCATCTGCTGTTGCTTCTTAAAATCGAGCTAAGAGTTTCTGCTCCTAATTTCATCCCAAGTTGCTCATTCCGCAATTTAAAAGAAATAATTCAATGGAATTTTATGATTAAATAAAAGTTGATGCTCAACAACTTTTGATACCTTGAACGGAAGCACGTTTTATTTATTGTGAACATTTCTCTCTTTCCCTTCGAAACCAGCAAAAAAAAATTTTTTTTTTAATCTAGATCACTACCTTTCAATCAAACATTTCGAGTGCACTTGAATAAGCGGAACTTTTAGCTCTCTTGTTGACGACCTTTAAACACTTGAAGTACTTTTTCAGTCGTAAAATTAATTTCCACTTACCTTTACATAACTCCAAACTATTCGAACGATTTCTTAATAATCCTTTTAATATTCATCGTGATCCGAAGTTTGTTGAACTTAACATCTTTCGAACATATTTCAATTCGCATAGGTAAGGCAATATGATTCGCATCGAGACACAGTGTTTGGAGTCCTTGCGCTGTATTCTGTTGTAAAAATTGTGAGGAAAATTCTTTTATTAATGGATGGCTCATATGAAGATTTTTCGAGAGATCTTGAAAGAAAATTTTTTCGATTTCTTTTCTTTCATTTGAATTTCAATTTTTGACATGGGTTAAGGTAAAATGATTATTCGTCTAAATTTTGAGTTATAAATTTCTATCACCATCCTCCACATAGTCGTTCCACTAAAGCGGATAGAAAATGTCAAAAAAGCACTCTCCGTTTTCCATTGCGATTTCTGATTGAGTTAAATATCTCTTAAGTAACTTTAGAAAACGGCCCCACCTTAATGATCATTACTACTGCGCAATCAGTTACAGCACTTAAGACCAGTAATGCAGAAAGTGATGTTTTTTTTTTTATTTGCTCATTACGTCAAAGTAATGTGCCTTCTCAAAGATGAGGAATAGGAGAGCAAGCAAGAAAATACTTCTTACAAAGCTGTGACAAAAAATAACATCAAAAACAGAGCTCCCATTCACTTCTTTCGTTATTTGATCTGATATAATGCAAGAAGTATTATTGTTGTGGGACAATTTTTCTTGGGAAATATGTAGATTTTTTCCCTTTTTTATCTTCCATCAACGATTACGTCCTTGGCACATACCCGTAATTGTGAGAGCCGATTTTTTCATCTTGATTTACGTTGGGAAAAGCAGTTAGAAACAATCAGCACCTGCAGTTAGCTACTCTTCGCCATCATCATAAATTGATTACCCAATTGAGGGCATATTTAAACGATGGCTTTTAACACGTAACGTATCACTACTGGCATCAACAAATTGCATCAAGTGGGATGGATGAATGGTATGATCGAATTTATGTGAGAATTTTCGATGACTATAATTTAAATAAATTGTTTTTGTGAGTATTTAAAACATACATACATGTTTGCATCACACAATTTCCGTATTCAATATACGATTGTACTGACAGACTCCACTCCGACGACTGCACTCAATGATATCTCAATTGCATCGACGACTATACGCTCGTTGTATATCCTTTTCCGGCTGCATAAGAGCCCCGTTGTAAGCAAACAGGAATCTGAAAAAAAAAAAAAAAAAAAAAGAATTACAATAATAATAAAAATAAATACACAATCAAAACAAACGGCGTGGAACATTGAATGATGCATGCACTCCATGAACTCTGATTCGCAATGTATACCACCCCCCGTCATGAAAGTGATGGAGAATGCAAAATAGCAAGCATGCACAATCATACAAACATGAACTTCCTTTTTCCTAGAGCAAAGTGATAGTCAAAGGGGAATTTTTATGTTGTAAATGAAAGGAAGAATTTTCATTCGATAATACTTCAATCCTACTTTCCAGTAGGTACTTAAATACTTATATGAAAGGAAGAAGTACGTTAAAGCCACCTTACACCTCAAGTGGGCGTGTGATATAATTATTGAGTAATACGAAACCCTTAACCTAAATAATGCGATACAGTAAAACTGTTTCCCCTAGTGAATAGGATTCTAGAATCCTTCACACACTTTGAAAAGCTAGAAAAGAATTTTTATTGATTTCAAGACAAGTGCGGCTCAAACTAATCAATACCTTAGCGAACTTTGAGGTTCGAGAATGATTTGAGATCAAATGTATTATCAAATTTCAAACGTTTGATTTCAATTTGAGATTCATTTGAGAATAAAAGCATTCTCAACAAAAAGGGGACTTTGTTCTCAAATTGAAAAAAAGAAAGGTTTATTCTCGAACTCAAATTTTAATATCAAACATTAATTCTCGATTTGAGAATGATATGAGAATCAGATTTGAATTCAAATTTGAGAGCAAAAAAAAAAAATCTCAACTATTTGACTTGTGTTTGCTGGGTGCCAGTTTAATTAAGAGGGAGAATTTGCACTAAACATTTTTTCAAAATTTCGAGTTTAAAATAAGTATAAATTTAAATTATCTTTTGAGATTTCAAAGAAAAGGGGTCTATAACTAGTATAAATAAACTTTTACCCTCTTATTCATAATCAAATTTTCGAATTTTTTTATGGAGATTCGATTTCTAGGGCATGCATGAGCGTTCAAATTCACCTCAAACTTATAAATGAAAAATTTCAGCACTTGACCAGGAAATGAGAGTTCTGAGGTTCAAATCCCACAAAAGTGGGAATCAAAAGCGTTGAATAAACATTAACAAACATAAATATCACTCAAAATTTGTGAGCCTTGTTTGACCTCATGGCATTGACTGTTTAAAATTTTTACTGTAAAAAATTACATTCCAGAAGCATTCCAAAGAAATTTGAAAATCGTACTAGGTCTGTTCCCGTACCACACGAAACTTCATACAACTTTCAAACCAAAAAAACAAAAAAAAATATTTTTTAAAACTATCTTTTAAGGCTATAATTGAAGCTCAAATATACTTTTGGGATCATTTTTTTTCTAAAGTATTCGAAGTACTTAGAGAACACAACCCCATGTACCCCATCAAAAAAAAAAAATATAATAAAAAAATATAAATTAAAAAAATATAAAAATATAAAGTATAAAAAAAATATAAAAAAAATATATAAAAAATATAAAAAAAAATATTAAAAAAATAAGCACGTAAAGTCAGCCCCGTTAACATCCTTTGGGTCTGAAAAAATGCAGTCATTTCTTATGAAATGGGACTGTGGCTCTTTAAAGAAAATTAAGAAGAAAACACTATAAAGTACCATCAAACGCATATCTAATTAAGATACAGCAATCCAAGTGTATAAAGTCTCACGGCCAACGAGTGCTGTGCAACAAGGGCTTTTAATCGAAAGGAAAAAAGCCACAGGGTGAAGTTGTTAGTTGCTCCTTGGTCCTTTTTTCCCCCGTTTCTCGGGGTTTCTTTGCTCCTTAATGCGCATTTAAATGCAACTTGAGTTGCACTGGCCCAGGACCTTACCACAGCTTAATTGAATTTCTTGTCGAGTACGTGGTATGCGCTTTTGTAACTTTTCCCTTTTCTTTGCTTCTCCACGCTTCGCTTGGCTTCGTTTCGTTTCGTTTCGCTTCGCAACAGCGAACAGTTCTCCATTGGAATAGCCAATAGCTAAATTGTCTAATTACAGTACATTTTTATCTAGTTGTTTGTATTTTGGTCTTCTTCTCTTTAACTCTTCCTTTCGCTTGTGGTATTCCATCATTTAAGTTCTTTGTTGGAAGATTTTTTCAAGTTTTTGTTTTTCTCTCTTTCTAGATTCACTTACCTATGGCCAAGTGTACGTAACACCGAATACGGCGGTACTTAATGAAGGCGATAGAACGGATCTACTTTGCAACTATGGCAGAAAGATTGACTACTGCCGTATCGAGATTCCCGGAGAGCCGAAAGCACTCAATTTATCGCCAATATATAGTAAAAGACCAGGATTTGTTTACCATGGCACAACATTCGAGGCGGGTCAATGCGGTGTCACCATCGAACACGTCAAGGCAAGCAACAATGGACAAGTTAAGTGCACATTGGGCGCTGAGGGAGAAGAATTTGTTGGCTACATCGATTTGGTTGTTACGCGTGAGTATCCTTCTTCGATGCGTTTCCGGAAGTACTGGAACGATAGCACTATTAATTATTTTTCTCTTCGTCTTCTTGTTTTCATCTTGTTCAAACAGTGCGACCTCAACAGCCGATTGTGGAACTAATTACAAAACCAGATCGCGATGGCTACTTCCAGCAGGGAGCAACCCTTCATGCACGCTGCGTTGTGCGCGACGGACGACCACCGGCAAATATTACATGGCTACTTGATCAATATCTGGCCGATAAGAGTACAAGTCCATTGGAATTCGTAGACTCGCCCATCGGACCGAATTCATCGGTATCCACGTCTGTTCAAGACATTCAATGGCAATTGGGTCCCGAGGATAACGGACGGAAACTGATATGCCGTTCGCATCATAAAACCGATCGTGAGAGTGTACCGCCACAAGAAGGTGCCATACAATTGCTAGTTCGCTGTAAGTTCAATTTCGCTTATGCCGCCCCCAAACCCGGACCAGGACCTCTCGGACTAATCGTAAACACTTTGTTTTTTTTTTTTTTTTCGTCCATAGTTCCACCAGTAAGGCAGCCTGAAGTTCTCGTTTACGGACTCTTTTTAGAGCGTACAGCAATGGTTAATGTTACAATACAATCGAATCCAGCTCCAAATGTCGAATGGACTGTCGATGGCAGGGTCATACAGCAAGGGCAACACGAAGATCGTTTCTCCGCCTATGAGCCGCAACCTTTGGGACATGATTTCTATAATGTTACGTTGGCAATTGCTGGTCTCACACTCGAGGATACAACTAAAACGTATCAATTACGCGCCTCGAACGCCCTCGGCTCCACCGAATATCAGGTGCGCATTAGCTCATCCAGTACTCCACCGACGGCTGGTTTGGATATTGGCGCAATTGTGGGAATTATCGTTGCCGTTGCCGTGTTGATTCTGGTGATTCTGTTAATTGTATTTGCACGTGCCACTGGCAGATGGTGTTTCGGTGGTAAGTTCAGCTTAAATTTCCTCCTCTCAGTATTTGCACTTGATGAGGTTTTGGATGCGGGAGTTAAATAATAATTAGAAACAGAAAAGAATTTAATCGTTGACTTAATTGAATTTCCACAGCGAAATCGTTTGCTCCAAGGCTGATGCTTATTAAAAACTTTTTTCCTTTTCTTCCTGTGTTGTTTTTTTTTTCCTTTCTTCTTCTTCTTGTTTGTATCCTACTTAATTGGCTTGTTTCCTTTGCTCAAAGTATTCAACATAATTACACTCGTTGGTGGAAATTTAATATTCAAGACCAACACCACCACCCACCACTTTGTGAAAAAGTTCAGCATTCAGCAACGTTCCAAAAAATATTATTTTTAGTTAAACAGTGTTTCGGCCGGAGCGAATGAGCATACTAAATGTGAAGGTATGCACGTGTAAGCTCCACTCGCGTGGGTCGCAGTTAGTAATTTTTTTCCCCTTTACGGGCGGTATGGGGAATATGCTTTTAGAGGGAGAGCGGGAGAAATGGAGAGAGCGAGATAGAGAGAGAAAGAGAGAGAGAGAGAGGAGAGAGAGAGAGAGAGAAGAAAAGAGAGAGAGAAAGAGAGAAGAAGAGAGAGAGAAAGAGAGAGAGAGAGAAGAGAGAAGAGAGAGAGAGAAAGAAGAGAGAGAGAGAGAGAGAAAAGAGAAGAAAGGAAGAGAGAGAGAAAGAGAGAGAGAAGAGAAGAGAATAGAGAGAGAAAGAAGATAGAGAGAGAAGAGAGAGAAAAGAGAGAGAGAGAGAGAGAAGAGAGAGAAGAGAAGAGAATAGAGAGAGAGAGAAGAGAGAGAGAGAAAGAGAGAAGAAGAGAGAGAGAAAGAGAGAGAGAGGAGAAAGAATGAAGAGAGAGAAAAGAGAGAGAGAGAGAGAGAGAAGAGAGAGAGACTGAGAGAGAGAGAGAGAGACTGAGAGAGAGAGAGAGAGATGAAGAAGAGAGAGGAGAGAAGAGAGAGGAACAGAAGAATGAGAGAAGAGAGAGAGACTGAGAGGGAGACTGAGAGAGAGAGAGAAGGAGACTGAGAGAGGAGACTGAGAAGGAGAGAGGAGACTGAGAGAGGGAGACTGAGAGAGGAGGAGAGGACTGAGAGAGGGAGACTGAGAGGGAGACTGAGAGAGGGAGACTGAGAGAGGGAGACTGAGAGAGGGAGACTGAGAGAGGGAGACTGAGAGAGGGAGACTGAGAGAGGGAGACTGAGAGAGGGAGACTGAGAGAGCTCCGTAGTAGATTTTAAGTAGGGACACAAGCAATTGCAGGCACAGTTCTCGTGACGTATTCCATACTTGCTACATCCTCAGATACTGCTTTGCCGATATTTAGCATTAAAAGAAGAGATGTTTTCAAACTTCAAAGCATTTTGAGGCGACCTGACAACTTATAAAGCATTAAATTTCATTGCGGATGAATTATGTGAAAGGACTTTTCATCATTGTAGTACCAAGGCTTTTTTTCGCATCCCAAACAAACACATTCTGGAGAAGAGCTACTGGAAAATCTTAGAACTGCATACAAATAAATCTAGATTAGTGTCTATTGGCAACTAGTTTTCCTCAGGATTCTTCATGCACTCTTTGAACCTAAAAGTTTGTTACTTCAACTAAAATCGAATTGAGATTTTGTATTCAAATGCAAAAATCGAAGCAATATTTAATTTCTGTACATAGTCCATTCTTCTTTCTCTTTGCAACGGACGAACTCCTTCGAATTTTATTGCTACCAATGGAGAAAGTGTTTCAAAATAATCCAAACGTAGAAACTACTATAAGAGCTTTTAAGATAAATCGGCTTAAGGTTAAAGTGAAATTGAATGAAAGCTGTATCGCATGGCTTGAGCCCTAACGCTACCATCGCCATCGTCAACGCACGACGAAAGGACGTCCGAAGTGAAGAATGGTGAAAAGGTCTGCATCAAGCGTTCTGCAGTATAATCTGCAATAAAGTGCAGTAGAACCTTAAGTTCAGAATCGCATTAATTTTCTAATTAACAAAAAGGCGCGTAAAGAGGATCAAAAAACTTGCTGCAATTTCACAAAGGGATTTTAATGAGCAAGCAAGACACATACAAAAGCAAGAGACGAGGAAAAATTAAACACTAAAAATCGTAGAGAAATTCTCGCACATCTCACAAGCAGAGAGAGAGAGAGAAATTAATAATAAAAAAAAATGGAATTTTGCTTGAAAAATTTTAATATTTTTGAATGCGTTTAATGGATATCATCGCCCTACCGTACGCGTACGAAGGCAAAGAGTTGCCGGCTCAAGTTTGTAACAGTATAAATTAGAAGTTATGACTGCGCCGAGCTGTGCCGAAAATGCTGAAAGCCAAGTTGGTCAGGCCACCACCGCATGTTCGGCGTTTGTAGGAAGTCTGCTTTGATGTGATCGCGGTTCTTGTACTCACATTCCCTGAAGTTCTAAAGTGTCATTTCCATTAATGAATGACGCGTAAAAGCAATTTAAACTTGCAACTCTAAGCTCGTTGTGGCAATTCCACTTCAGTTGACTTAATTTTTATTTTTATTTTAATTCTTTTTTTTTTCTTACTGCTCTAGGGAAATGTTCTCCATGGCTTAACATATTGTTACACAAAGTTTTTGCTTTATTAAACGTCATGAACTTTGAGAAACGATCTACTACAATCAAAGAGTTTGATTCAATTAAACAAACCCCTTTGAATATTCTTCTCCTTTCTTCTATGAAACGTGGTCTTGCAATCTTTTCGATTCATTCTTAGCGCTACGTTAATATTACCAAACATATTTGGGATAATTTTTAGCCTTTTTGATTTACAAGTGTTCGAGGTTTTCGAGGCAAATAGACGTCGTTTAAAGACACCAACTATTTAAAAAAGTTTTAAATATAATCTACGAATAGTTTTCACCGTTCAAATTTATTGTCGGCATTTTAAAAAGTATTTTAAAACACCTCGACAGTGCATTTAAATACGATAAAAAATTCGAGTTCGATATTCAAAAAAAACAGCGAGAATTCCCGTTCCCGTACTGCGCGCAACAGCACAAAACTGGCCAATTTTCATACAGTTTTCAAAAAATTGCTTTAGATATTGACATTTTAAAGAATGTATAAATTAAGGGGATTAGGATTTTTTTTGTTTGTAATTTTGGAAGCTTTTTATTCACATTTTTTCCGAATCTAGAGCATTTAAAGAGTTTTGTGTACAAATTTCAAGAAATTTGTTGGAGAAAAAAAACTTTTAACCGATTTTGTGGAAACCAACGTTGACGCCCCCATAACTTCAGAGCTACTGGACCGATTTTTTTTTTTTAATTTTGAATACTTTATCAGCACCTTTTTAAATACACCTCGATTTATCAGGTAACGCAGGAGTTTTTGTTTTGTTAATTTTTTTATTACAAGTTAGACGACTTTTTCTTTGAAAATTTCGCGATTTTCCCTTCAAAGTGTTCGAAAAAATTCAAAAATTGGACAAAACTCTCTCGGCGTTACCTGAGGAAATCGATTACCTAACGAAATAACTGTGATTTTTTTATTTCGGATGATCCAGCACCAAGTTATGAGGGGCAGCGCAATTCAAATTTTTCCCGAAACCCTTCAGAATAATGTTTATTGATATTTTTTTATGAAAATATTATGCAATACTCCCCGAATGTTATACTTTAACGCACTATTGTTTTTAATGAATAGATTGGAGCTGTTCCATAAAAAAAATCAATAAAATGTGCCTTTTTTGTACGAATTAACCCTTGCTACACTAGCTTAATAAATGTGTGTAAACTTGTATGACCTACCAATAAATATGAGTCAATTGAGCTTTTAGATGGCAACAACGACAAGAGCTAACAAAAGCGTATTAAATGGTTTTATATTTAAAACAAAAACAAAAAACCTTTATTTTTTTCTATTATTATTTGGTAAAAAAAAAAAATAATTTTTTATCTTTTATTATATTTTACTCGTAAACTTTCATTAGTCTTATATGTTGAAGATTTTTTCGGTTTTTGGCTTTGCTGGTTTGGTTTACTAACGAAAAAAAGCTTTTTTTCTGTTTTGCTTTGTTTTTCCTACTTTTAATGGCTTTAAATAAAAAGCCCTAATATGTCAATCAACGTCAAAATGAAGCGCTAAAAGTTAGTTCTTGTTGTTGTTGTTACAGGAGCAACATTGAATACTGATATTGGTCCCGATTCCGAGGCACAAATCAATCCTCATTTGAACGAAGAGCTCGACGGGCGGGAGTTCAATAATGGCGAGGAGCATATTGACACCACACATCAATCAGAGGAGGCCACACCACCCGTAACCGATAAATTGGAGTCCCAAAAAAAAGCTGATATCAAGCAGAAAAGTGGAAAACTGACAGCAGCAGGAGCACCATCACCACAAACGACGGTAACAGCGACAACACCGGTCGGCAGCGCAACGGCCCCGCTGGTCATAACGGTAACATCGACCGTTAATGGACATCATCAAAACGGCAATAAAAAGGAAACGCCAAACACATCGGTGTAGGCGTTCTGATATGTAAATGAAGTGACGGAAAACAACACTGTTACAGCACAAAAATCATCAAGTTATTTTTAAACAAAATAAAATAAATAAATAAAAATTTTAAAAAATAATTCGTATAAAAATTAAAACGATGAGCAATGAATGGCCCAGTTGAAAATTGAATCCTCAAAGGAATCAACTGAACAACAAAAATCTCGAATATAATTAATAAGGAAATTTAAATTATTAATTCGAAGGCGATAAAAAAAAACGAAGAAGTTAAAACAATATTTCGATCTGACCAGCAGGGGAATACACAAAATGGAATTGAATGTGAATGCCCTTCTCTCTCTCTCTCACTTAGTACGTAGGTGTAGGCATGGTGAAAGTCTCAACTCTGAAGTCTCTCATGGAATCTCAACAAACAACAGCAAGGTCTCTTTGCGCCGTCCACACTTTTTTTTTTTTTTTCTTATAAAGTTCTGATGATACAGTATTTTTCCCTTTTTTTTCGAAATTGCACTCATGTTGCCCAAATGTACATTTTAGCCTGTCGTATTTTAAGATTAATTTAGCGAAAGATCCGATGAACTTTTACATTCAACTGTATCCGGTATTTTATGTATTTTTGAACGATTATTTTTGAAACTATATTTTTTGAAAAAAACCAATCTGTATTTAGGCAAGAAATTTGCTCAACGAAGAACATATTTTGTAATTTTCTAAGAATTTGTATAAATTTTCAAATAAAAAGTTTTTTAAAATAGAAAAAAAAATTATGTTTTCAGCTTGGCAGACAGTAGCCCATGGCGACTTGTTGTCTCAATTCCTTTCAGATAGAGGGACAGAATTTTACTGGTTATGGTATATGAAAATCAGACCAATGAAGTCAATTTTTTTTAGAGAATGTCCATGGCGACAAAAGAAGTAAACATCAGTTTAAAGTTTCAGTTTTGGAAAATCGTCTTCTTACCCGCCCACATTCCTATAATATATATGTAGTCTATATTCATTACCTTAAAATATTTTCACATACGGAAGTAATTACGAAAAAGAAATTTTTTTTAAAAATAGTTTTATGATTTTCAGAACAGCCCCTAGTACTGGAGGTTCCCCCAACATTAGTCCCATCAAGTCCATTCTCAAACTTAATTATTACTCATGTCTCCACAATCCTGGACTGGCTACTTAACAGTAAGTCAAGATTGCGGCTCGAACACAAAGTGCTTCTTTATAATGAAACAATAAAGCCTATATGGCAGGGACGTGAACCGGTTTTGAACCGGACTGGTTTTGAACCGGAAAACCTCTTCAATCTGCTGATGAACCGAACCATTAACCGAACTGAAGTTTTTCACATATGTTTGAACCGAATCAAAAGCCAAACCCCTTTTTGTAAAGGTTCAGGGTTTCATTTTTACCTGCAACCATGCACAGTGGTCGCTCCCATAGGGCCCGTCAAAAATAAAAAACTATGCGAATCGAATTCAATTTAAAATGTTCGATACCATCTCTAATATGAGTAAGGTAATTTCCACCACGTTAACTCTTTTATATGTGCAATTTAACCCTATATGAGTAAAAACATTGCTTAAAGTAGAACACGTGTATAACAAATTCCAGTTTGAGAAATTCCTCGGAACCGGAGCCGGTTTCAAAGAAGTAGAAAACCTGGTTTGGCGGAAACCAATCCAATTTAGTTTCAAACACGGTTCTGAACCGACGAAAACCAAACCGGGCGATTTTTCCGCAAAAACCCGGTTCAACGACCCATGCTATATGGACTTATGACTCCCAGCTCTGAGGAAAGTAACGAGTAACTCTATAATAGACATTATACAACGCTCACAGTTCAAAATCCTTCGGACTATCACTGGTGCTCTATGGTTTTTAGAAAAAATGAGACGACTTTTTTCGGTGGAAAACATGCCACACTTTTTTTTTTATATAAATATCTCTTTAAGACAGAAATAAAAAAGTGTGGCATATTTTCCGGCGAAAAAAGTCGTCTCATTTTTTCTAAAAACCCAATTAAAATATAAACCACTCATCGGATTTTTTTTTTCTTGGTCTTGAAATGCTCTTAGAAATCCCCTCTTTTACTTAAGATAGCCTGAACTTGAATACCGGATCTTTTTCGGAAATTATATGGGTTTGAAATCAAGTTTTTGTTCAAAGTTGTTCAAAATTTCATAAAATTTTTGCCTTTATCGACCTATAGCGCCTAAATTGTTGAACCGATTTCATCCATATTATGAGGAATATGTTGTATTTTTACTCTTCTTTAATATAAAATCTAAGATTTTTTGAAACGGTCGCAACGATAATGGGGCTACAACTAAAAAAAAATTGACAAAAATTCACAAAACCTTTCATAGCGGATATTTAAAAAACGCGGGCTAACTTTCAAATTCTAAGCATATATTTAGATTCAGCGAAACAAATATTACAAAAAATAAAAGTTGGTTTCAAGTCAAAAGCACGCAAAAAGTTCGATTTTGTTGTGTAGTGTAATAGCTATACATAATTTTTATGTTTCATCTGGAATGGTTGTGGGTATTAAATACACAGTGTTTACCAGGTATAATGATAATATATAAAAAAAACCCCATCGCTGATAGTAATCACATGGGAATTTTTTCAAATTAACATCAAGGGAATTTTTTAATTTTCAAATTAACCCAATGGGCAATTCCATGAATACGGTCCCACCCGTGACACTCATTTTTTAGGTTTTAGCTCATAATAATTGAAAAAAAAAGGACATGATTTTCAAGGCTCTAAAATTTTTAAAACTTTTAACAATCGTTAAGCACTGAAATTACACATTTTGTGTTCATAATGGCTGTCACGGGTGGGACAGTTCTTCTTGGAATTGCCCTTATGAATTAACATTGATTTTGATATTTGCAGTCGCAGTCCAAGAGACATTTTTAATTTCTGCTTCCAAAAACCTTCAAGCCACACATGAGCGCACTACTCTAGCTGCAACGTAGAGACATTCAATTTATAATGACACAACTCTTTTGTCTCTTTTCCAGGGAAGTCAGTGAAAACAGCAACAAATGAAACGTAAGTACCA
The DNA here is from genome assembly GCA_020466095.1 of Chlorops oryzae. Taxonomy (NCBI): domain Eukaryota; kingdom Metazoa; phylum Arthropoda; class Insecta; order Diptera; family Chloropidae; genus Chlorops; species Chlorops oryzae. The sequence goes on from CM035807.1 coordinate 98,693,380, forward strand.
AATGCAACTTAAGAAGACAAGAAGAAAAATTGCTCGCTCACATTTTGGTTACGGTAAAGACACCCCCCAGTCACTAAAAACACAATTCAATGTTGAATGTAGACCGTGAAAAGCTCATACTAATCGCATGCCCGCATGAATGTTCTTGGCGTTAAATCTCTTTAATCTATCCGTAACTAAGCATGTGCATCAAAATTTCTATGTAAATTAGTTTCATTTTTATGTCGCTTTCAAAGAAGAAAAAAAAACAAGCTTTAAGTTTCATATCGTCGTATCGACATTCAAGTAGATCGCGTTTAAGCATTAGCTATAAACTATAATAAGTAAGTAATTAATGAATTAGCTAATTGGCATGCAACGTTCGTACTGCTTCAATGTATGAGACTATGATCCTAAACTATTGACAAACATTTCTTCAAAGTCTTCTAAAACATGCGCTACAGCAAAGAATAACAATTTCCAAATGACAATCAAACTGTTCTTGTGTGCTCTAACCAATCTTCACGGCATTAACCAATAGAAGCAACAAAATAGAAATAAAATATACTATAAAAAATAAATTAAAAAAACAACCTACGAATATAGACTTGTGTTGTCCTCCTTCGTTTCGTACACCAAATCAACGCTCGCATTAGTTCCACACTTGCATTGTTAAAATATCAATCAGTCAAGCAATCAATCAATTGAATTCATTTTCTAATCATCATCAGCCAGATCGCTTAAGCTCTTCACGCTCGTCGTGAATGAGCTTTAAAAAAAAAAAACTATTTTAAAAATATCAGTCTTCTGAAACAATAAAAATTTGCTAATATTGCGCTTTTTTCTTTCGTGGTCCCTTCTCGCTTCTTCCCTACCCTCTTTATCTTTTTCATAAACGATTCGACCGATCGATCATGCGAAAAATGTGAACAAAAAACACGTGCGCACACGCACACATCCACACACACAACCCTAACCAAAACAAAATGGGACAAAATTCAAACACATGAAATGAAATAAAGTGAAAAAGATTTAGAGCAACAAGGTAACAATCATCATGGACAGAATGTTGCACTACTACAGACTCCAACTGGAGTGACCGTTTTCACGAAACCATCGAACGGCCAAGCCAATGGGCAGGATCGCCAATCAGTGCAGAGACGTCGCCATTCGGACGACGATGACGAAGATGATTCGTTTGAATATGCAACAGACCGCGATAGCAGTAGCGTTTACAATCCAACAACAATACCATTGCGAACCGTCATGGCAAATGCCGGCGGACGAAATTCCCATAAGAGTACTGGCAGCGGTGCCAGCAGCGTCGGTGGTGATCGCAAAGAGAGTTCCGATCTTCTTGAACGTGGCAATCAATTAGGCATACCCGAGTCACGATTTTCCAAGTGGATACCAAAAGATCAAAGAGAAATACTCGAAAAGCAAGCGAAACTCCTCTCGAATCGAATAAAGCCAAAAACAACCGAAATGCCATCACACAACGAACATGCTGCGGCAAACGAAACAAACGAGAGACTCAAAGAGCCTTCTTCTCCCACCACAGAGACAACGAACAACTCAACAACGAACTCAAGGGAACCAAGGGTTTATCCTACGGAAACGGAGCTTTAGATTTTACGTGTTGTGAAACAGATAGGCTCACGCGTGGCCTTAAAGCTGCTTTAAATTATTATTCTTCCAATAGTTCTACTAAAAGTGCCTTAAGAATTAGTTATGTATGGATGTATGTATGTATGTATGTATGTATATTTATGCTTTACCGTATATGTATATTTCCATGCTTATCCTTCAACACTTTGCCGAGAAAGCCTTATTGGACTTCAAACAGATACAACGGATGGCGAGTCCTTGTAATAGAAAAAAAGATATACGATTTTGTAGTTCCATTTTAAGTACTTTTTCACAAAAGATGTTCAAGGCTTCCAAAGAAATTATTGCCTTTCGTACAAACGTTGAAGGATGAGAATGGAAAGGCGATTCGAAATGAACAACATTTAAATGTTGTATGTATGTTAAGATTTTCTTTTTTTGCATGGGACATTTTATTGTAATTACATTTTTTTCCGAAGTGTTCTAACATTCCAAATTTTCGCATATACCATTCAATTTTCTTTTTATTATTATTACTATTTTTTTATTTATTTAATATTATTTTATACTATTTATGCATAAGTATCTCTTAGGTTTTTGCTATTTATATGTATGCTACGGTTAACGAACGAATAAACGTTTGCAATATTTATTTATTTTTTTAATACACACTGAATCCTACGAAATCCTGTAAATTTGTCTGGAATTTTTCATTATTTTTTCATTTATATAAAAATATTTTGCAATGCCTCAACTCATCAATTGTGCCCTTATTAAAGGCAAATTACTTTGTCTGGAGTAGACATCAGTGGGCGAGGAAAAACAAGTTCAATACATGTCACCACTTCTCAAGGCGATGAAAAAATTCATAAAGTTAGAATATCAAGACCGTGCCATCAAAGAAGACTGGCATAACCAATAGGAACGCACCTGTCCAATCAGCAAAGTTTTCAAACTTTTTTTTTTTTGGGTGTCGAATCTTCTTTACATAAAAATAAGAAAACTGACGCTAAGAAACACCTGGAATATTAATGAAGTGCTGTTTACAACAAGTGTAACACCGACAGAAACCATGACCCCTTGCATAAAATATTTTTAACTCTCCTGAGAAGAAAACTAATTCAAGGTTATTCAATGACATGCATACAAATGCCGAAACTTGAAACTTTAAAAAAAAATTAAATATTAAAAAAATAAAATAAAAAATTTAAAAAATTTAAAAAATCCCGAAAACATCACCGGGTGATATGTAGTAGGTACTCGAACCTATATGATTTCCGTCAAGTATGGTGAATTTACTTTAGGCTAACTCGAGTGTACATAAGCTTTTTCCGTTACATTCTTTATGCAGACACATTATGTCTATTTATATCAAAAGCAGTGGAACAATTGGATTTGTTTGGGTTAGTTTTTCTTTTGCTATGAAATTCAATCAAGATTAAGATTGATATGACAAAACCTTCAGACACATTCTTAAATAGATTGGCTACAGTATTTCTCGTAGAGCTTGTTTGGTGCCTATTACCAGCCAAAATTTGAAATACATCTTCATTTTCCCAAACCACGGCAAAGGGGATATTATATTGTAATTGTGTTTTGAGTAAAGAGGGTATATTGACTTAGGTTAGTAGACTGAATGTTGGCTTTAGAAATTCATAAATATAAGTTTTCTTATATATTCTATTCGACTTCCTATGTCCGTTGAATTTATGTAATCAATAGGGCAAATATTTAAATAAAATATGGGCACATCCAGCAAAAAGTAAACCAAGCGTAAAAAAAAAATCAAATTGGATTTTTGTGATTTTTAAACATTTTGTATAAAAATCTTCTTGTTCGTTTCATGTTGAAAACTTGACTTCAAGTATACGAAAGCTGCGTCCCTAACGTTTGGATTTGCCCATATATTTAAATCCAACGCCTTCATGTATCCCGACTGTAAATTGCCTAGAGAAATCTAGTTACTAGCTACAGGCCTAGCTAGATTTGCCCGATTAGATAAATCTAGCCTGGGGCTAGCAAGGGCCTAGCTAGAACCGCCCATATTGGGGCGTGGACTAGAATAATCTAAGCAGGGCCTAGCTAGTTTTCTCTAGGTTAAGCCCGGATAGAAAACTCTAGCCTGGCGCTAGCGAAGGCCTAGCTAGAACCGAGAGAGAAAATTTGAGACAAAACATTTTTTAATAATTCTCACTTAGTTAAAGGATGTAATTTGTGTGTTGAGCATCAGCTTTGCTAGGTAAGCTAGGTAAGCTTAAGCCAATACCCCGTCAAGGGGACGTGAAAATAAATCTTTATGTACAAAAAAGTGATTGATATATTGTCTAGGCGCTAGCTAGAAATTACTAGCCGGGCGCTAGCAAGACGAAGCATTAACAAACTAGGAGTGTGCTATGTAGAATTTACTACCTAAGCCCAAGCTATAAACTAGCTAGCACCGAGGTAGAATTTCCAGCCTGGATGCTTTCGATTTCAAATCCAATTTATTAAGAGCCCTATTCTAAATGAATATTCTCCGGGAGTATAAAGAATTTTTTTTTACCGCGAACTGAAACATTAATCCTTATTTAAACAGAGATTTAACAAACATTCCTTTACTGAATCCCTATTTAAAAGTTCGTTGTGGTCTGTAAAAATAAAGTGATATGAAATTTTCATTCAATGTAATTTATATCTATTATTATCGACCTAATTCAAATGAAAGTTGTCATCCAAATCAATCGAACTCTGAATATTCAACTTGATTGCAACATTACTTCCATTCGAATCGAATTCACTTCACTTACTTAAAGTGCTGTCACGTATTATTGGGCACACGAAAGTAATTATGCGTCTCTTGTCGGCCATAATTATGTACCTATTGTATATGCGAATATGCACGTTGAGACTTTGCCATTTTGAGTGACGAATAATCAATAATTATAAAATTATTTGCTGTAATTGACATTTATGTCAATCGAAAGCTCAATAAATTTTGGTTACATTAACTTAATCTCTTTAGTCTCCGCCGAATCTTGCATGATTTTCAAATTTCCCCTTTAAATACTCTTATCGTTTAAATGCATACAAGAACCAACATGTCAGTACAGCCATTATGAGGCTAAATCTATTACCAAAGCAAACATATTGATTCAGATACAGGCAGAGACGCAGACACAGACGCAGACACAGGCACATATGGAGACAGAGAAGTAGACAAGGAGCAGATTGACGGTTCAGCTTTGTTTGCTAAAGTAAACGTCTAGCTTAATGCAGTTTTGGCTAATTCGATGCACATTGCAAATGAATTTACTGATATGCTCTGCTGATATGAATGTGTCTGAAGTTTGTGGGTACTTCATAATGCTATACCGGCGCGTACGAGTAGAGAGAGAATGTTGCTGCATAAGACGCACAATAAATCGTTTGTATTAAATGTGAAAATCATTCGATTAAGTTGGAAAATATCGAATACACTCTCACAATTCAATTCAAAGACAAGGCGATGATGCATCACGAGGAAAGTTACGTTAAATTTAGTTTCCATTCATTTTAAACCACGTTGTTCAAAAAGTTTTGGAACATAACCATGGACACACACAAGCGCGCAAACACTTCTATATACATACACACACACACACACAATTTCATCTGCGAAGTCAACACTCGAAAATGATTTAAAAATTGTCCTTTCGAGCGTTTGGTCTATATGAATTTGGTGATTGAAATCACTTGCGTTGATTGAATTTCCTGAAATGAATGGTGCAAGTTGCAGTCAAGTTTTTTAATTGAGAGATCAATTTTTTTTTTTTACTATTTTTCATTACGAAAAGGTTTTAATAAAATATACCCTGGCAGAGCTTCGAACAAATTTACACAAATTCATTCAATTTTTTGAAAGAGACTTTTAAGCTCGCATGCGAGGCAGTAACAAATAGATTTCATTATTCTCGCATGCGAGGAAAAATAAATAGATAGTCTTGTGTGAGAGAAATTTTTGAATGTTTGTTGTCCTTTCAGGGGTACGATGAGTGAAATTCGTGAAGTGAAATTCGAAAATGTGGAAGAATTATTAATTCTTTAAGAAAGTTTAATTACTCAATAATTTAAATAAAATAATTAAGAATTTCAAGTAAACTACTCAAAAAAAAAAAATTCCCTATCAATGGAGATATGATTAAAGTTTAGCTAACGCCATGTAAATACAAAAAATTCTTTATGTATATTTATTTAATTTTTTCATTTCCAATCTGTTTGAAATGGTATGTATTAAATTTGTTTATTTTATTATTACTTATTGTTTTCTTTTATTTTTTATTTATTTATTTATTTATTTATTTTATTTTTTTTTTTTTAAGGATTTTAGTAGCGTTGCGGTATCGAAAAGCAGCGATCAAAAACGCTCTTGAAACTTTTTATTTCTATAATTAACAAAATTTGTTTTTATTTGTTTTTAAAACCAAAGGTTATCATTAAAAAAGTATCCTTTAATAGAAAAAGAAATTCATAGAAAATTTATTGAAAATAGATTACTCAAAATTGAAATCAATATGCTTTTGGTCGGTCAACCAACTACTAAAAAACATTGACACAACAGGCGCTTTCTAAAAACCACAGCACATAAGCGCAGCAATTTTTTCGGTACAAAACAAAAAAAAATAGAGCTATAGACACACTCATACACATATGCAAAATTTCAATTTAACAAACTAATCCTTTGACAATTTGGTTTATAATAACCGAAAATCGTTTCAAAAATAGATAAAAAAAATTAAAAAAATTAAGAAATTTAAATTTTTTAAAAAACTTTAAAAAAATTTTTAAAAACAATTCAGAAAATATTCAAAAGATTTAAATTGAAATTGAACGAAATTTTTAGCAGTGACACTGAAAGCGCCGAAGTAAATAAAGATGTGGCCACATCGACAGTAACGATTGCAACAACAGCAGGCACCAACGCCGATGAGAATGAAGCAACACACGATACCGAAGAAGTCCAACAGCCGAAGAAATCGAAACGCCATTTGCCATCGTTGAGCGCCATGTTCAAGCGCCTGAATGAGCGCGATGCACGCAAGCGCAAGTACGCAGCGGAAACGGAAGCCGAATCGGACGGAAGAACAACCGAAGCCGAGGCTGATCAGCAGCAGCAGACGACAGGCGGCGAACGCACCGACGGAAATGACAATGAACCGAAGGTACTGCTTAAGCGAAACACTTAAAGTGCAAATAGTACGAGTACTATTCTCACCAGACTAGTACTTGTCGAGTGCATGTAGGGTACCGTGTAAGGTAGAGCAATGAAGGTAGAAGAATGTAAATTAAGAGACAAAGTACTTTAGTGTAATCGTACATATATCGGGTAATCGCTTATTAGCTGCTGCTGCTATACTCTAGCTACAGAGAATTGAGATATAATTTTTAGAGCTCCTTCTCTCTGTCTCGCTATCTCTCTCTGTATAATCTTCCTGTAAAATTTTGATGCTATTTTTTATTAAAACAAAACGTTTTTGGTTTTCTCTTCTGCTTTCTTTCGATTGCATGCACGCAAAATATCGCAAACAAATAAATTGTTTCTATATGCAAATACCTACATACAAATATAAATTGTTCAGACCATTGTTTGGCACAGCACAGCCTCACCTGTGTGGACTTTTAAGTAAACTCGAAAGAAAGGTACTATAAATTATGAAGATTTCCCACCCCCAACATATGTTTCCCGCCTTGTTTTTGTATTTCTCTTTTTTTTTATTCTTCTTCTGTTGAACAATTTTCGGTTGAGAAATTTAGCATTATAAATTATGAAATTATTCAATTTGAAAATTATGTTCTTATTAATCTTTATTCGTTCGCAGGAAGATAAACAACTCGTCTATGCTGAGCTCGTACTAAAACCCGCTGATGCGAACGAACCGGCGGCGCCAACACCACTGCAGCCCAAAAATTCAACGGAATATGCTGAAATTGTTTACGTTCAAAAGCCACAAGCTGAACAATCTAAGAATTAAGTTCATTTTTCGGGGCCTAATTAAAAAAAATTTTATATATTTTGATTTTTTTTTTTTTGTGGGAGAGAGGCTGACATTAAAGATACATAGAATTATTAAAGCACAAAACTTTGACGAAAAATTAAAAAAGTCCCATCGATGAATGCGAAGAGAAGTCAGCAATCTCTTTTAGATTTGCCGAGAAACGCATTCATCGTGACGATGAGGGCTAAATTTTTCTTCCTTTTTTAAATTCAATACACTTTTGATTTCTCTTGTCTTTCTGAATTTCTGCGCCTTCACATTTTTCATATCAGGATCTTAAATTACTGCCATCTTTATACCTACAAGGAGGGATGGGATGAAAATATCGATATTTTTAAAATATTCAGCCCGATTCTGAATATTAACGTGGAACGAAATCCGGGGGAATTTGCTGAATTCTCGAGAGTTTGATTTTGATATTTCGGAGTTTTTCAATATTGTTGTTAGCACTACTACCAGCACACCTTGTTAAATACGCCGTGTGTTCAAATATAAAAAATTTAAATTTCGTTCAAAAATGTCAGCAAATGAACTTCAGTATAAATTTCACATTCTAAATTGGAAAAACAGAAGTAGAACAGCAATTCCTACTGCCACCATCTTATTAAATGCGCCTTGACAAACACAAGAACTCTTTTTTTGAAGCTCCTTGAAATTTTAATGAATAACAAATATCGATATCACCTCTAAAAATCCGTTTCGACACTGCGTTAAATCGCTTTCAAACAAATACGATACTTTTTCCGATGTCTCCCATCCCTACTTTACAGTGCCATGTGAAAAGTTCTAACCGGTAAAGCCGCCAGCTCAAATTCCATTTGCTTCTCTATGACCATTTCGTGACTAGTACTTAATATTAAGCCCTTGTTCTTAATGTACTACGATCTCCATATTTAGAATAAACAAACAAACAAACCACTGTTGCCGGCTTAGGGAATCTCCCCTAAATTAAAAGAGATTTCTGATCTTTAGTGGAGTCCTACTAGCGCAGAAAAGAAGTCAGAGAAAATGTTATCGGACCTCATGGGACCAAGTTTTTGATTTTAGAAGATATAGAAATTATATTTTATAGCATTGACAGACATAGGTATGAAGTCTATGTGACACACATAGGTATTTCTCAAAAGTCTACCTTAGCCATCACAGATTTTTTATAGACTTCACACTACATTGAAAGGGAGGAGGATTTATTGTGGACTTCTTAGATTGATATGGCAACGCTGCAAAAAAATAAACGAAATATCGATTATTTTATCGGAAAGCAGATGTTTAAATTTCTAATTTCAAGTAATTTATGCGAAATGCATGAAATTAATTCCATCGTATGAATTTATATAACAAACAAACGATATTTTCATGGATTCTTTTGGAATAAAATCGAGGCTAAATGCTACCAAAATGTTTTTATTGTTTTTTGTTGTTGTTGTTTTAATTTTCAATAATCAGCTGGTTTAAAGAAGTCTACGATAGAAATCCACAATAAATTGTAGTGTGTCACCCCAATATAGACTTCTTTCATTGTAGTGTGAAGTCTATGGACTTTACACCATATGTCTGTCAATGCTATTAGTGAACTTTGGCCTTGTTTTGAGACATTCAGGGGAATATTCCCCTTAAAATCTGGCAACAGTGAAACAAACAAACAATGAGAAAGCAAAACCATATCCAACACACACAGTTCATTATATTCACAAAAAGACTATAGAATTCTAAAAAAAAAAAAAAAAAAAAAATTTAACTAATAAACAAATTTGAAAGGAATAATTAAAACATACTTTAAGAATAAAGTTCAGATTTTTCACACACCCACCATAAAATAAGCACCCAAATTTTTCATAAAACGATTTCCACTCAGCAGCATTAAAATTAAATTCGTCGCATGAATAAATCAATGCAATTTAAATAAAATTAAAATATTTCACAATTTTCCATTCGAATCGTACAGCATAAATTAGGTAAGATAAGAATACAAAATACTAATAATTGCATGAAATAACTAAATGTTAAACTAAACTTTAATAAAAATATTTTTTAAAAAATTCACCATTTTTAAATAAAAATAACGTAAATCAAAATCAGTGCGCAAATCATTAATCAAAAAACATAAAACAAACATTTTTTCTCGATGTTTCCGCAATTTAAACAATGCAAACTCGAACTAATTTGCGAATACAGAAGTAATGTACTGCAAAAATAAATAAAATCGCTAGGCGAACAAATGACAACGTTGCACGATTGCTCGAAAACGTTGCCAGAGTGCTTGCAACTTGCAATGGTTTTTTCTTCTTCTTGTTGTTTATTCGAACGAATATGTAATTGCATCGTTTTTGTGGAATCGTGCAACTGTGTCTCGTCTACCTTAACTTAATGAGAATAAATTTCCTTGACTTAATAAAAAAAAAATAACAATATTCTCGAAAAAAATATTTAAAAAAAATTTATTATGTAACTAGGTATAATAATATTGTAAAATTTTTATACAAGTATTTTTTACGTACCAATTATTAAATGTAATTTGATAGTTTCATTATGTATGCGTTAGGTATACAAACTTTTCGATAGCATTTCTGTTCAGTGCATACGAAATGTAATAACTATGAGTCTCAATTAAGCAAGTATATGAAATAATTATTATTTAAAAAAAAAAAAAACAATTCTATGTACTTTCAGTTCAGTATCCATCCATTTTTACATTATATTCCGATTTATTTAAAATATTCAAGTAAAAATAATTTGAATAATTTGTAAAGATCAGAAAAAACAAAAAAAAAAAAACAAAAGAAAGAATTATAAATTATGAAACATTAAATGTGCAGATAATCATTTAGAGATAAGCCTTTTGAATAAAACTCATTTACAATTACCAAACTCAATGCAAAGGATTTATTTTCAATACAAAGTTTCACATCAAATGGATGGGATGTGGTTGGTGGGTCAACTCCCTGTAGCAGGGACGTGAACCGGATGGAAAATTTGCCCGGTTCGGTTCGGCGGTTCGAAGCGTGTTTGAACTTTTGGATTGGTTCGTTAAACCCGGGGCTTATACTTCTTTGAACCGGGGTTTCGGTTCGGATCATCGATTCGGGAATTTCTCAAACTGAAAAAATTTGTTAACACTACGCAAAGTAAAGCTACGACGAGCTGAGCTTCGAGAATTATCTAAATTTCCTCCCCTTCATAAAATAACGTGGAGAACATGACAGGTCAAAACAACTGAATGGGACCAAATGGCACAAAAGATGTTGTTTTCACTGCAAACACCATATACAGTGTAACTCTTATTTCGACTCCTCTCAAGCGGAGTCCCTCTTAAGCGGACACTTTTTTGGTAAAGCCTAGTAGTTCCTAAGAAGTTTCACTTTAACAGGACACATTTTGGTCCCGTAGGTGTCCGCTGAAGAGAGAGTACACTGTTAACATAAATGGTCCAATAAGTAGGTACTATTTGTGTTGCATCCTTTATCTCCGCAATAGTCAAAGATTGCTTGTTTACAGGAAAGAATCTTTGGATCTCCCCGCATGACTCCAATTGAAACCAAACAATTCAACACGATTTCATGTTTTTTATTCCCACAATTTAGGCCCGATTTCACCCAGCTATGTAAATGAAACTTAACCCTCTAATGCCACAGTTTTTTTTTTTTTCAATGAAAAGCTCAGATATGACTTATTTTGGGTAGAAAAACACGAATCTGAAATTATTTTTATCAGTTTTCTTTTTTTGGTAATTTGTTCGAAAAAAGTCCGTCTAGAGACAGAGCCAGGAATTAGAGGGTTAAATGAAACAAATTTTTATATAAAAAAAATAGGAAATTTTCATTAAAATTTTATTTAAATAGCTTGGTGAAATCGTGCCTTATACAGTCAATCAAGCGTTCATAAACCTAAAAGAAAATGCGAATTTAAGTCCGCTTAAATAATATTTGTAGGTATAAGTGACAAATCGATTTTCGAACAATGATTCTTTTTTATCAATCAATAAACTTCAAACTAATTTCTTAAAGTTTTTGCATTAAGCAATCAATAAATGTGGAAACGACCCGACCCTTCGTGCTTCAACTTTTCGAAGGAAAGTTCATGAAATTAGATGTGCGCCCACACACAAGACGAAGTTTATTGTACAGTAGGTACCTATGTTCATATGTCTGTATATCCCCAAAGCTGAACATTAATCTAAATTTACTTCCATAAACTTTCGCATGTGATCTGCATTATATGGGAGTATATGAAAAAAAAAAAGAGAAAAACTTCTGTAACAAATTAACGAGCACACGAACGCGTCTAATATTCGCATTGAGAGTTCGAAGAAAAAGTGTTAATTCGATTTCGGTTAATTCAATTTCGTGTCGCACAGATACGCATTGATCGAAATTAACACCAGCAGCAGCAGAAGTGCACGGAGCCCAAAGGGAAAGACAAACATTAAGCGAAGTGAAAGGATGACAAAAAAAAAAAAAAAAAAAAGAATGAAAGAAGAAAAAAGAGCAGAAGAAAGAAAACACAAAAGCGAATGAAGAAAACGCACGATGGGGGATGGGGGAAAAAAAAGAAAAGATAAATAAAAGATATTAAATTGTGCACTAGGCACGTAATTCAATAAAACGGCTTTTGAATTTCAATTTCACCAAATCAATTTCGATGCGGCTTTGGTGAAGCAGCGCACCAACCTACCGGCGGCCCACGGCCCACCATCAGCCACTGTCGCCACCACTATCTCTACCGACATACGTATCTATGTACATATTTTGAAAGGAGTCCAGCAAGATGAAAGCAATGGCATTCCACTTCAAGAGGGCGACATTCGGGTAGGTGCGCGCCGTGGCTCAGATACAAAATCAACATTGTGCGCGGTACATGCTTAAATGCGTGAAAAGGGTTCGTATGCCAACTGTTTGCATTGAATCAGTTGAATTGTGCCCAGCAGATTCTTTCGAACTTCCGGGCGGAAGTACATACAATAAAGAGGACCGCGAAAGCGCGAAGGCAACCGCGATTCGTATCAATACCGTGCAATGAAAGATATATACATAGGTTTACATATATAAATACACCAGTATGAAGAAAATCGATTCCGAATCTTTTCTTCATTTTGAATGTTGCTTTTTTCTCCCATCCCTCTTTTATTTACCCCTTACTGCCCCTTTTCCCACCATTCCATCTCATCTCATCTCATGGCGGAGCATCCATTTCATGCAACCGTTCAGTGATTTGGTAGTAATGAAATTCCAATATTATATTTAAGTCCTTTTCAGATAAAGAATCAAAATGATGTCATGTGATCGCTCCACATAGCATAGCAGCGAAACTTATCAATACATAAAACTATGTGTATGCATGCATACATCGTGTTCCACTGAAGCATGAGCATGAAAGAATCGTACGGCATTGGAGAAACAGCACATTGAAACAGTTAAAGCCACTTCCAATGGCGCCTTCAATGTCTGTACGATTAACGTTTATACGCACATTCATTCAATCATTCATTTCGCTGATGCAGTGCCACGGTTTTCAGTCTCTTCGTCATGTTTCCTCGTGTTTGTAAGGCGCGTATTACGCATAAATTTCAATCGAACGTGGATTATCCTTTGATAAGTTCAATGCAATGTGAAGCACTTCACCTACACCATTGATCCTTATTGGGGGAAGAATCTCCGGCAGTATGCTTGAACGAATGAAGCACTCATTCTTTTAGACATAAAAAAGAGAAAATAAAAGAAATACTTTCGCTTGCTTTCGGTTTTCCTTTTGAACATTTTTTTTTTTTACCAAAATCTTTTTTTTGCACCTTCCCGAATGAAATGCACAGAATAAATATATAAATGTTCTTTCTACGTGCATGAAGGATTTCGTTTAAGGTTGAGCTTCAAATTTCGATAATTTTTTGAAAGGATATACGGATTTTGTTTTTTTTTTTTTTTTTTTGGGTGGGCTGGAGCGGGTAATTGTAAGGAACACTCGATGTTTTGAATGCTTTCTGCTTTCCGCTCGTTGTTATCATTTTAAATCACAAATGTCGCAATTCCTTTAGCTGACTGAAAGCAATTTTGTGCAATAAAAAAAAAAAAAAACAGAAAAACATTGCATGGAAGAAAATGCGAAAATCCGTATCCTTAACTCCCTACGAGCATATGACATTAATGTGTTGCGAAATGGTTTGCTTCGTAATGTACCTACTTTGCTCTTTGGAGCATATTTAACGACTTGGCAATTTTTTTTTTGTTTCCTCCTTCTTATTGCATCCAATTTTCCCGAGGATTTAAAAAGAAAAAACACTTTTTTTAAAAAGCTTATTGAGCCATTAGAAAAATTTCCTTCTTTTGAAGTCCCGCTGATTATAAAGTGAGTCTCCTTCAAGCTTTGATGTAGACAAACACTTAAAGTATACGTTACACATATCCAGCGATAAAAAAAATCAAAAAACGATTACCTCAAAATAGTTCGCAATGCCATTCTATAAGTAGCTGCTCCCTATGGGTGCATGTTCATGTCATCAGTAATATGAACTCGTTGCCGCTGTGTGGTGTGGTCTAACGTATTCCTACACTTAATGTAACAAGCTCGACCGGAAAGCTGCCGTACGATATGACGAGCACTTCCGAGAGAATTTAAGTGCTTAAAAAACGTTTCATGTTTATAAAGAACTCCTCAAAAACAACTATAAATCTAATTTATTACCAAAATAAAATGGAAACCTTCTTTAAGGCTATTTAAAGGTCAATGGCACGCTATTAAGGAGGCCGCCCCTTCCGGTTTTCACACAAATGTTTCCTGTTTCTTTAAAACCCCAAAAATCAATAGAGACACAAGGAACCAAAGCTCGGAGCGTTATTGAATTGTCTTTTAATCCCTTAAGTGGCATTTAATTTACATAATGGTATCAAATTAATCACGGGACCCACAAAACACCAAGCACTGTTGGTGCTTTATATAAAAAAAAAAACAAATCTCAAACTGAACCTTGTAGAGAAATTGTTGATTTCCCTTTTCCCCCCGCCCACAATCAATCAATGATGAAGTTTATTGTTTGTAGCTGCCTTCGAACTGCAAAAGACACTGTGTTTCTATCGTCAAAATATTATTTATGAGATACTTAAGAAGGTTTCATCTGAAGGGCTGAATTGAACTATTATAAAACGGAGTAAAATATGCTTTTACGAAATGGACGAATTCATATCGAGTTAACATTCCATTTCCGGACCCTTTTTTTCGCAATGAAGATCTTAGAAGTATTTTGAGATTTGCGAATAAAGACATTTGTCAGTAACTCACAAGAAAAGATCTCTTAAAATGTCGAAAATGTTTTCGTAATGCTAATGTTGCCAGAAGAGATTTTTATAGTCCTTTTTCAATATGAAATAAAAGTTTTTTATGTTTAATTTGTATTAAATTGAATAATTAATTTTGGAAAGAAATTCTCCCTCTCTCTTTCTGTAGCACATTCTTTTCGTCGTTTTACTTCAATTGAAAATTACTACCCATTAAAAAATATATATTTATATGTAATAAAGGGACAAAGCTTCCTGTGTTTTGGCGAAATCCTGTAATTTTCTTTGTTGGTTTATTTTTACAATACTTTAAGAGACTTCAAAACTTGTTGTGTCATGACAATTGGCGCAAGTGTTTGCTCCTCTATTAGATCGGCGTATTTAATCGCAATAAGTCGATAAATGGGTAGGAAATAGTGTAGATTATCCTAATAGCTTCCAACTGACCTTACAAGAAAAACATAAACAACAGTGAGGACTACAGGCGATCAAGCATGAGAAAAGTTTCTTTAGCCGGAAAACGTAAATCAACACGTACACCTCAAATAATGTATTAGCATTTTATAATTTAAATTTAAAATTCTCCATTCTTCATTGAGGCCATCTAAAACGCTCCCACAAATAAATTTGCTCCTTTGGGTATAATGCGCATTGAGCAGAAATGAAAAACAAAAATCCATTCAATTTCGTTTCAACTGACAGAAAAGCAAACACACAAACAAAAAGATAAAAAAAAAAAAACAAGGAACAAAGCTAAAGTCGGTCAAGCCCGACATTGATATACCCAGGCGCCTCGGAAATATTGACGCACTATGTTTTGCAAAATATAGCAGACACAATACATTTAACTATATATTTTGCGGTTGAGTGAACATTCTATATCATACTTTTCTCCTATCAGCTTTCATTCCTCTTATTTCGTCGACCTAGTAGAGCTATACAGTTACGATAGATGTGCATCCTACAACACATTAATTGAGGTAAACGCTCGTACTTTTGACTTCGGAAGTTCCGAAAAATGTCCATTTGCGGTCGTGGCAGTGAGCGGATATCGCCCATTTTCACTTAGGACCGTTCATACCTGTGTGCCGAATTTTGATGTGATTGGTTCAGCCGTTGGGAAGGATATCCGACCACAGACGGACGGAGGGAAAGACAGACGGAACTGTCTAACTCGATTCAGTTTTCAATCAGATCGATTTATATATGTATGTATATATGTCTTTATCTACGGAGCTTACTTCTAGCTGTTACAAGATTTGCACAAAACTAACATACCCTGCTTGCGCTGGGTATAAAAAGAGAGAAGTCTCACCCTATATAGAGGTTCTGATCAAGAGGCAAAGACCAAATGACGGGGAATCAATTCGAAACTCTCTAGAGTAGCTCTATTGAATTTTCTTTGAATTTTGATTTTTTTGTTCTGGATATATCAAAGTGTATGTACCTATGTTTATACATTCCTTTTTTCGTATTTGGGACGTGTTTTGCATTACAAAAGTAAATTGCAAAATAATGAATTGACGACATTGCAAATATTCCGCCATTTCATTAATTACGTTGACTGCACAGCGACAATGGCAACGACAACGACAGTGACTGCGACAACAGCAGCAGGCACAACTGAAAAGGACAGCGAACAACTGTGAAGAACACATTGACAAAGTGGCCTGAAATTGTCGCGGGTCAGTTCATGAGTAGTTGGTATTGGTGTTACTCCTTCAGGTGTATTTCAGCATGAACATTTTGTTCATGCTCCCCCAGTGCGCCCGTCAATTGCGGCGTTTGTCAACAACATGCCACCTAAGTTAGGCGGTAGCGCTCGGCAGTGAATGGAAAATCGTTCGGTCAGCATCGCTCCAACAATGGCAGCAATGTAATCCCCCTGCCCCCCTCCCGCACCACCCAATAAAATTAAATACCCTGGGTGCCAGTAATAAATCGCTAATGGAGTCGATTTCGTTGATTTCGATTGTAGTTGGGCTTATTTGATTTCCAATTTGACTCAATGAGATTCAAATTGTTGGGTAATGCTGTGTTCGTGATGCTCCAATTTTCGGTGAATTCTCGCTTTTTTATAACGAGCTCCACAGAGATATTCCAACCTTTGCTTGAGTTTGCAAAGAGTTTTACTTTTCAACAGCAATTTTGTGCAATTAAGTTCGAACTTATTGGAATATTCATTCATTTCGGGTCGTATTTCAAATGCGATTTTGAGATGTCCTTTAGAAATTATCCGAAAGTAGTTTTTTTTTTTATTATTGGTTACAATGAAAGTGAAGATTTTGGCTTGAATAAAAACACAGCAGGGAAAGCCAACTTGGCGTCATCGATTCTGTCATGGCATGCATGACATATTGAAGTATATATTTTATGACATTTGTACACAAACTGAAAGTGATGTCCTGGGCGATAGGTACATTGCATATTGCTACGATGATATTGTCACCCAAGTAGTCATACTTGACAGCGACACTTGAATGTCCCGGTAAAACCTCTGATAATAGAAGAAATATGCCGGCTGGGAAAGTGATTTGTATCTCATCACCAGTGCTCGGATTTTGATGTAAAAGTATCTTTTTTTACAGTTGTCGGAATTATTTTACAAGTTATTCGAGTGTTTGATGTAACAAAAAAACGTTCTGAATTTTTTCAAATAATTTTTGCGATTTATGGTTTTTTTTGCATTTTCAATTCAATTTCAATTCAATTTCAATTCAATTTCAATTCAATTTCAATTCAATTTCAATTCAATTTCAATTCAATTTCAATTCAATTTCAATTCAATTTCATTTCAATTTCAATTCAATTTCAATTCAATTTCCATTCAATTTCCATTCAATTTCAATATTTAGTTTGTGCAGTTGTGTATCACACCCACATCCAGTCGAGATGGACCTTACAAAATGTTTATAGAAATGATCAGCGTCATCAGGAGATTCGTCTGTCTGTCCGTATACAGTTTTCTTATCAAAGGTGTTGAGCTACCATGACGAAACTTGGCATGAGTATTCGAGGGACCATGGGTTAGAATAATGGTACCATTTATTTTTTGCTGGAAATCAGCATATCGGAGAAAAAGAGATTTGAAAAATCAGCATAAATCAGTACAAAAATCAAAAAATTTTTTGAAAAACTACACCGTTTTCTGAATTAGAAGAAAAAAAAAAGGTTCCCCTCATTTTTGTGCGTGTGTTGACAAAACAATCACAAAAACCGCATTCTCGAATTTTCATATCATTCTCTTAACACCCAACAAACACAACACAACTTCATTACACTAGGATGAAAGCATTCTTTTATTTGCCTTACACAACATCACTTTCTTCCTCTACTACATCACTGCCGTACAAAACTTCGGTCGGTGAAGTTATCGTTGCGCCCCTCATTCCCACCTTGTTCGGGGCTACGACTGCTTTCGTAGGTACTGTACTTCGCTGTCTTCATAATTTGATCTAACAAATTTGGCTCATTTTTCAAAAAATCAAAAAACTCAATACAGTTCCATTGCACACAGAGAAAAAAATCAACCAGAAAACTGGTTAAATCAAAAGGAAAAACATACAAAACGGCTTCAACAAGGAATATTTTTAATTTTAACAATTTTTCTTGTTGAAAAAATAAAAAATTTTCCTTTTGAATCAACCATATTTCAGGTTGAATTGAAATGATAATTTTCAAAAATTAATTTAAATTTAAATTGTTGAACCAACCACGGACATAGTTGAAATGACAAGATATTTAAAAAAAAAATTCCAAAAAAAATACCTATACAAGAAGAAATGTCAAAAAAAATTTAATTAACGTTCAAAGCAAATGGCCATAGAGCACTCTGCTGAACATGACCCAAAAAATAGCCATCGGATGGACTTCATCCGATTTCGTCACTCCGTTTTGGTGACTGCTTTCGCAATGCTTAAAAAGTTCTAAGATGAATACATATCTTATATGTCCTATTTTATAAAACAAATGAGAATTATACCGAACTAAAAGCCATTGTAATTTAACATATTTCCTTTCAAATCAACCAAAAATGTTGTTGACTCAACCGTTTTTATTTTGAAATTTTTGTTCTGCTCGAAAATCAAAAGGACTGTGAATAACAATGCGCCCTTTTAAAAAAATCATGGTTACGTTCGCTCAGTGCATGTTGCATTTCACTTGCATAACTGCGTCCAAAGTGGACACTTTTAAGCGCGTTGATTGCACTTTCCAAGTTTTTTTTACCTTTGCGAAAACGCGCTCGGCGGGTGCTGACGTTCCTGGTAAACACAATATAAACTCTACAATATCGTCCAATTGTTTGAATGGAATGCGCTTAGCCTCCATATGGAAAAATTAATCAAGAGGGAAATAGTTTTCTTCGCGAAAGTTTCAATCTGAGTATTGGCGAGCAAAAAAAAAAAAGGAAAATCAAAAACGCGCAAATAAAAAGGTGAACAATAAGAAATCAGTACTATTCAGCAATATCGATAAAAAAAAATAAGAGTACTGAAATCATCACCCCTAAAAATTAGTATTGCCATCTAAAAATCAGCACTACTACTGATTAAGTAAGAGTAGTTGGTATCATTAGGTTAGAACAAGTTCGGCCCGATTCGCAACTGTGTCGTTGGAAGGCTACCCAACTTTCTTGGGATAATTGATGCTTGTGTCTACATCCATTTTTTGCCTTAAAGTGCGGCAAATTACCTCTAAATTTTACGGGTAATTAAGCGTTCAGCACGATAAGGTTCTGAAACAGAAACCATCCAATAAGCTTCTATTAATCCTTTATAGCTTTAATTTTTACTTAAACAAGTCACCACAGGGTCCAGTTCTCAGTGCTATTCAGAATTTATTGCATACGTATTTAAAAAAAGACCATTAAATTAGAAATGGTAGTGCTTTACAAAATTTTTGTTGCAAGAAATAAAGTATACCTATGTATTACTGATTTAAAACTATGATTTAATACATTTCAATACACTGATTCAATGAAAGCAGCTACATTTATTTCGCATGAAACGCCCGAAAATTTGATTCGATAATTGCTTAATTTCTTGGAAATTTTAACGTAATACTTGAACATTTAATTAGGAAAGATGAAACATGGAAGGGACAAGCAGGGCGTGCAGCCGCCTGAATGGAATTTAAACTTTCAATTAAATCAGTATGTGGTAGGTATGCATATGCGAATAAAAAACAATCTGAAATCAATGTGATTTCAATATGTCCGGTTTAGACCAGGCAATTCAGATTGAAGAGTTGACCACAATTAACGGCGATGAAGAGACGGGGAGTGTACTCGATTCCACTCCTCGTCGCCTACTAGCCGACAAATTTATTCTTATATGTATGTACTAAAAAAAAGTAGCTTTTTGAGATATGTAGAAAAACGCAAGCGCACATGGATGCTCTCTATACTCGTTTTTGATGTAGCAAAACATAAAACGTTTTCCACACAAAATATCACACGTGAAAATACAAGAATTGAACCCATGCACAATTAAAAAGAACCTATTTTTCTTCAAAAGCTTTTTTGTTTTCGTTTTTAGAAAATAAACCAGTTCAGTATTAATTTGTGGAACTTTCTTCATCAAAGCTGAACTTACTCTCTATGCGATGGCCAGTTTTAATAGAGGAAATACCGGAAGGAAAAGCAAAAGGAAAATTATGTCACCATGTCATGAAATCTTTTAATGACTTTTGACATAAATGGGCAAATTATGCATGAGTTTATAGCACAACAGAGTAAACTGCCTCTTGAATTTTAGAACTTTTATGTGTTGGGCACATATGACTGCCATTCACAACTGACCTGAGTAACAAAAAAAAAAATTTTTTTTTAATAAAAAACAAATTGCAGTCCTGGAAAATGCCCTCAATTTAAAGCATAAAGACCACAAAAAGACAAAGCAGAAAATGTGTGAGGAAAACAGCACAATAACAAGACAATAGCTCTTTCGTAGATATGTAGCTTTTACTATGCTGCGATACACAAAGATACATAATTGCCGACCTCCTCGTGTTAACAATGAATATATGTATATTAATGTGTGTATGTACATATATTTGTAAATATTTTAGTAGCATTTAATTACTTAAATAGCAGGGTAAGAGAGTGTTAGGAATCAGTTGTCTATTAAGTGTGCCCTTTTTGAGCTGCATCCACATTCGGTCATAAATTTTGTAATTTCGACTCTTCTTGTTGGAAAATATCACAATGAAAAGGAAGAAATAATAACTATCTGTTTGCAATATATGTAATAAGGATCAACATCGAGCCTTGGTGTCTTGGATCACAGACAGTGGACACTAGTAGGGGAGGGGTAGGTAATACCGTAAAAGCGATTTCTAATAGAGAGAATCGATAAATATATGTTTTTATTTTTCTTAAATGTTCGTTTGTTACTCTTTAATGTGTGTCATAAGTCATTTCATCATTCTGTGCAAAGAATTACGTGAGATTGGATATGGTTTGTTTTTAGGGTCGCTGACATAACTTTTCAACGCCAGAAAATAAGCCCTAAGCACATTTTTTTACAGAATTTTGTGCCAAGGAATTTTTTTTACGTTGTGAGACTGTTACGCAGAAGGTCATGGTTGGTTTGTATCGTAAATATATATATATATATTTTTTAAAATAAGCATTTGAATACCCTCCACTATCGAGTAATTCCGCACTTTGGATATTCTCAATTTAATTGGCTTCAAAGCTTTCATATTAGTTTCATCACATTCCTCACATTCGTCACATAAAACTTCAATAAATTTGGAATGATTTGAGCCATCATTCATTACTCTAGCTTTAATAGTTTCCCAGAAAATTATAGATCAAGTTAAATGTACGGTGATACCCTCCCCTCTCCCCTATATGATGCCATTGAATGTTTAACCTTGTTTCTATTGCTACACAGAAAAACTGACTACGAAAATTCCAATTAATGGCGATTGTTAAACTCGATTCATTGGCATTTTAATTGCCGCAATTGAAAATTTCAAAAAAATTACAAAATTTGGGAAAAGTTCGTAGGATATTAAATTTTAAATATACTTAATTTTGTTTGACTGTATTAACCACCAAAATTATTAACACTTAAGAAAACTTTTTTTGATTGTTTTTTCATATCAAACAATGAAAATATTAGTATAATAAATATAAATATTTTTCTAAAATTCTCATTAGCTTTATGCAGACTGACATACAAGAAGGGACAAAATAATCCAAAATTAGCTCACATATGTTTATGATGTTATAATGTATAATTATCTTTCGTAAATTGACTTTAAAGACTCGAATTTTTGTTATGGAATATGTAGATGAGGCAGTTTTTCCTTTTTATTTATTTAAAATAATTGGTTGATTCTTAATAAATTCGATGGTTGCTATAACCAAAAAATTATTGAAATATTTCATTGAGTGTTAATACTTTTGGTTGTTAATATAACAAATCGTTGGTTGAAAAAGTTTGTTGAGTGTTTATACTACCATTAATTGTCGCAAACAAATGAATTGCTTGGGACAACGAAAAGTGAGTTTCAACAATAAATTTGTTATATTGATTTAAAAAAATTGGCTGAATTAACATACAAAAGTTTTTCTGTGCGGGCAATTTGCAATTAGTGGACACAGCTTAGTATGATAATGGCATATAACACAATCATTCCTTGGTGTAACGTCTGTTAATAATACACGAAGGAGTGTTCTTATAAGAAGGCAGTTACTTTATACGGGTACATTTTTGGTAAAAGAAACAATAAGACTGATCAAAAAAGTTTGAATTGAGAGGAAAATATGTGGCCTTTTCAAAATATGTATATAATATGGATCATTAAGCATTGTCATTTCCGTTCACCAGCCAGTTTAACATAACATATGCTACCATATGAAAAATATTTGGATTATTCCATCCATCCTTCAGAATGAGACGACCTTTTCCTCGGCCATTGAACATGCAAGTTGTGGTCCCTTTTTTGATGGATTTCAGCTTTCAATTCATCGCATTTTTCTTTCCTATCCCGGGCGTTATTCATTGCTTGTGAAATTTTGAAATTTAAATCAACGAAATCCCGAAATTTTCTTATCGTCCGGATATGAATAGAAAGAAGATCCGATCTGATCCTTTGCACAACAAAATGTTTAATTTTGTAATGAATTTTACAAACATAATTCATTGCTCTCGACGCCAAGAACAACGACAAGACCAACACCATGCCAAGCACTGACATTTGAATAGCACGTGTCGTTTGTTTGAATGACAGGCAGGCGTGACAGTGAACGAGCTCCCAAAAAACAAATTTCATATTTTGTTTGCACAAGATACACAGAGGAGGAGCAACGTCATAAGTAGATGTCTAGGATAAAACATTTTACTAACACTATGTAGCGAAACACACAAACAATTTTTAATTCCCTTTAATAGTTGCAATAATCTCGTTTACGACTGTTAAACGCTGTCAATTAATTACTGGATTTTGCCTTAATTACTGTATGTAATTTGTCTTGCGAAGAAGAGTGCATGAATGTTTTTTTTTTTTTTCTTAAATGTGAAAATTTATTAAAATTATATTTCAACAGAAGCAATTAAAGACATATTTATCACATCGGCGTGTGCGTGTGTGTGTGTGTGTTTGTGTAGGTTACACATTGAAATGTAGCGAGCCTGTTACAGTGACGGCAATACTTCAAAAGAACGTAACATCTGCGATGGTCCTCGCCATATTCGGCGAACACAATGGCGAGAAAGCTTGTAGTCTTCAGCGGGACTCCATTTATCATTTGAGCAAAATGAGAACGGTCTAAAGACAACACAGCTGTCGTTTAAGTACCAGCAAAGCTATTCAAGGATTTTATTATTAAAGCTGCATGGCCATAGTCTCGCTTAAATGTTCACGAAGATTCGCCATTTGTAAAAGAGCAAAAAATAATTAAGACTCCTTCGAGTTTCGACAACACGCCGTCATAATTTCCAGTGAGCAATAATTTGTCGGCAATTTATGTTTTTTCGAAATTAATATTTTTCGCCTATTTCACTATACAAACGTAGATTGTACAATTGTTCCAGAATTTTCATGCGGACTAGCCTAATTTATGGTTAATATTTCTGTTGAAGTCTAAATTTATGCTTTGCGAAATGGTTAGCAGCAATAAATTTTTAGCCAGCTTTTACACAAAAAGCGATTTCATTCTTGATTTGTGAGAAGGAAAGAGGCTGCTCGAACCGTCGAAGGTTTCTTTTTCTTTTTCAGAAAAATAATTTGATTTTATTCTTTCTATCAAATTCTGAGCTATCCAAAATGTTTCGTAACTGTATTCCGCAGCCTATGAGATTTGATTTTCGAGAAGAAAAAAAAATCCACCCTTATACCTTGAGACACTCTAATGTATACAAGTATACGTGTGTATAATTACTATCAAAGGCGACGCCCAAAAATATGCTAAGAAATTAGTATATCATTAGAAGACATGGCGAATGCACCACCTCCGAAGAAATTAAACTGTCAAAATTAATTACTAAATATCTATAAAAAAAAAAATTTTTAAACAATTTAAAGCATTCTGATAAACCCTATTTTTAACCTCCGCTCCCTCTCATTCCTCCCACCTTTACACCCCCTCTCTACATCAGTAATTCAAACTATTTTTCTCTCCCTTGTTCTCGCGCTCTAGCCCACTCCTGCACCATATTTATGACTCTTTCTGCCTCTATCCGTCTCTTTCTTTTTTCTTCTGTCTCTTTCTATCTCTTTCTGTCTCTGTGTGCATCTATCTGCCCCTTTCGGTCTCTTTCTGCATCTTTCTGCCTCGTTCTGTTTCTTTATGTCTTTTTGTCCCTCTTTGGTCTCTTTCTCCCTCTCTTTCCCTCGCTTTCCCTCTCCCTCTTTTCCCTCTCCTTCTCTCTCTTTCTCTCTCTCTCTTTCCCTTTTTCTCTCTTTCTCTCTCTCTTTCTATCTCCTCTTTTTCTCTCTCTCTCTTTCTCTCTCTCTTTCTCTCTCTCTCTTTCTCTCCCCCTCTTTCTCTCTCTTCTTTCTCTCTCTTCTCTTTCTCTCTCTCTTTCTCTCTCTTTTCCTCTCTTTCTTTCTCTCTCTCTTTCTCTTTCTTTCTTTCTCTCTCTTCTCTCTCTCTTTCCTCTCTCTTTACCTCTCTTCTCTCTCTTTCTCCCTCTTTTTCCTCTCTCCTTTCTCTCTCTTTCCCTTTTTCTCTCTTTCTCTCTCTCTTTCTTCTCTCTCTCTCTCTCTTCTCTCTCTTTTCTCTCTCTTTTCTCTCTCTTTCTCTCTCTTTCTCTCTCTTTCTCTTTCTCTCTCTTCTCTCTCTTTCTCTCCTTTCTCTCTCTTTCTCTCTCTTCTCTTCTCTTCTTTCTCTCTCTTTCTCTCTCTTCTTTCTCTCTCTTTCTCTCTCTTCTCTCTCTTTCTTCTCTCTTTCTCTTCTCTCTCTTTCTTTCTCTTTCTCTCTCTCTTTTCTCTCTCTTTCTCTCTCTCTCTCTCTTTCTATCTTCCCCCCTTTAACCTCCACTTTACCACTCTTCCCCTTACCACTTCCACTCTTATTTAATACACAATGTTAAAAGTGGTTATTGTGGGTTATCCCTAAGAGATAGACATGTTCCATCGTCGACTTTTTTGTAGACCTTTTTAATGTGCATATTACTCTAGTACCTACATTATTTTTATCTATCTCGTAGGGTTCAGGGCGTGTTTTTAAAACATCTCATTAGAAAATACTAAAATTAACCTTATCCGGGAATCACTCAATCTATTAGAAAAAGCCGCATCAAAATCGATTGCGTAGTTCTAAAGATATAAGCATCGGAACAACTTTATTTTATTCTATGTATAGATAATTACTTAGAAGAAATCATTCATTCGATAACATGAATCTTAATTAAGCTACATATCATCAAGCAACTTCATGAAGTAAACATATTTTTATGTAAATAGCCAGCTTATATTGATTAAAATTGTCATATTCATTATCAACAAAAACAAACAAAAATTCGTAAAATTAAGATTTTATTATGACAACACAAAATCTCCAGGAACACATGCAGAGGCAAGCACATACATATACATATGTATGGCTACTATGCTCATGTGTTTTCTCTTTAATTAAAATATGTATATGGTAACTCGCATAAGAGATCTTAAGAAGAACAATTTTCCTAATTGAAGCATTCAGCTTCCAGTTGTGAGCGTGTGGACTTGCTTGTGAGTCCTCAAAACAACAATCCCTGGCACGCCCACTGGGCTCAAATTGATAACTTGTTGTGCATGATTATTATGGTGGTCTGCCGTAATGATCGAATGTTTTGCTTTCATTAAAAGCCTTTTTCAAAGAGAATTCTTCTTATTCGATAGAATAATGCACGTGCATATGCATGCAGGGATGTGTGTGGTTAGCTTCTCAAGGCGAAAAATACAAAGGCGAGAGTAAAAAAAAAAAATATATAGAAATTCACTCAAGCAAAAAAACAAATATTTTATGAAAATTGTTTTGCTGTCACACATCACTGCACTCAAAGAGAACATGAAATAGAAATAATATGTGAACAATAAAAATAAACATCACAATGTGAATTTGACATCAAAAGTTAAAAGACCCTGGGACACACAAGATGGACAGACGCAAAGGACATCAAGTGATGGGGAAACGGAAAACAAATTCATTAACCTCGTAACAAATTTGCATGGAAAGTTCCCTTCCTTGCTGCAAGCATGCACTTTCATGGTCCGTCATTCGGAGAATAGTCATTTAGCTAGCCAGATAACGCAACCGGTCAGCCAATCAGCCATTCGGACACTCGGACAGTGGGACACTCCGGACAGTCGGAGACTGAGCCACTCAGCCGAAACGACAATGAAACGATTGGCAATTGCGTGTTGTACTTTTTGCCGCATTTTATTAAACAATCCCGTACAAATGAAGTGGTAAATGCATAGAAGCAATGGGATCAAGTGCTGGCGAAAATGTTTCCCACAAAACGCACAATTCGGTTTTGTGAATTTGCCGAGACTGAGAGTCCGTGTCCGTAAAAGTGAATTTGATTGCATGATTTGCAAATTTAGGACGAACTTGGACATTTGCATTTTCGAATTTTAGCGCAAATGTTTTTCTTTTTGGTTTGGGTTTTGTTTTTTTAACTCAGCTAATTAAATGCTATTATTGCAAAATGTTAAACATTTTACTAGAAGTGGATAAACATGTGCGGGAAAACTCAAGCACGATACAAAATATTTTCGCAAATCGCTTATAAATATTCTAAAAGAGTTTATATGATCAAAATTACCATAACGCCTGTCACAGCTGCATTTTGACTGCATCATTCTTGATAAATACATATATATACATATATATATGTAGTATATACATTCAGTATATTTTAAGAGAACATTGCAGCGAAGCTTAAAGTATAAATAGTTTAATTTTTTTTTACGATAGGCATTGAGTCCTTTTTTTTAGTGACCTCATTCGTTTAAGTTCAATAGATAAGAAGAGAATGAACACGCTTCAGAAGTTGAACGCAACACAAGAATATAGTTTCTAGTTGAATAAAATTTGAAGCGTTTTCATTTTCGCTCATTTACTTCAAGGATCCCATATTTCAATTCACTTGCACTTTGCTGAAAAAAGAAGGCATTAGTGGATATTCAAGCAGCTGTGGAAATTAAAGTGTGCATTTTTTGCCCTTTCGTATGAAAGACCCTGCGAAAAACGATTGTAAAACTTAGCGCAATTTTCGCCTATCAAAATCGATGTGCAATATTTTCCCGGCCGCGGAATTTTTTTCCCATACAAACAAATTTGCACAAACGCAAAATTTGCGAGGGTGCAAAAATTGCACACCTGCTTGAATCCTACTATTATTGTCTTCCCAGAGTATACTAAGTATTGATACGAAATTTTTACACAATGTGAGGCATAGTGCACCGAATATTTCCTAATTTCCTCAAAAATAGTGCATTTTAAGATATGACATCCTTGAAATAAATTAGCGATTTAATTCAACAAGCGTTGCTTCCGCCAATTTACAACACAAAAGTCCTTAGTACACTGCTTCCAGTCTTTTTTTAGGGATATATTCCATGGACCTCCCAAAATAAGATCAAAATTCTCTTCAATTCGATTCTGAAATCTTTCAAAAACAAAAACTTTTCACTCCTATGCCTCCACTAAAGGCCAGAAATTTCCCTTAATTTAGGGGAGATTTCGCTAAACCGTCCACAGAGCTTCGAAGGAATACTCATCCTCGTTCCAAAATTCTAACGAGTTATTATACTCCTTAAAATTAAAAAAAAAAAACGAAAATGTTTCCAAGCGGGGAAATGCTTACTTCCGGGACAGAATTCCAATAATGTATTTACATTCACGAGCAAGAGGCTCGCTCCAGTTCTGTACAGAAATGCAAAACATCATATAAAAAAGCACTTCCGAAGATTTTTGATTTATTTCTGAAACGTTTTTTATATGAAGTTTTTCATTTCAGACAGCGCTGGAGATAGCCCCTAATAAAAAATGTTTCATTTAAATGAAATCAAACGAAAAATATCTTTAATATGCTTTCCAGATGTAGAACGAAATCTCGGGATTACAGAACAAAATTTAAATCGCCTGGATTTCAAATGTCAATTTTGTTCTAAAATTGTCTGAAATCTCGAGATTTCGTTGTACGTCTGGAAAGGATATAAGAGCCGTTTTCTCATCCTACTTTTAAGCTCTATCTGCCAGTTAAATTTTATTTTCTAATTTGTATGAAATTATCATCAGGATAATTTAATTTACAGATAAAAAAAAAGATGAGAAAACGGCTCTAAGTCTTTCTGATAAACTTAATTCATTCACATTCAAAAGTTATTGGCAAATGTCGATAAGCCTTAAATAATTCAAAATAAAATAGAATAAAGAAAGGAATGCAGGAACACAACGAAACTAGGACAATTTTGGTATTTCACAGACAGTTTGGCAGACAGACCTGATTGAGAAAAGCAAACATAGCAGACATAAAGTGCTTGAAAGGCTTGCATTCTCTAAGCTCAAAAAGCATTGGGAAAGGAAGTACGAAAATAAATACTTTATTGCCCACATAAGCACAAAAAAAAGGAATCACGAAAGAGCATCGATTGAATATTTTACAACGGGCTTTCAAAACGGGAGAGAGGAAAATGCAAGCAATTGTAAATCTTGTCTTTTTTTATGTTTGGGTTTTCTTGTGCATTCACTTGCCACTGGTTTTAAGGATTTCTTTTGCTTGCCATATTTGCGATATTTTCGGATTGACTACATTACCAGCTCGAACACATTCAGTTTGTCCATTGTACGCTACATTGAAGAGATTGTGAAGAAGAAAAAAACTTCAGATTATTTCGCACACATTTACAAGATTTTTTAAAGGAACCCCAATGGAAGAAGAAAACGAATAATTTTTTTGTTTTCTTCTTTCCTTTAACATTGCTTAAGAGAATGTGCAGTCTCCAGAAATATCCGTTTCTTTCCGAGCTTCCCTGTTAATTCTGTTCTGAAGTAAAATATTCTTTTTTCTTCGTTGTTACGAAAGGTTGTATGCAGAGAAAACGCAACCAGACTAGAAAGAATTGTCTTAGGTAAACTACAATGAATTTCCTACGCACACAATGGTAAATGGAAAACTAAATATGCACATAGGATATTCATTCGCCGAGTTCATGCTGAATAAGAAAAACCAAAAAGAGATTTTTTTTATAAGGAACCAAGTCGAAGCTGCAGCGTCATTTGTCTTTTTCCTCATGCCTAATGACTTAGAATGTTAAGCCACAATGTATAAGATGATAAGCTTTATACTTTTTTGATATACAACGTAACATAAATTTGGCTATCGAAGACGCCCGCCCGTGAACTGAATACCAAAGCCTCTTAGGGATCTTAAATCAATCCCTTTCGTATGGGGGCATATTAAACTTAAGATAGAGTTTATAGATAGTTACATACCTTAAATTCATGTCTTGAGTAGAAAAAACTCTCCTGTCTCATTTCGTTGAACTGTCGACCATGACAGCACCGTTTCGATGCCTTACTTTCCTTATTACGTTCTGGAGAAACTTTTTCTTTCGATTTCATATGTGATTACTGAGTATTGTGTCTGGATGTCATGGAATTTAGTTTTTGACGTTCGATTATCGTCAACTGAATCCTGCTGCAGTGCACCATGACAGAACAATATGCTGTAAGCAGAAAGAGCACAATAAAATCGTGTTTCAGATTAAGTTGTCATATGAATATTTTCGTTCTTACAGAATGTATGTACCGCACACTACCCAGCGAGAAATGTCCACCTGACATCATCGATGGAGCCGGAACGTTTGCGATTTCATAGGACATTTTGTATGACATTAGTCCAGGAGTGGGACAATGGACGGTGAATTCACTGTCCAACTCCTGTCCAAAGTCACCGTGACTTCATCGATGATGTCAAAGGGACATTTCCCGCAGGGTAACCATACATGCACACATACATACAAGCATATGTATATGAATTGTATGTGTATTTACGAATCGAAGGCAAGTGACGCGGCACATTGGAATGTATGGAAGTTCTGGTTGGAGTAGTTTGAGAAGTAAACGTTAGAAAGTATTACCAGCATAAGATTTGCGATTGAGACAAGTGTAATCTTGGGCAAACTGGCGCTACAGATATCATAGCCAACATATAGGTATCCGACATATGAATCGAACTACACATACATACATATATGATCCAACAGGAACAAAAAAGAAAAACCAACAGAAGAAACAAATCCGGATAAGAATTCATTTGCGAAAGGAAATGATACGATGAGTTGGAGAAGAATGCAATCGAGATCGAGATGGAAAGCCAAACACTGCAATCGAACATTGCAACATTTTCCAAGAGCATTACAACTTTTTCAAAATAAATAAGAAAGCGTATAAGAAAGGGATATGACCTTAAAAATGCCATAGAAAATGTATGGCACGAGTTAGAAAAAATACAGAATGGAAGAAAAAAAAATAGGAAATCGCCAGCGCTAACGCTGCAGAAAGCCAAACAAATAACCTAGCTGACAAGTAGGCAGAGACGAGTTGACTCGAAAGCGAGCAGGAAATTGCATTTGTTGGCAAACGCCCACCAGAATGGTTGTAACTTGTGCAGACAACGAGACAACTTAGCCAGGCCAGAAATTGATGAAATTATATTGGAAGAAAAACGGGGGGCGGAGAAAACAAAAAACTCGCAGAAAAATAGACATATGACAACATAAATATTATTTTGAGCCGTTTTTCTCGAATGCAGCAAAACGTGGCAGCGATGGAAAACGATAATGTAGCGTATTGATTTTTGATGCATATTCAGAAGATTGAACCACAATCAAATGCGGCTGCACATACAGTGCTATTTAAGTTGATTGCATTAGATGAATTTCAATTGAACTTTGGAAAGGGCAATAGCAACGGCAACAGTACGTGAACATCGCGGCAAGCTGCTTCACCTAACGCAATGCAGTTGCGAATTTTAATTTCGGATTTCAATCGAATGCGGCATTAGGCTTTTGTAAGCCACATGTGAATAGAAACCAACAAATTCCGTGATGCTCGAAATTGAAAATGCAAAACGCTCAACACAAAACAGAAAATAGAAAATAGAAAACATAAAAGAGAAAACAACACTAAACGCAACACACAAAACATGAATCGAAAAACGCAAAGCCGTGCAATGGCGTATAACGATCCGACATAAATAACAATTTAAGCAAGGACCAAATGCGCAAGAACGAACTGTACTCACAATGCAAGGATTTATACAGCGTGAAAAGCCAGTGCTGCTCGCTTTGCCCACACGATTGACACAATTGTGATTTCATCTAAATTCTCCCAAGTAACTAAAAACCCCAGCGACAACGGAAAACAGCAGAAAAATCAGCAATGATCATGTGGGCGTTCGAGCTCGTATATCGTCAGTTGGATTTGCCGCAGCCGTTCACACACACACACACACACGCATGGTTGTATGTTTGGATGGATGTACGTACGTACTTACGTTCGACAATGTTTCGTTCATTCAAGCAGACGTTGTTTATGTCCCTTACGTCGTTTGTCCACAGTTTGCCAATGGAATGGCTAGCGCAATAACCAAGGAAAAGAGTATTCGTTCATCAAACAGAATTACCGTTGAAGACAGTATGAAAAATCCCAATTGTTGACAGCGGAACGTATTCGGCTTCGAATGCAGACAATGACAATTAATTTCGGTATTGCAAGTTTTACATTAAGAGCTTTATGCTTACCGTTCTTTAAATACAGCTACGAATGTCCGCAGGAACGCTAAAACCATCCATCCGTCTTTTTATATGTACTTTCAATTGATTCGCGACTCGAAACTTGCTCGAAATTGGCTTTTGACAAACGACGATACGCACACAAGTGCTGCCAGATCGGTTATGTTAAGCTCTGCGAATATATTTATTTAAAAGGCGTTTCTGGGGTTTGACCAACTCTGTGTATATATGCAGAATAACCTCCTGATTCCAAATCTGCATTCCGTTTTGGGGGATCGCGTCTAGTTCAGAAGATATAACGACTTCAAGTTTGTATGCAATCACAACGTAAACAAAGGAAAACTGACCGACGGCTAATGATGGCGCTGCCAGAGTTAATGTTTTGAAGAAGTTACCTAATGGTAGATTTCATTTCAAAATGTTCAAGATGTGAGACAATATGGGTCCAGCAACATACGTGTAAATAGTGAATAATAATAACTGTCAAAATTGCGTACAAAATTGAAGTTTTAGAAATATCACTACAGGTGTGACATCTTGCATAGACCTAATATAGTGTAATAGGATAAATTTGCAAAATGGAAAGGAAAACTATTGCACGAAATATTTTATTCATTCAGTTTCATTACTATTCCAGAATATTGTCTAAAATAGGGCAAAAACGTCAAGTCTACCACCGGCAAAATTTTTCTCCCCGATTTGGATGAATCTTGGTTTTTGAAATTTACGCTACGTATGTAAGAACGTACATTTATGTATGCCTATACTCGTATGTGCATAAATCAAAACAGCACGCAACGATTGCGCTTGGACAATTATGCGCTCGCTTAGTGGTTATTGAGCAAAACATGCTAAGCAAGCATATTCAAAGCTGTATTTGGAGCACTAACCATGGTCCACCCATTGTGATTTATGCATCATTTTAAAGGGGAAAAATTAAGTTTTATTTAAAAATTAAAAAAAAAAAAATATATGGCGCCTCTCGTAGAAAATCACGAAACAAAACTAAAATGCCGAA
This sequence comes from Chlorops oryzae, assembly GCA_020466095.1. Taxonomy (NCBI): domain Eukaryota; kingdom Metazoa; phylum Arthropoda; class Insecta; order Diptera; family Chloropidae; genus Chlorops; species Chlorops oryzae. Next base: position 98,726,505 of record CM035807.1, read on the forward strand.
TTTTTCTGATTTGCCATTATCCCAAAAATTTTTAAGTATTGTTTTCGAAAATTTTTGTACCGAGGTGATTTCAGCCCCATTGTAATTCAATGAAGTATGTTCTTGGAAGCAAAAATCTAATCTTTGACACCCTTTGGAAACCTGTGATTAAAATTTACTCTTTTTTGGCACATTTAACGTACTCTTTACATCTTAACAACTGTACCAAGTTTTCATCCAGATCGGGAATAAAAATTTTCCGGTGGTACACTTGACGTATTTTGTTATATGGAATTTGAGACGAGTTGACTCGAAAGCGAGCAGGAAATTGCATTTGTTGGCAAACGCCCACCAGAATGGTTGTAACTTGTGCAGACAACGAGACAACTTAGCCAGGCCAGAAATTGATGAAATTATATTGGAAGAAAAACGGGGGGCGGAGAAAACAAAAAACTCGCAGAAAAATAGACATATGACAACATAAATATTATTTTGAGCCGTTTTTCTCGAATGCAGCAAAACGTGGCAGCGATGGAAAACGATAATGTAGCGTATTGATTTTTGATGCATATTCAGAAGATTGAACCACAATCAAATGCGGCTGCACATACAGTGCTATTTAAGTTGATTGCATTAGATGAATTTCAATTGAACTTTGGAAAGGGCAATAGCAACGGCAACAGTACGTGAACATCGCGGCAAGCTGCTTCACCTAACGCAATGCAGTTGCGAATTTTAATTTCGGATTTCAATCGAATGCGGCATTAGGCTTTTGTAAGCCACATGTGAATAGAAACCAACAAATTCCGTGATGCTCGAAATTGAAAATGCAAAACGCTCAACACAAAACAGAAAATAGAAAACATAAAAAGAGAAAACAACACTAAACGCAACACACAAAACATGAATCGAAAAACTCAAAGCCGTGCAATGGCGTATAACGATCCGACATAAATAACAATTTAAGCAAGGACCAAATGCGCAAGAACGAACTGTACTCACAATGCAAGGATTTATACAGCGTGAAAAGCCAGTGCTGCTCGCTTTGCCCACACGATTGACACAATTGTGATTTCATCTAAATTCTCCCAAGTAACTAAAAACCCCAGCGACAACGGAAAACAGCAGAAAAATCAGCAATGATCATGTGGGCGTTCGAGCTCGTATATCGTCAGTTGGATTTGCCGCAGCCGTTCACACACACACACACACGCATGGTTGTATGTTTGGATGGATGTACGTACGTACTTACGTTCGACAATGTTTCGTTCATTCAAGCAGACGTTGTTTATGTCCCTTACGTCCTTTGTCCACAGTTTGCCAATGGAATGGCTAGCGCAATAACCAAGGAAAAGAGTATTCGTTCATCAAACAGAATTACCGTTGAAGACAGCATGAAAAATCCCAATTGTTGACAGCGGAACGTGTTCGGCTTCGAATGCAGACAATGACAATTAATTTCGGTATTGCAAGTTTTACATTAAGAGCTTTATGCTTACCGTTCTTTAAATACAGCTACGAATGTCCGCAGGAACGCTAAAACCAAACCATCGTTTCTTTTTATATTTTTATACTTTCAATTGATTCGCGACTCGAAACTTGCTCGAAATTGGCTTTTGACAAACGACGATACGCACACAAGTGCTGCCAGATCGGTTATGTTAAGCTCTGCGAATATATTTATTTAAAAGGCGTTTCTGGGGTTTGACCAACTCTGTGTATATATGCAGAATAACCTCCTGATTCAAATCTGCATTCCGTTTTGGGGGATCGCGTCTAGTTCAGAAGATATAACGACTTCAAGTTTGTATGCAATCACAACGTAAACAAAGGAAAACTGACCGACGGCTAATGATGGCGCTGCCAGAGTTAATGTTTTGAAGAAGTTACCTAATGGTAGATTTCATTTCAAAATGTTCAAGATGTGAGACAATATGAGGTGTAATAGGAAAATTCTGCAAAATGGAAAGGAAAATTATTGCACGAAATATTTTATTACATTCAGTTTCTTACTAGTTCCTAGAATATTATCTAAAATATGGGGCAAAACACGTCAAGTCTACCACCGGCAAAATTTTTTCTCCCCGATTTGGATGAATCTTGGTTTTTGAAATTTACGCTACGTATGTAAGAAGGTACATTTATGTATGCCTTTATTGGTATGTGCACATATCAAAACAGCACGCTTCGGAATTTGTGGGAAATGAGAAATTTGTCACACAACTGTCAAAATTTATATGAAAATTTAAGATGGCAAAAATTGCGAAGGCATTTGCGAAGCTGCATGAGTACCACTATAAATATAAAAAAAAAAAAAACATGCTGAAGACGGGGGTGCGAAGCGAATCAGCCGACGCGGACAGGGTAACGTAAGCGATTCAATTTAAGAATGACCGCGTTCATTAATATTTTGAGGTAAAATAAGCTCGGGCTACTAATTTAAATGCAACTCTGTGAATTTGATTACTTGTTATTAGCATAATTATGCCTTGAAGTAGCGAAAATAAGTCAAAGTACTTCTTTTTTGTTATTTTTTACAAGTGTTTAGTATAGGAAATTTCCTTCCGTCTTTAGAGCGTGGAGCCCTTTACAGTTTACATTCCTTCTGATGGTGACTCCATTGTGAAGCTCGAAAACATGTTTTTTCGTCTAGTGTTTTTTGGTGCTTTTAGCCGACGAAAGTTGAGCAATTAAAATTGTTCGGACACAATCAATCAGCATAAATGTATCATCTGCACAAGGCGAATAAATAATTAACTAGAGTTTGAAGTTTATTTAATTGAAATAAAAGTTTGCGGTTTTTCGTTTTTCAATAAACGCCAGATCGATGAAATCCGTTCTAATATTTTTGATCGCAATAGTAACTGTAATATTGTGCCTTTGCCTTTGACAATTTTCAATTGAAAAAATTTCCAAACATGAAATGAGCTTTCATTAAAAAACACTTCATATATATTTTTAAAATTTTTTTAATAATGCCATTTGACAATGTGTCTTTGACAAGCTGTCAAATGCAACAGTCTTGCGGACGTGAAAAATAATTAAAGCGTATTGTAGTCTTACATGAAACTTTTTATTGAATTTCTTAAAACGGTATTTACAAAAAAGTTAAAAAGCTTCATATATATATATTATAGTCAATGTAAATCTTTATAAATTAGACAAGCCGCATCGCGGTCCCCTGAAGTGCAAGTTTTTCATTACAGTGTGGCAACTTTTCACCGATAAAAGTGAATGGCAAATTAGTTTCTACAAGAGCGTTATTCGTAATTTGGTAAAATAAAAAAAAATTCGCATGCAAGAGCGAAATCAAGGTGTATTAAAGGGGACAACAATTTTTTTTTGTTGATATCAATATGAGTGGTATTCAAGCAAATGGGGCAATTGGAGTGGGCAAATTTTGCACTAGAAAATTTTGCACTTTTGCATGAAAAACCCTCAGAAGAACGAGTGCAAAAGTTCAACGATAACAGCTGTTTGCTTTTAAGATCCATACGGACAGTCAAACATGTTTGGTCTTTCACATTTATATTACGCAGATATAATTGATATCAAAAAATTAAGATGCAAAAATTTTTTGGAAAAAAAAATATTTATTTGTAAAAACGATAGTGGTATTTTTAAATAGATGCATGGCATTCATTCAATTTCACTTGTTTTTCACTTATTGAACTTTATAATTCATGGTTTTTGTATTTCTTCATACATTCATACTCATTTGACACTGTATGGTCGCCATAGCACTCATTTGCACACAAAATCGGGCAAATGTTGCACATCAAAATCGATGTGCAATAGTTGCCCAGCTGCGGAAACGATTTTCCATACAAACCAATTTGCCCAAATGCCCAAGATGCCCACCTGCTTGAATACCACTATTATAGAAGATTTAGCCCTATGGCTCAATTTTCAAGTTGATAACGTCTGAAAGGGGTAAAAGAAATTTCAGAGCTTATACTACGTAACTCGAACTTAAAGTTTCGAAACAAATATTTAAACCAGTGCTGCCAGATCGGATATGTTAAATTCTTAAAATCGGCAGCAGTCGAATCTCTATTTGCTAATATAGATTCAAACAGCTGCTACATTACTATTCAAATTTACCGCTTTAAAGTATCTGTCAATATGGTATTCCTTTGCGAAGAAAACATTTTTATCAGCCTAAATTCCTTCAGCGCATTCCTTTGCCTTTGCGTACGAGCCTTAACTTTTTTTTCGCTGCTCAATTTAAAAATCTGCCAATCTGGCATCACTGATTTAAACAGGAAATGAAAAACCGCATATTCAAAATGTCCGAATATCCGGTAAAGCAATTAATTCATTACCCTAACATTACATAGGCAACGTATTGTATGTCGGCGACATTGGGCAGAGTGCACGTCCATATACAGACAATGCGGTCGGTGTCTATATTGTGGTATGATCGAATTTAGAAATAAATAAATCCCACGACAATGCAGAAACTCTAATAAAGTTCACACAGCGTCCTTTGTTCTCTATGACAGCTAGGGTCGCCACAATCGCGACACTTCGGCGGTGCGGAGCGGCGCTCTGTCTGCCTTTATGGGCAGCTTACCATTTGAATCTTTTTTACAGAGAATTCGTCCATCCGAGCAGGAATGCTTTCCACCGTATATACCCAGCGGGAAATGTCCCGCGGATATCCCCGATGATGTCCTAGTGACTTCGGAGCCGGAATGCATGCTATTTCCGGTGACACTTTGTATGACATTTACACAGGAGCTGACAGGGACTTCAGCGGTGACATTATCACCGGAAGATTAGAAAATGTCACTGGTCACAATTTTTGTTCGCCTCTGCCAGGGATCGAACCCGCGATCTTCGGATTCTGAGTCGAGCACTCATCATCTACGCCACTTCATGCTAACGCTGAACTGACGCTTAAAACCGTATTTAAATTTCAGTAGCCAATGAGAGTCAAGCACATGATTAGCATTCCTCCACGATGACATGACCTCCAAGATTTCATGCATGACAATGTCACCTATATGTCATCGATGACATCATTGGTGACTTTGTCATGCAGGAGATAATTTTCTGCAGGGTATGTACATACTACACATGCACGCAGGACACACACACGCACACACGCACATTGCTATGCATTACTGGGAGTAGCTGCCACATTTTGATATATTTTATTATAAATGCTTTTTAATTATTTAATGCATTTTATTGAAAAGCTGTTGCGGTCGAAGGCTTATGTTGTTTTTTTTATTGTTTTTTTTTTTTTTTTTTTTTTTTGTGGCAAAAGTTCTCCAGTAAATATTTTCATTCATTATAATGAAATTTTATAGCATTTTACACGTCAGTTTTGATTGTTTTTAATTACTAAGCTTTAAATAGGCAGAAAATTCAAATAGGCCAAGCGGAAAAAGACTTTTTGCAGCAAATGAATGGGCCCATAACAATGATGAGGCTTGAAATTAAATGAGAGCAATAATGAGTACCACAAAAGAGGGGGGTTTTTTTTTGTTTCCTTGTTTTTTTTTTTTGTGTTGGCAAGGATTTGGTCGGTTTCTGTACCGTAGTTGGTTGAGATGTCAACTTACGAAGCGAGACGCTCTGGGCTCAACTCCCAGCTAAGGCCATGGATGTTTGTGTCGTTTTTTCTGGTTCTGTGTGTCTTTGTATTCCCATTATTCGTGGTATCACAACGGACCCATGTGAGGCCTAAGTGTGTCACCCTTAATGGTAGCAACCACACTGACCTAACCTAAATTGTAGAGCCCTTTAAAGTCGATTGCTTAGAGGCCATTTACACGTTAAGACGTTTCGAAAATGAAACACACCTTTTGATGGCTAGGGACGCCTTGGCATGGGCGTATCCAGAATCTCATTCAGGGAGGGGAAAAATACAAATAGTTTGTTCTATATGTATGTTAGCACTTTGGCGTCTGTTCATAGGTGTTTTCACATGTAAGCATAGGTTTCCTTTTATCTTATGAAAAATGATCTTGCCGGCTTTGTCCCATTTCTTGATACACCTTAAAAACTCTTTTGCGGTGTATAATGAGCAGAAAATATTTAGAGGGGGGAAGCTGCCCCTCCCTGCCCTACTGTAAATACGCCCATGCGCCTTAGGAATGTGGTATGGTAGCGTTTTTCTTTTTCCCTCCGCATTCCGTCCCATCGAAATTTTTTTTTCATTCTCTAAATTTGAACGTGTAAATAGCGTATTACCCAACAAAATGAGATATTATTATTATTATCCATAAATAGCTTAGTTATAGTAAAATATTCTGACTGCGTGCCTTAGCTAATCTGTCCAAAATCAACCTGTCACTGGGCCATTATAAAGCTTGACCATTTCCTGGTGTATGGCTTGATGATTTTCGTCGGATTTTCGAAGGGGACTTGAACCACCAAAAACCATTTCCTGCTTACTTGCCCCTGGTAAAATGGAGCTCCGTTTTACTAAAGAGTTGTGAAATTGTTTCAAGATCTTGCCTATTCTTTCCCCCTGTAATAACATACCCAGAAGGAATGTTTCTCATTCATTATCGCTTCATGTTACTCAATTAATTTTCCACCTCGTTTACCTCGTTTTTCGTCTCAATCTTCAAGCCCTTAACTCTCCCGAACTCCAAAATCGAACATCCGACAATTTAACGGCGGAAGGCATGATAAGTTGTCGTTTCCTTCAATTTGATTGAAGTACATCAACGCTCACAAGGATGTCAGCCATTTCGCATAGAAAATGTATCCTACTCAATATCTAAGTAGAAATAATAATAATAATAAAAAAATCCCTGCTCATTCTGTGTTTGTTAATTTTTTATAACTTCCTCTCATAAAGCCACGAAATTTTCCCCACCAAAATCTTTTCATTTATTATTCAATTTGGCTTTATCGGCTTAATATTTTACTAGCGAGAAATTTCGCCAGAACCTTTCCAATTATTTTGATGTGTTTCTTCGTTTATATATTTTTTTTGTTGTTGTTACTTTTCTCGCCTCCAAAGCCGATAAATCGTGTCGATGGTCATAAAATTTGAAATGTAAAGCTTTCAGGTAACACACACTCCTTGACACCAAATCTGGACAAATTATCTCTTAAATACAGTTTGAGCTTACGTTCCACTGATAAGGAAACTGTTATTCTTCTCACTCTCTCTCTCTCTCTCTCTCTTGCGCTCTCTCTTTCTCTATGTCCTTAGAAGTGGTCTTTCTCTCTGCCAATTGGGAGCTTTTTGAGCATATTCAGCAAATTCTCAAAAGCTCAGGATGCGAGAGTTGTTGTTGTTGTTGCTGTTGTTGTTCTTGTTGACTTCTAATAATCGCGCGTCTCTTTCGTCGTTCGTTGGTTGGACTGTTGACTGTTGAAAAGGTGCTCGTATATTTTGTGGGCCAAAGAAGTAATGTTGTAATGGCAAAGTGTTTTGTCTTTCACATTGAATTTCCCATCTATAGACGGTACGGTATCGTTCGCTCGTTGGGAGCGTAATGTAAGGCGAAACGAAAATCTCTTCCAAGGTCAATTTCGCACATATCATTTTAAAAAACGAATCACATCACAACTCGCATCTGGCATCATGTGCCTACTTACGTACATATGTATGTATGTATGTATGTATGTATTAATACATGTATGTGTGTTGGCCTTCTTCGGCGAAATTTTTCAGCCTTGTTGATGTATGTATGGTGGAATTTTAAAGTTTCGCATTCATTGTTTTCGACACGACTCCCGTGGGTGTAAATGGCGCTATTGGACACAAAAGGAGCAATGTGCTGATTGTGTCTTTAGTCAGCTTAGCGATTCTTTTGGGAAAATTAAGTTTAAATCAATATGTTGACCGTTGTTTTGTTTTTCCTTCACCTTCGTTATTCTTCTATTGTTTTCTTTCGCTTTTCTTTAAGGACGACAAACAACTTGACTTGGTTTTTCTCGCTTGCCGTCCTCTTTTTAAGCTTTCAGTTTTTAATCCATTTAAGCTTCAAATTTAAATGCTTTCCTTTCGGAAATGACTTTGACAAAGATTCACATTACCGGCTCCAGTTTGGGTTACAGACACTGTTTTGCTAGCGAGTGAAAAGGGTTGTGTGATTGAGGGAAATTTTTATTTTAACTCCAACAACCTGTAACGCATGGCTACACAAATGATTACTTTGGTAAACAGGTTGTTCTCTGCGGTCGTTTTTATAAAAAAAAAAAAAAAAAAAAAAAAATTTATCGGCTCATAAGATCAATGGGGGTAACAAAACATTTTACTAAGAGAAAGTTGAACTGACATTAAGATTAAAAGGGACGTATGAACAGGAAGATAACGAAAACGGGCGACAGGAAAAAGAATTGAGATTATTTTTTAAAATGTCTACGCGCATTTTTGGCCGAAAAAAAGGTAACATGTGCTTGGTATTTGGAATAAGGAAAGCGCTGAAATAATTCAAAAATGTTCCTCTTTTTAAAAGGATAATGGGAAGGGAACGAAAAGACATCACCAATATTTATTCTTTAATCTAAACATATTATTCACCGAAAAAAAGCTCTCAAGTTCAAGAATAAGAAATTAATAAATAAATAAGTTAATAAATAGAATAAATAAGTATTATAAATAATATAAGTTTAAAAATAAATTAATTAATAAATAAATAAATTAATTATTTAATTAAAAAATAAAATTGTAATTAATTAATAATAAAGGTCAAAGCTCAAAAATAAAAAATAAATAAATAAATTCAGTCTACTCTCTCTTAAACGGCCACCTACGGGAACGAAAAATATGTCCGCTTAGCAAAGGTGTCTAAGGGCCAATATTACCAAGCATATTTAAAAAATTTTTTAAATAAAAATCCGCTTTTGGTTTTTACCATTCCAATTTTTTAAAAATATTTTAAATCACCTCGGCACTGCGTTTAAATATGATATCATATTTGAGTTAGATTTTCAAAAACCAGCTGTTTGGAAAAATTCAAAGAAATAATTTAAAAAAAAAGCAGTTTTGGAAATAACACAATTCGATAGACAGGACTAAAAGCTTTGGAGTCACAGGGCAGCAATTTGGAGTACGAAACAATCGTTAGAATGGCTCTTTATAGAATCCTTTTTTAAAAATAACGATCTAATCAGCTGTCATATGTACTCACAGCCCTGGAAGTAGACGGTGCTGGGTAAATTTCGATGCTTAAAAAATTGCGATATTGAAAATGAAATTTATTTCAAAAAAATTTTACTTTTAATTAAAAAATTTTTTAAAATATGCTTCGTAATATTGGCCCTAAGTATTTGAGAAGCAGAAACACTAGAGCATTCCCAAAATGTGTCCGCTTAAGAGGAGTGTCCGCAAGGAGAGAGAACACTGTAAATAACTAAATAACTAAAATAAATAAATAAAATAAATTAATTAATAAAATAATAAATAAATAAATAAATTATTTAATTAAATAATAAATAAATTAATTAAATAATAAAAAATTAATTAATTAATTAATTAATAAGTCAGTTAGTTAATCAATATATAAATTAGGTATTAAAAATTAAAAAATAAATTAATCATTTAATTTATGAAGTAATCAATTAATTAATTGATTAACTAATCAATAAACAAAAATAAATTAATTAACTAATAAATTGGTTAATAAAATAATAAAAAATAAATTCTTTAATTAATAAATTGCTTAATTAATAAAGAAAAAATTAATAAATAAATAAATTCATTTAAAAAAATTAATAAAAAAATAGTAAATAAATAAAAAAAATAATCAAAAAATATAAATAAATAAATAAATCATTAAATAAGTAAGACATAAATAAATAAAAAATATAAAAAAAAAAATAACTTATTAAAAATAAATAAATAAGTACTTAGATAAAAAATAAATAATATAAATCAATAAATAATTAAATAAATAAATAATAAATAAATAAAACAAAAACAAAAAATAAAAAAAGGGAAATTAAAAAATATTTAAATAAATATAAGTAAATAAATAAAAATATAAATTAATAAAAAATAAATAATATAATAATTAATAAACTAAGAAGTAAATTAATAAATAAGTAAATAACAAAAAAATAAGAAACATTACTTTAATCAAAAACAGGAAACACAATCATTCACGTTGTTAATATGGCCTGCACAAGTCCTTCTTACTCAAATAACTTAACAATTCTCCAAGCAGAAATCCTTAGTGATAGCCAGTTAAATGATATCAAACATAATATTATGCTATATTAATCTCTGACAACCGAAGGGCACTGCTGAGACCGTGTCGAATAGTCAGCGTCAGCTCCAGCTCCAGCGTTAGCGTTAACGTCAGTCTTAAGTGGGTGTGTAAACACTGCCTCGGCTTCCGAGCACTTACAACGTCAGATGGCTTATAAAATACTTAAAATGCTTTGTCACACTAGCTCGGCAAATGAAATTGGATGAAAGTAAATGCATTGTTTATACCAATTGACCGACAGGCATGTGACGACATTGAAGCTGAAGAGCTGGCGCGGCAGCTCGGCTGATGCTGATGCTGACGCTAAGGCAGAGGCTCGTTTTCGTTTAACACGACGCAACTTGAATGTGTAAGCAAAGAAGCTAGAGAAATTCAAGGAAAATAGATTACATCTTCCTTTGTGGATGCTCGTAGAAATTACATGGGTCAATTTCTCTTACTTCGCCTGTGGGGTGTATATGTGACTATGCATTTAAAACTCATGCTCAAGTGTTTTAAAATATTTACAAGCTATTAACACTGGCCTACCATGCCGATGTGCTTTCATAAGCAAAGGCGTTCTATGTGGTCTTTAAGTTATACATTCAACGAGAGCAAAAGAAAAGGCCAGCCAGTGAATGACGCTGATGCATTTTCTAACATTCAAGCAATATTATCGCATGCATAATTCAAATTTTGTTGAGTTTTCTTTTATGAACTTTTATGGTATTATCGTGTTTCAGCTTTTGAAAATGATTTTGAAGCTTATGAGCTTCGAAAATTGAAGGGAATTTATTTTCATTTTTAACAAACATATGTCTGTGAAAAGATTTTAGGGAAAAATATCTAATTCGTTTTCCTTAAGCTGACTTAAAATAAATGTGCTTTGAGGAAAACACATACGAACAGAAACTAAAATGCTCCTAATTTAACAGATCCTGTGGCATGGTATTTAAAAGTTTAAACTTTTTGAAGAGCTCTTTTCATATTATGGATTTTCATTCCAACCATTCGAGGTAGTGATGCCACGAATATTCGGCCACTATTCGGTATTCGGCCTATTCGGCGTCATTTTTCAGTATTCGGTATTCGGCCGAATAGTTAAAACATTCGGCCGAATACCGAATAGTAGAAATAACTTATTAAAAAAATCAGCAGTAACTACAAATTAAATTTTTCTCACAATAACGTAAAAAAATTTAATTAACGAGAACTAAAAATACAGCAGATTTGCATTTTATTCTTTAGAAATATTAAATGTACGCTAGCTTCTTCTAAATTTTCTTCGAAAACATTATAAACAGTGGGCAAATTTTTCAGCGGCAGCTTTTGCCTTGACTCCAGCTAGTTGCGAGTAGGCCCAAGCTGTCTTTACTACGTGCCGAATATTCGGTTGCCGAATATTCGTTATTCGGCCGAGAGGTTGACCGAATATTCGGTATTCGGTATTCGGCCAAATCCACTATTCGTGGCATCACTAATTCGAGGTAATGTATCATTTTGTGTAAATACCGAAAATTATTTGAATTCATCTGAAAATCCTGAAAATTATCATTAATTTTGATTCCTTTTATTTTGCTCCAGTTGAGATTGTTATTTTAACATTATTAGGCAATGCATTCCAAATCTTTGCAGCACAAACAAAGACAAACATTCTTGACATTGACCAGGAATTAAATTTAATTAGTATGATATTGCAAGTGCGAGTTGATTGTGAGAAGATAACATTTCTATAGAGGTAATGATGACATTTTGGAATAGATCAATTTATGAAGGAATAGAATATAACGAATATTAAGGTAAGAGGGTAAAATGTTGTCTAAAATTTGTATGGCAAACACTAAAATATGGTCGTGCAGAATTGGTTTCAGAACTTTGTGAGTAGCGGGAAATGACTAAGGCTTAAGTTTTGGAGAAAGCCGATTTCGCCGTAAGTTGTTTCGCTGTTTAGAGCAATGTAAAACATTTCATTTGCACTAATTTTTGCCTCTCTATCTTCTATGGTCCATGAATATCCTTAAAAAACGGTTTTTTTTGGAGCAATTTAAAAAAATCATATCGGTAGCATTAATAAAGATAAAATTACAATTTAAGCCCCCAAATATAGAAAATTTCTCCGAGTTATTTATAAAAATAATTTTCCGGCGATTGTGATAAAACCAAAACATGCTCCTTTGGAAGGATATTTTTCTATAACACTTTTTTGATTGTTCCAGAAATTCTACCACTTAGGCGATATGCACAAAAATAGAGTTCCATGTGTGTTAATGGATTATGTGTGTTAAGTTTTATTACGGTCGGCTTCATGCAGCATCCTTAAAAATTCGAAAATTAAAAAAAAATGTTGCATACTTCGCGGGTGTATCTGTGACTGATATGCATCTATATGTATTTATATATATTTATGTAAAAAACACCAAACAAAACATGACAAATTTCCCAATTCCACAGAAAATTAAAACCACAACCCAAATTGAAACTGATTCGGCGGAAAAATTTTAAACCAAATCAATTGCTTCGTTTTTTTTCCTTTAAACGATGACATGATAGGGATGACGCTTTCAATTTTCATATCGTAAGTCAATTTGTCAAAAATATATATATTAATCCGAAATGTTTTTATATTTAAGTTTTATTAATGATAAAAAAAAAAATATCTTTTAGGGCGGGTCGATTAATTTTCGCAAAAATGGTGTAGCAAAATCGTAATCTACGGAAAATTATAAGAAAATTTTCCTTAGAAACCATGGCCCTAACATCAATCCCTGTTCCGCGCAATTCAACCTCGAAATTTGTCAATGAATTTAAGTTTTCATTGACATTTTTTTTTTCTTTTTTTTTTTTTCATTGAAAACTTATCGTCATTGACAAATTTCGAGATCGATTTGCGCGGAACAGAGATTGATTTTAGGGTCATAGTTTCTGAGGGAAATTTTCTTAGAACTTTCCCTTCGATTTTAATTTTGCTATACCAATTTTGATTTTATTTTTTCCACCCATATAAATCGACCCGCCCTAACAAGTACATATATATGGTTGACCGGAAAAACGACTTAATTTCACTTTTCTGTTTTAAGAGAAAAATCGAGTTTAAATGTGAAAATGTTTAGGCTAGGACAATAAAATAAGAAGAGAAATCTGTATAATTAAACCAGGAGCAGTTTAAATGATATTGTATGACTTTTAAATGCTACATTTAATGTATGAAAATACTCGTACATTCGCTAATTGACGCGGGGCAGATAGTTGGACAATACAATCGTTTCTCCATTAAAATGGTCACATAATTCGTTTTTCCCGGGAAATGTGGATTTTAGTCATTTTGCAACGTACTGTCGGGACAACAAGGATTGTGATATGGATTCCGTTTTTAGTTTTGAATGAATGTAGACTACTTAAATAGCAAATTTCCGATATAAACGGATTTTTGTTTAAAAAAAAAATGGACTTAAGTCGTTTTGTCGGTGAACCACAGATATCATTAATGACTATTTCTAATTTTTGAAAATAAAAATTATACAGCCCGAATCTAAATAATCCTGGGGAGCTTTTCCCTAAGAATTTGAAAAAAAAAACTCTGCCTTTCTAAGCACTCTGAGAAGGTAATATTAAGGAGCAAGAATTTCGAAAATTTTTAAGCAAAGATCATCACATTCTTTCTTTTATCTTTCCTTCTTCCCGGGAAATATTCATTCAGAACAGGGCTGATTACAGTCCGTGGAAAATGAAAATATTAAGCAATAGTTTAAAAACGAGCGCTAAGGATTATAAAAAATGTCTCAAGCAGATTTTAAATGACTTAACTAAAGAAATTTGTTTCTTTTGTGGAGTGACAATTTAAGTCAGTTCAATTGTTCTCCAAAGGAAGCTGAAAAAAGTGAAAATTATTGAAATGGAAGCATTCGAAGCAAAACAATTTTTCGCTATTTTCCAACTGAAAATTCCTTTTGATTCAAACATAATTAGGCTTCAGATATCGCTTAGCCACACTTCAAAACGTTTTATTGCAAAAAAAAAAGTGCCTTCCAACTCAATTGTTCAAATTCATTTGAAGAAATTGTCTTGTCTCTGTGTGAAAATTTCGTGCACAGACAATAAAATCGACTTTGAGTGGCGTTTCTAAAGTTCGCTTAAATTTTACGCACTCAATTTAACACACAAAATGAAAGAAACCTTTTCCGTAACCAAATTCAATTAGACACGCACCACACAGATACAGATGGAAAGAAAGAGACAGTGAGAGAGAGAGGGAGAGCAAGAAGCATTATGTCACAACAACGAAGCGGATCTATTATTGCATTTAAGTGTGTGTGGTCACCCAGTAGAAAATGGGGAATGGGAGCATAAAGCTGACATATTGAATACAATTAATATTGGCATTACTTCAAGGTGAAATACGAGTGGATATAAATGGTTATTTAACCCTTTACTGTCAATGAAAATTTCTTCTATTCAAAATCTTTCACTTTTTTTGAGAAATTCAAAATTTTTTCTAACTCTGACATATGAATGCTGTAGCAACTGATCTTTGATAATCAGGGCTCCGATTTTGTTGACTTTTATAAATTTAAAGCATACTTTATGGAGTACAAATTTTGTTCAACTCAGATAAAACTAAGATTGAAATCGATTTATATGAATTTTATTGATGCTAGAAAAGCGGTTTAAAGTTCAACTTCGCTAAACTTATTCGCAAAATGTTGGAAAGGAAAATTTTACCCCATAAAGTATGCTATGAATTTATAAAAGTCAACAAAATCCGAACTCTGTTGATAATATTTTAGTGGACCTTCCCGAAGGCATTTCCTCATTGCCCTATGTGAATACTTATTTTTCATTGTGTGTGCGTTCACCATTAAACAAAACAAAAAAAAAAGAAAAAGAAATTGGCTTCTTTTGATTGTTCGAAAGTTGCGAGGAACTTTTATGTTTTCCCCCGCCTTCGCAAGTGCTTCCATTATCATATCAGCTTTCATAGATGGTTATGCTAAGCAACAATAATTTCTTATATGTATGTAGAGTCATATATGTACTTTCAGCATTCGATCAATCGGAATAATTGCGCAAATGAATCTGTTTCAATTTGCGATTTAAAAGCTCTTCGAATGCCATTGCATCACGAATTCATACACTGCGCTATGAATCACAAAAATTAATTTACTAATCCTTAAAACGGCCAAATGCCAGTTCCCAAATGAACAGAGCAAAGCGTCTATTTGAAACATGCGCTTCACAGATACCATGTACGTTCCGTTAAAGAAACTAAGCATGATAAATGCTTTCATTGCTCCGCATTTAATTGGCAATTCCTGCAAGTATTTCTACCTCTTCGAATTCGTTCGCTTCCCCCGACATCGCCGTTCGGTACGTTGGCTTCCACCAACGCCTCTGCGTCTTTCTGCGCCGGACAAGAAGTCGGCAACAGCTGTAGTTTATTGCATTGCAACATGCAATGCCAATGTTGCTGAAAGTTATTTTGCGGTACGAGAACAACAAGACAAATGCAACATTTTAAGTCGATTTGATTCCAGCACGTGATTTGGGAAATCGCTAGTGCTTGGGTAAAAAGTCAATAAACAAAGCTGTAAATTAACGACTAAACGAACGAGTTACTTTCCTCTCTTTACATGCCAAGTGTGCGCTTCCGGAAAGTATTTACATACGCGATTTCAATTGACTTATCGAAGTTTTTCGTTTTGATAAAGTCCAAATATGTTGTTTCTAATATGTACAATATAAGCAAGAAAACAATCCAATTACTGTGGATTCTCGAAATCTCTAACTAATTAACACGATCAAATATCGCATATTAATCGATCATTTCAATGATCGATTATTTCAATAATCGATTATTTCAACAATCGATTTTTTAAATAATCGATCATTTCAAAAATAATTGAAATAATGGAAAACTTCGTAAATAGACTATTTTGAAAATCGATATTTTTAATAATCGATTACTTATTTGAATAATCGATCATTTATATAATTGATTATTTGAATAATCGATCATTTAAATAATCGATAACTTCATAAATCGTCTATTTGGAAAATCGATATTTTTAATAATCGATCATTTTAATAATCCATACTTTCAATAATTCATCTTTTCAATAGTCGATAACTTTGAAATTCGATCATTTAAAAAAATCAATAATTTTAATAATTAATATTTTCAATAGTCGACAATTTCTTAAATCGATAATTTTGACAATCGATCATTTCAATAATCGATACTTTCAATAATCGATAATTTCGATAATCGAAAATTTCAATAATCAATATTTTTGACAATCGATATTTTTAATAATCGATAATTTCAGTAATTGAAAATTTCAATAATCGATAATTTCGATAATCGAAAGCGGAAATTATTAGAAATCTGTCCATTTTAGAAAAAGGCCTCTCTGTTCCCCGCCAGGACCGGCAAACCTTAAGTAAATGTCAATGAATTAAAACAATCGATAGTCTTGAAAAACCCATGGATTTCTTCAAAAAAATATTCGGGGCAAGGTGTAATAGACTTTTGATTGGAGAAAATACAGATTATCCCCAAAAAACGTCTTCCCCAGTTACCAAATACATTCACTGCCTTTCTTTCCTTTGCGAGCATTGTCAAAGTCTCTTTAAGAAAATGTTTTTCTAATAAAAAGGTTACTTAGGGTATTAGAGCTTTTGCCTTTTTCAATCAAATAGTCATTTGATTGTTGTTATTATTCATTGCTTAAACATCATCGACGGGACTATTCCGTGATGTTTTTTTATGTATCGCCAATTTCTCTTCCAGGAGAGCCGCGTGCGACCGAACAAGTTTCACTCTTCCGCGATAAGAAAGCAACGGTTGCGAAGGAGAAAAACATTGCCACTATTCCACGATAGAAAATTTTTGCTGGAAAGGTAGGCCAGGTAATACCTACCCACTCGGCATGTTCCGACAAGGATTGCTTTTTGGTTTTTTTTTTTTTGGTTCGAAGGATTTGAAAAGCGCTGCCAAAAATTGGATATCTTATTGGGGGAAAATATGTAAAATTTTCTTATTTTCCAATGTCGATGAGCACAAAAAGGGGGAAAAAAGCATTTTATAAATATCACTAAAAAATCGGAAACTTTTATGTCCCGACAGGATGTTTAAATTTGCAGGCCAAAAGAGCGGCAACGCTGCCATATAGCCATATTGCTGCACTTTATATAAAATCGGTTTGTACTTACCACTAAGCTCCATTTTTCGGCGTTTTCATCATAAATATAGTCACACTATGGCTTCGAAAGCGTTCGAGAATGTATTCTTTTCATGAATATTGGAAAATATTTGTCGATGAATCGTATTCGGTCGCAACAATTCACCGTTGAGTTATTTTGGCTTCACAAAATTTCCAATCTAATATTTGTTTGAAATCGCACAACCCCGAGGTATGCCAACAGCCCTTTCGGGTGAAATCAATATCGACACACCGGCATTTGATTCAATCGGGATCCAATACGCGGAACGATATTCGAAAATAATAAAAATGCGCCTTGACATCCCCGTGTAGGTAGGCACTCTAACTCAACTATTTGAATTAAATTGAATGCATTTGATTACTTTGTGCAAACACAAGCGAAGCCATTTAAACTTTCAATTTCGCAAACTTTTTAACGCAAAAAAAAAATAAAAATAAAAATAATTCTGCAATCAAGCCGTATTAAGCTAATAAACCTCATCATAGGGATTCAAACTTCAATTAAATTGCAAAATTCTGTAAATTCGCATTTATATGGCGTGTTACTTACAATAAGAGCCTTAAAAGAAAAGAGCATTCAATAATCTCTCAAATTTCCTGGAAGCGGCATTTAAAACTTTGATTATTTCCAACGAACATTAAAGCTTAAGTGTGGCCATAAAAAGTTGTTCGAAAAATTCAAGTTAAATTTTTTTTAAATATTAAAAAATATTTCAACATTTTCTCCTGGCTACTTGGAGTGTGGAGCTCCATTCAGCTTGGCAATTCGGTTTCAACGCGTACTCAAACGTAATTTATATAGGTGTGTGTGTGTATGTATGTTGGGTCTTTTTATTATCTCATGAATGCAAAATACCGGAATAATAAATATTACATTTACAAGTTCCTTTTTAAGTAGTTCTCAGAGTGTGTTAGCTTTGCTGCCCCATGTTGGTTTCCCCTGCAAACGCATTTACGAGCAAAAGCTTTCAAATGTTCAAAAAAGTAAAACCAAAAAGATAAATAGGACCCCTTCTTGCATGTTGAGTAAGTACAAATGCCTTCGTATGCGTATGCAATTCAAAATGGTCGGTGTGTGTCGGTGGGTGGCTTTGTGGGCAGCAGAGTTGACGGGCTCTGTGAGTCTCTATGCATGCAAATTCATATCACAATTTATCATACGTCTGTCTCGGAGCTAATCCCAGTTGAATAAAGAAAATAGTTCGACGGTTTCTTTAGCTTATGGCATGCACAGAGAGGCTCCATATATAAATGACCCATTATCCTATATCCCACGACCCATTCGAAGGGACTAAAGTACCATTTATTTTTTTTTTCTATTTTTTTCCATTTTTTGCTCTATGAAGCTTAATGCAAAGGAAGTTACTTTTGGAGAGAAAAGTGGTTTTGTCAAACGAGATCTCCTTTACATTCATTTATGCGCATTTAAGCCTACATACATACACATGCTACGTCCATTCGGCCATACGAACATGCACACAAGTATGTGTGGTGAATATGTACCTACCCATCTATGTCGAGCTATAAATATATTTACTTCGTTTTGCTGGGTCGACTTATCTTCCCGCTGCGATTTAAATAAGTAAGCAGAGATATTTTGCTTAAAAATTTTACACAAGATATTTACGGTAAAAAAAAAAAAAAAAACAGGATCATAGCCGGAAGTAGCTTCAAGCTCAGTTCGCTTTCATTTGCCATTACTCGACTTCGCTTCGTATGCGGCTGCAATTGGGTTATTGAAACGTTCCACATACGACAGCGTGTCCATTGAAGGCAGCAAATAAGCATGAATAACATATGTCAAAAGGATTTCCCTTTCGATAGAGCAAAGTAAATCGACAGCTTGCAGATGAAAGCGTTTTTATGGTTGAAATTTCATAGCACACACACATACATATATACACGTCTGTACACATACACTGCAGAGAAGAGCCCAAAAAGGGCTCGATTCTCTTTCATCAGTCCTTTGCTGTCGTCGTTTTAATATTCAAATATGTCTTATGCTAAATAATGGTTTGGCTTAAATGGTTTTCAAAAATTTTCAAAGCAAACGTGTGAGTGCTTTTGCGGTCGATACACCAACAGCCACATCACGTACACTCTTTGCTGAAAATCTAGACATCTGATTTTTATTTCTCATTTACATTTTCGGGTTAAGCAAACGTTGACCGACATATCCGGAGCTTTAACTTAACTGCTTTAACCCATTTTATACGTTCCTTTCTTTTCCTTTTTCTATTTTATGTCGTTTCTCCCCGTACTTAAAATTGATATAAAGCTTTTCCGCCTTTTTAACGTACAAGTATTTTGTCTAAAAAAAAAATATATATATATATATATCTAAGCAAGGATGTCATTACACAAATATCCCAGTAGAGAAACTAAGAATCAATTTAATAGAAAAAAAAAATACAGAAAACTCCCACCACTGTGAGAACATGACCAACCTTTAACTTAACTTCCAAATAATATTATCCAACAAACACGCTTAATTCGATGTCCTTTCCCTAATGGGACTAAGCGCTGAGTATATAATAACTCTTGGTGGGTTTACAAAAGACAAGCCTTGTTGTTTGCCTGGTAAATGCGAATAAAACGTTTCATCATTTAATTTTAATGTCCAAAAATTGTGCTGCGTGAATTAAGCTCATTTACATCTTATTATTATTTTTATTTTTTTGGTGTGTTTATTCTTGAGCTGAAACTGAGGCCGGTCGTGGTTTATTGACGACTGAAAACTTTAAGAACATTTAAATCGCGTCATACCGAGCCATTAAATGTGATAAGGAAAAACAGTTTTCTTCGACTTTTTCTATTCGCGATGTGAAAATCCAGTCAAAGGACGAAAAGCGAAAGACGACAGATCATTAAGATGTATCCCTTGAGGCTCTAACTGAATAAAGGGGCGCCTGCTCCTGCCATTCTTTTCTGGAGCAGAACGACGCTGCTACACAAATTAAAAATTATTGAAAAGTCTTACTGTTGCAACGCGCCATTTGTGCTCATACATACATATAAACGTATATATACAAATGGTCTTATACACATACATATATATATTTGCCTTTGTTCCTTACCTCACAGTGTACTTAAGCAAACCACATAGCATCTGCAGTTAAAACACCCAGAGGGCAATTTTCGGACTCATTTCATTAAATTGGGTACTGGTTCTTTTAAATGACCTCAACTTACAAAGCGAGCTGCGTCCGCACAATGACTGGGTTAATTACACTGAACATTGTTAAAAAAGTGAGATGATTTAATTCTTTCCATTGTAATTTTTCATTAAACTATTTTCTTCTTTTTTCGGTTTTTTATTTTTTTTTTTTTTCGTGTGAAATTATTGCTTCTGCTTTAATAACGCGACGGCTTCGGCTTCGAGCATAATAGTATGAGAAATTCAATAAGTAACAGGCTAAAATTCCCTAAATCCCCTTTTCCCTTCCCAGATTATTCAGAAAGAAAAAGTGCAATACTGATTAGAAATTATTTTCATGGTTCAGAATCATTTGCGTTGGATTGAAAAACTTCGTGCATACTCAAAGAGTAATTTTGAGTTTTTTCGTTTGATTTTTGGCAAAAATTGTTCAGGTTTGAAGTGGAATCAAGGTATCAAGGAGCACTCAGATGCAGTTTGTGTTCTTAAATAAGTTGTTTAGTTATATTTTTTCTATATTTAAATAAAAAAATTTTGAAAATATTCGTATTGGTATGGGAACTAACATATGAGGCACAAAAGTTAAAAAGAGGTGAAAAAAAAGTAAAATTTTCCAGATTTTTGCAATTTGTGCCAATTAGATGGTGTTTTTTTTGGATCGATATGTGCTACAAATATTTTGTTTGATTTTAGGACTAGAAGTTTGTCATAGATAGGAAAGAGAAATATTGAACGCGTTACGAGATATAGGAATAAATAAGGGCGAAACTTATTTCTCGGCCCCACTTTTTGAGACCGATTTTAAAACGAAAAAGAGACAACTTGACTAAACTAAGTATGAGGCGTTGCTATACTCACCGCATACTGACAGAATCTGCAGTCAAATCTTAGGGCAAAATTTTCTGGTTGCACGATGTTATCTTCGAAAAGATTTCCATGGAATACTCCAAAAATTCTAGGAATCTTGAGCTCAAACTTATATTTGATCCAATTAATTAATATATTTCCCAAACGCCATTTAATATATTTTTGAACAAAAAAAAAAATTCTATAGAAACGAATTCGTTTGTGTCCATAACAGGATTTATATAAGCCAATTTGGACTCATTTCCTCAACAAATAATGTCAATGACGAATGTGGCGGACACAGAAATTTATTTTATTTGTATTTTTATTTTTTTTTTTGCAATAACTTCTATAGAAAAAGTCAACACAACGCTTTAGGACCTCTCCTTACCTTTTGCCATATTAGCATCCTGGCCTAAATTTTGTACATAATTCAGGTTTTACTTTTATTCACTGTAAAATTTGTGAGACACTCACACTCACTGGCATACAGACCCGAATACAATTGCGAATATGTATGTATGTGTGTCGACCACGTTCGAGGGAATTCATCTGCATTTACACAATATAACAACAAAAATTGAAAATTAATTTCCTTTGCTCTACTGTGCTCTTGGCCGAGAATTGGTGAGAATCGAATTCGTTCGGGGGTTGCTGTGGGTTGGGCTGTAGTCTGTGGGTCTGGTTTTGATTAACTTCGGCTTTTGGTTTTGGTTGGGGTTTTCATTTTGATTTGGTTTGGCAATTGAAAGAAATATAAGCCAGGAAAATGGGCATTCTGCTCTATTTGAAATGAAAATTCTACAAACACACACACACATACACACACGCACGCACATTTTGCTTTCTGCAGGTTCACTCTGTTGCGCTGCGGCATTCAAAGCAGTGGTTTCTATCGATTTAATATAAAAATTATTTTTAAAAACAAACCAAAAACGAAAACATTTCAATTCGAGAGATTCGAGAGGGTTTGAATTGAATCAAAAATTTATCTCCAATAATATTCGTAGAATTTTCTGAAAGTGCTTTGCATCGCTCTGAGACAAAAAAAAATAAACGATCGCTTCACTTTGGACGGATTCAAAAAAATACTCTCCTATTTGTGTATATTTTGAGCTTATGCCTTTGAAAGAAAGAGATTTGAAAAAAAAACTTCCATTTTTTTGGAAGTCTTTTTTTTGTGATACACAGAAAAACTTTTGTACGTTAAATCAGCCAATGTTTTAATCAATATAACAAATTCATTGTTAAAACTCAGCCTATCAAACTTTTCGTTGTCCCAAGCAATTCATTTGTTTGCGACAATTAATGGTAGTATTAACACTCAACAAACTTTTTCAACCAACGATTTGTAATATTAACAATCAAGAGTATTAACACTCAACGAAATCTTTCAATAATTTTTTGGTTATATTAACCATCGAAAGTATTAAGGAAAAGAAAAACTGCCTCCTCTACATATTCCATAATAAAAATTCAAGTCTTTAAAGTCTTCTTGAATGTAAGTCTGCATAAAGCTAATGAGAATTTTAGAAAAATATTTATATTTATTATACTAATACTTTTATTGTTTGATATGACAAAACAATCAAAAAAAGTTTTGTTAAGTGCTAATATCTTTGGTATTCCATATAACAAAACAGCCAAACAAAATTAATATTGAGCCTGATTTTGAGAATATTCCCGTGGAAAAAATTCCCAGGGAATTTACTTTTCTTGAGAGTAAACTTCTTCTTTTTTAAATATTTGGGGGATGAAATTTGATGGGAAATGGGTATTTGAACCATACCCATAATTTTCCTTACCCTATCTATTTAAAAAAGGATAATTTTTCTCTTGAGAAAAGTAAATTCGCCGGGAATATTCAGAATCGGGACTGATTACAAATTTTTCCCAAATTTTGTGATTTGTTTGATATTTTTTATGGTGGCATTTAAAATGCCAATGAATCGAGTTTAAGAATCGCCATTAATTGGAATTTTTGCGTAGTCAGATTTTCTGCGTAGCGGACTTTTGAAGTGAATCGAAGTGCTCTCGATACAAAAAATGGCTTTCAGCATTGCCCTCTTGCAAGACACACACACACACACACACACACATGCAGAAATTGATGTATGCACAGATGGTCACCTCATTCAAAACTGCTTAATATTTTATATATCCCTACCTATATTCGAATAAATGTTTTCAATATGAAGATATATGTATATGACCTTAAAATATATAAATACCTATGTATATACAAATCACAAGTACGTGTGTAAAAAGGTAATATCAGTCCGTTTTAAGGTACGGCAATGAATAAGAAAGGAAAACATAAATCCAAGCATGTCTATATTACCAATGCACTCAGCCATTTACTGCCGACCATCGCAATACGCTTTTAATAGCCCAATCGAGTGTCTTCGAATAGGCAGGTATGTACGTGTTCGCAAATGGAAATGTTTCGAAGGCATAAATTTCTAAATTGATTTTTCATTTCAATGAACGAATGAATGAATGAATGCGTGAATGCATGAATGTTCAGTTCATCGGGCAAAAGTTGAGGGGGGAAATCAGCCTCTGAGCATTGCTTTCAAAAGACACGCTTTCCTTTTTTTTTTTTTTGCCTTCTTCCGCAAGGACTTCCGGAGATGAAATTTCATTCTCAATATTCAATCAGTTGTAAAGGTCGTTAATGCCACCTTTTATACGTTTTTCGTTTAATTGAAATACAGAAGGAAACTTTCGAATCGGGTTTGCGGTTGCGAATTTTATTATGTATGAAAGTTGCATTCGATAAGGGACAGGACGAAAGATAGAACGATCGAACGATGAAAAAGCTAATCAAATGAATCGAACAATTCGAACTAAATATTGGATTTATTATTCAATTTCTTTAAGCTCAGTAGGGGTTTTTCTATGAATGAATTACAAAAAATTTCCTTAGGCCTTAGGATTTAAGAAAATCAATTTTATTTCTTCTCAATTTAAGCTTCAACTTAAATGTCCTCTTACATTCACTCGGCCATCAATGCCGTAAGTATTGATTAGCATCGTTACCAAAAAAAAAAAAAAAAACCAAAAAAAATGTTCTTCTTCGAACACCTACAAACGTCCATCAATTTTTCAATGAACGATGATGGAATCGAGCTGAAGACTACTTCAATTTCCGTCGCTTCAATATAATATCCTTTCTTTTATTTACATTTTATATTGTCCTTGATTTTAGATTGTCGCTGCACAATAATAAAAATTTCGCCCGGTTCCTTTCGAGGAGTAGATGGAGATACAGATAAATACAAATTGTTTTTTTTTTTTTTTTTTGAATCGCCATCTTTTTTTATCGTATTTTAAGAAATAAAAACGTTAAATGTTCTTAAACGCAACACTTAACGACTAACAATTCGAAGGCATTCGAAGGCAATCGAATGAAATGGTTTCCATGGCTCCCTCTCAATCTCTCCGCTACATAGGCGTGGGGACTATGATAAATAAAAAACGATGAATTTTCGCGTCGTATAGGTTCGAGGCAGTAAATTTAATACACTGCCTGCTGGAGACTCATGCTGACAATAATACCATTGCGTGTTCCAATGAGCGATTGTATGCCCTTTGAATAAATGTATATAAATACGTAGAGCTTTCATTCGGGCGAGTCGTCGTACAATTTAATACAATTTTTTGTTTACGATCGCTGCAACAATAAAATTACAATTCGTTGCCGCTTTTCTGTTCGGTTATGTTCTTCGCAAGGGCGTGGGGATGGGGGAAGGCGAACATGTGTTCCAGTCGTGAAAACAACGGCTTTCAACACAGGACAATGCCGATCCAAATCGAACGTAATACCTAGATGGGTGAACAGTATCGGACACACAAAGGTATATGTATGCGTGGCCATGTAATTGTTCGTAAAACATCCACACATACACACACAGTGCTGCCCAGTTATTGACTGTATGACATACATCCTTATGACAGATTGTTAAGGAGCACCACAATGCATGGCAACACTTTTTACGATAACAATATCGAATTTCGCCATCCAAAATATCCAGCACCTACGAAAGTACACTGAAAATACCATACATACATACATACATACATACACTCGAAGAAGAAGACAATGCTTAGGTGAACACATGTACTCGAACAATAAAATATTCAATGGTGAATAGAATGTATTATATTTCCTTTTGACTTGTGCTTTCCGGATCGATCGAATTATTGAAAAACTCACATTCAATTTTGTGTCAGTGTATGAGAATGTTTTTTTTACCCGAATCGACATGAAACATGGGAAATTGAAAGTGCCACTAAAGCCATCAGCGATGTGAATATGTAGGTTCTTGCCATCGAGAGATATAAGTCTGATATGACTCACTTTGATTTTCTCCTGCACAACCACAATTAAGTCAACGTTACGCCATATTTCCTTTCAACGCAACCAAGATCCTTTGGTGTCTTGTAACCTAAGGTACATGCACATAATAAACACTATTTGAAATCAATTACAGCCATGGCAATAAAACGAATTTCGCTCGCAAGATAATCAACTTAACCCACTGTGAGGTAAGAAAAGAAAAATAAAAAATTCATACATGCATACATACTTCATC
This sequence comes from Chlorops oryzae, assembly GCA_020466095.1. Lineage (NCBI taxonomy): Eukaryota > Metazoa > Arthropoda > Insecta > Diptera > Chloropidae > Chlorops > Chlorops oryzae. The sequence continues at coordinate 98,752,471 of CM035807.1, forward strand.
AAAGAGCATTTAAAAGGATATGCAGGCGTATATTGAATCGAAGCCCCAAGTGTTGTCCTTTGTTGCAACGCTTTATCGAAAGGAAACATAACATAAATTGCATCTTGGACTCAATATAATGGTGGTGCTCGTGGATGATTTTACTTACGGTAATTGAAAAATATTTTTGTCACTCCATGGACAATGATGGCATACATACATCGCTTGCAGCGCAAGCTTTATTCACATAATGAGAATTATCGATACTGAGTATCTACGAAAAACCTACGAAGACCATCTTGGATCTTGTCTCTTGCCATCGAAATTGAATGATGAAACTTATGGATCGTTTCAAAGTGAATGATCTTTCGAATTTATAAAGAACTTTGACAGGTGGTTTTTTAGAGTCCCAAGGTATCATCTTCTCCTTCTTATCTCCCATTTCCCCTAGTGGGGCATAGGGCCTATGTATAGGGACCGTTGCTTTAAGCCACATCTATATTTCCGAAAGACGCGAGTTCTGTTAAGGAACCCCCAACCACCCTTTTCATATGAAGAATCCAATGATTCTGTTGTGCGTTGAAAAGAGGACAAGGAGAACAAGGATAACAAGGAGAACAAAGAGAACAAAGAGAACAAGGAGAACAGAGAGAACAAGGAGAACAAGGAGAACAAGGAGAACAAGGAGAACAAGGAGAACAAGGAGAACAAGGAGAACAAGGAGAACAAGGAGAACAAGGAGAACAAGGAGAACAAGGAGAACAAGGAGAACAAGGAGAACAAGGAGAACAAGGAGAACAAGGAGAACAAGGAGAACAAGGAGAACAAGGAGAACAAGGAGAACAAGGAGAACAAGGAGAAAAACGAGAACAAGGCGAAATTCGAATGAACGAACTGTGAAAAAGTGCAACGGATGTCCTGCTTGTTTGTCGTTCATTTAGCTATAAAAATTTTACTGCAAGATATTTTAAGTAACAACCCCATAATTTTTATTGGCTCTTTCGTAATAAAAAGGATAATCTGAAGCGTTAAACTCTATAAAAGCTCAAGGAATAAATAAAATGACAGCGTGCGGCACGTGCAACCAGCAGATACCCGACGAAACAAGCGACCATAACAAAAAAAAACAAAAACAAAAAAGAGCCAGTAATTCTCTTCGTAATCTAATTTCCTGAAATTATTTCGCAATAATTAGTCCTCTTAAAGGGGAACAAAAAACATTTTAATAGCAAAAAGTGAATTAATAACGTCAATGAAAGTGAGAGGATTGCAATTTTTTTATGAGTAGATATGTATATACTACATATGTATATGTATGTATGTAGGTATATATATAACTTTTGGTTATTTTTTATGTTGTGAGAGCTTGACGAAGAAAGACCTTAAGAATTTAAGAGCGTTTTTTCTGCTTCCATTCATCCCATTTCATCGTTTAATTGCAGCGCGTTAAAGCCCCGTACACCATACATCTTATTAAGTAACCTTCTTATGCATCGTTATCATAAATATGGATCAATGACACACGTAAACAAGATTGTTTCCTTCCTCCATCCTTTCGAAATAAATTCAAAAAACAAAAAATAATAATAATACTAAACAAGAACCCTACAAAACCCGGTAAAGACAAATAACTAAAAAGCGTTTTAGGCGCTTAAGCATTCAAGCAGTGTAACGCTTGCTCCGCTGCTGCTCAGCCACTCGCTCGCGGCGGTTCGATACGTATGTACATATGCTATTTATGCATGCGTATCTAAAATTGTAAAACATGATATATGTATGAAATACGCAGAAATAATGCAAACATACATCGACGTACATACGTATGTACATATGCATGTGTAAATTGATGACAAATACATTCCGCAAGAAAGTTTCTTTCTTCTAAAAAATAAGGCGGGGGGGAAAGAAAAAATAAAATACGAGAAATCATAAGTTCGTATTTTGAGCACGTTAAGGGTTAAAGAGCGATAAACAAACACTCGTGCGCACATACATACATGTATATCCGTATTACCCAGCGTTGCCACATGCTTTTTGGCTTCAAATTGGTGTATATGTATGCATTTGCGGTTTCAAACAAATATTAAATTGGAAATTTTGTGAAGCCAAAACAACTCAACGATGAATTGTTGCGACCGAATACGATTCATCGACAAATATTTTCCAATATTCATGAAAAGAATACATTCTCGAACGCTTTCGAAGCCATAGTGTGACTATATTTATGATGAAAACGCCGAAAAATGGAGCTTAGTGGTAAGTACAAACCGATTTCATATAAAGTGCAGCAATATGGCATATGGCAGCGTTGCCGCTCTTTTGGCCTGCAAATTTAAACATCCTGTCGGGACATAAAGGATTCCGATTTTTTAGTGATATTTATAAAATGCTTTTTTCCCCCTTTTTGTGCTCATCGACATTGGAAAATAAGAAAATTTTACATATTTTCCCCCAATAAGAACTCCAATTTTTGGCAGCGCTTTTCAAATCCTTCGAACCAAAAAAAAACCAAAAAGCAATCCTTGTCGGAACATGCCGAGTGGGTAGGTATTACCTGGCCTACCTTTCCAGCAAAAATTTTCTATCGTGGAATAGTGGCAATGTTTTTCTCCTCCGCAACCGTTGCTTTCTTATCACGGAAGAGTGAAACTTGTTCGGTCGCGCGGCTCTCCTGGAAGAGAAATTGGCGATACATAAAAAAACATCACGGAATATTCCTGTCGATGATGTTTAAGCAATAAATAATAACAACAATCAAAGGTAAAAGCAATACCTTAAGGAACCTTTATATTAGAAAAACATCGCGTAAACCTCTTCCAAAAGAGACTTTGGCAATGCTCGCCTGGCAGATGAACGTTCGCCAGAACATCGTCTAAATTTTTGCTGGGTAGGTTACTATAATTAACTAATATTAAAAAAAGAAAGTGTATTGAAAATTCCCGAAAGAGAGAACTAAAGCTAGCAAAGGAAAGAATGGCATTGAATGTATTTTGTAAGTGGGGAAAGGAAGTGGAGTTTTTGGGGGAACTCTGTAGTTTTTCATTGCAAAAATCTTCGTCCCGCATTTTTCACGAAATCCACGCAGTTAAAAAAAAAATAATTTTGAAAAAATTCCGCTTTGCACGATCTTGCTTTGTTATCTGGCAACGCTGAGGGCATACTTATATGCGTATGTAAACATCCGACAACAGTAAAAATAAATTACAGCGAATCAGTGTAACTTATAAATTTTACCGGATGTGGGAATTGTTGAGAACACCAGAACGGATTACTAAAAGCCAACCTTTCAACACTTTTTTTTTGCTTCCGTTTTCTCGGAGGTAATCGGTGACTTGTAAAGCCATTCTATTTGCTTTTAAGATTTCACAAAATAAAACGGGCTGAGGGGCCTTTTGTACATGTACGCGCAAAGGAGCAGAGCAAGTCAAAACGATTATTTGATTACAAATGCGCAGCTGTTTCTTCATGTTTTTAAAGATAAAATTTATTTAACGGCAGTGGGCCAAAAGAAGCAAGAATAATCGTAAAGAACACAAATTCGGAGTTAGCGTGCGAGCGATAAAATGTGGTAACTGAAAAACGTTAACTACATATGCCTCTCTTCAGGCGGACAGACAGACAGACAGATTGGCTGACTGACAGATACACGCTCGCCACATACACACACACACACACACAACAAAAGACATCGAAGGAGTTCAAAAGAAGAAAAGGCATACAAACGGCAAATATGGTACATGCTTAAGCCGAGAAATGGTGACAACAGGAAACGGAAACGGAAACGTAAACGAAAGCACACCGCCCGCCATTGAAAATGTATACATATATTGTGTTTCGGGGAATGATTTTGGCACATAAACATTAGCACACCTACACTCGAAGAAGAGGCTTGGGTTTTCACATGCAAATCTGAAAATCAGAAAATCTGTGACACGCGAATTCCACATTACTTCGGGGAATCGAACTTTTTTGTTTTGGTTTTTCATTTATTTTTTTTTTTCAGTGCCTATTTTTCATCAATCAATCCTCATGACAATCGTAGGATTTTTTAATTCATAACAATTTGAGTGCCTCAGATCATCTTTCCATCAAAATTTTAAACAAAATTTCCTGAGAATTGCTTTCAATAATTCGAAAAAATATCTACTCTTTCCTAAAGCAAGGATTTATTAGGTCTAAGGCTTCTCAGGAGCTCGGCTTTCTGATTGACAATGAGATTTTAGACATCAAAATTCCGGGAATTCATTTTTCAAACAGACAAACAAAAAATCTCATATTCTTTCTGGGGACATTTCTCCAATCAAAATTGTATAATTTATTTGATGCTTTCAAGCATTAAGCGGTATGAGGAATTATTAAGAAATGTAAGAATACTCCGGCTAAATGGACAACATACATACGTATATGATGGTGTCCTTTTTGTTGTCAAAACAACATAATAAACGATGTTGGAAAATTATGTTAATGCCGTAATAATGTCGGATTTTTATGATTTTCAAGAGTTTTTTTTTACGGAGATCATTCTTCAATGGAATGAAATAAGTTCATAAATTGACCTTCTTCAATTGCTATGGGTTCTTTCTTATGCCGGCCTTACACATGTTGCCAACTACAATAGCTGCCAGATATGTTTTAGGACTGACGAATCCTACTTTCTTTCGTATCAAAGTAATGTTACGTCTCAACTTATTAATTATAGAACCTTCATTGGCGCTAATGAAATGTTAATGAGAAGTGATTTCAAATTGTATCAGCTAAGCAAAATTGTTATCAGCTAAACAGCTCATTTCAATTTTAGAAATTGAGATTTGACAGCTTTCATAACAAAAATTGTCAAAAGGCAAAGAGAAGAACTGATAAAGGTGGTCAGCGAAATCTCATTGGTTGTAGACTGTTCGCTCGAATACTGTCAGTTCGGAAAAGTGAGACATATTTCAAAAATAAATAAAAAGAAAAAAGTTTTACAGAATCCATTTTTTTTTTTTTAAAATCACATGATTTTCGAAATTACAGTTGCATTTTTACTTGCTAGAAATGGCAATGTCCTCAATAGATATGGATAATGACAAGTTAATAGCTTCATTAGTGCGTTAGTGGGAAAATCCATTAAAAAAAAATTAGCCTAAGTGGAACCCTAGCATAAATCTTAAAATGCTTGAAAAAAATAATTAATCCCTGCTGTAACAAGTGTAAGGCCTGCTTAAGTAACCTCTTTCAAAAGTTTGATCAAATTTTGATTTTTTCTTGAAGTTATATTTCTCAGTGTAAGAGAACAGCGTCCCAGCATCTCGTTCACTGGTTACGTATCATACTAATTTGGAATTTGGAGTATTTTTCGCTAAAGTAGCTTCGCTAATGAGAAGGACTTCGAGCCTCACGTACATATATGTAATTTTCCTTCACTTATGAAGCGTTTTAAAACGCATAAGTATTTTCTTTAATTAAAATTGCTTTTTCCGCGATTGTCAAAGTTCACTTGAGAATTTAATTTATTTCATTTCTAGAAGGAAATGAATGATCCCATCCACATTATATAATTTTTTTTTTTTTTTCAGAAACTCGACGAAGGATTTTGGGCATGAAATTGACTCTCAAAGATGTGGAGAGTCATTTCAAATTTTTTGTTGAGCAAAATTACTTCACTCGATAGATTTGTGCAACTGTTTTTCCATATATCCATTTATATTTTAAAGCGTCATTCGGCAAAACATTATAGCCGGCCGAAAAAAAAAAAAATAAATCTGTTTTTTCCTCCCCAACAATTTGGAGGATTGTAACAATTTAAGGGGAAAAAGCTTTTTAAATGATCAATGGATTAAAAATAAAAACGGCTCAGCAGGTGAGACAGGATTTTTTCGGCATCCATTTTTTTACGAGAATATTTTTAAACTGCACCAAAGTGTTAAAAACTGTTTAAAGGTGTTAAAAGTATTTTTTTCGTCAGAAATCTATTGAGAGTTTATTTATGAGCAGGGCTCAGAATTTGTTGACTTTTACAAATTTAAAGCAAATGGCGATTCTGCGTTGATTCCAATTTGTTTCATTAAAATCGGTCCAATTGAACTGGAAAAATCGTGACCACCAGTTCAAAAAAGTGGTTTCGAGATAAATGCGTTTAAAGTTTGAAGCAACGCTAAAAATACTCGTTTTAGCGCAGATCTTGCTCGACAAAGAAGGCAATATCTTCTTACCTATTTCGAGTTTTAAAAAAATCATTTTAACACGATTTTCTCAAATATCCAAGCTATAAAAAAAATGCAAAAAAAAAAAATATGGCTAAAAAAAATTTCCGCAATGAGACAACCCATTTATTTCTTAAGAAATTTTATTTGAATTATTGCGTAGTTAACAAAAATTCTCTTTTTATTTCTGATATCGTTGTATTGTGGCAATATTTTCAAGAAAACAAGCGATTTTCAATAACAACATTTTTCATTGCATACTTTTGGGGGACTTAATTCAAAAAAACATCAATTTGAAGGCCGCGGCGCCACGAGTTGTCGTGATCCAATCTGAATTATATTTATTATTTAAGCTAATAGGACCATTTAGAAAACCATTTAGGACACCCTTCTGCACGCCAGCAGAATATTATGTCGGCGGTGAACAAGTCCGCGCGTCTTTTAGAGCGGGCGCCTCGGTGAAATGCTCCGCATGACAGTGCCAGCGAGGTGGAGCGAAAAAGTCATACCCGATTGTCATTTACATTTTGAACTCGTCTTGGTTGAATCTCATTAGCTGCTTAAGTTTAAATATGGTTTTAGCATCAGGAGATCATTTGCGAGATGTAGCGTATGGCATGCATACTGGCCTCATAATCCGAAGATCGCAGGTTCTCGATCCCTGCCCGCGCCAAACAATAATTGTAGAAGAAAAAAATATTTTTAGAAAAATTCGAACTACACGAAAAAACGCGATGAGAGAATCCTCTCTCGAAACTCGAGTATCCTTGCTGAACTCAGGAAAAAGAGAGAGTTGTCAAACGGGTTCTAAGAATAGACAACGAGAGAGAAAAAAAGAGCACATGCTGCGCAGCTCTCAAATACTTTTTTTCGCTGCAGCGGACTTTCTCGCGCCGCCCCAATGAACTTGTCCGGCGTGAAGCGCAATGCCATTCGTGTAGAAATTTCACCGCGCGCGACTCCTTTACAAAGGGAGTCGGGACGGCTCCTTTTTCACGCGGAGTCCACCGCGGATATCCGCCTGTGATTTTCTGCTGGGATATTTAGCACGCACGCTTCGAGAACCATCGAGGCTCACACACAAAAAAATGCATTAAAGCAGCAAGGAGCATTGACTTCAATATTCACTTGAGCATTCTGGTCGACGTAATCCGTCTCGGTAGTCTGTGATTAGAAAGAATGACTTTATCCTGGGCACAGTTATGGCACCGACATGGAATATTCTGGTTCTCCTTGACTTGTTTTCGGGTTGACCTGCTCTCTCGCTCTCTCTCTCTCTCTCTCTCTCTCTTTCTCTCTCTCTTTCTCTCTCTCTCTCTCTCTCTCTCTCTCTCTCTGTCTCTTTCTCTGTCTCTCTCGTTCACTCACTCTCTCATTCATAAGAATACTCTTTCGCGAGCCACTTTTAACTTCCATCCATCCAGCCAAGCCGTTTTGAAAAATTCTGTGACTTCTCGCGGGTCCCGTGCTGGACGATGTAGGTACACTCTAATTTGGCGCAATATAATCTCAAATTGATAGTTGCTTGGTCTGATCTTGTTGGGATTGTAAACATGCTCAATAAAAAAAAAAGAAAAACGGCGTTCGTGATTGTTGGAAATCACCAAAACTTGTAAGCCAACAGTCTTTAAGGGGACCTTCTGGTCTAGAGCACAAAAATTAAGATTATTTTCATGGTTTTTTTTTTTTGGTATGAAGCCAAATAAAAAACGTTTAAGTTTGCAGGATTATTGTTTTATTTATTGACAATCTGAAAAAAATTTAGTTGTAATTTTTTTTGATTTTTTTCTATTTTAAAAAATGCGGCGAAATAGACCCTTTTTTAAAAAGTACCTCCGTGGCGTACACGATTTCGTAAGTTCGGGTTATCCGAAAATAAAGAAAAAAATTTATTATTAATCAGAATGAATGCAGCTATCGAGTGAGCTACAACAACAAAAAAAAAAACCAAAAAAAAAATGACAAAATGGCGCAATTTTTAATTTAACACATCAAAATACGCCCTTTTTTGACCATTTTTTTAATGAAAAAATATGAAATTCTTGAAATAAAATTTTGATTGTAGCTCACCCGATAGCCATCGATGTTGTGAATAACATAAAAAAATGTTAGACGAATCGGTTCGATGATTTTTTTGTTTTCATGTACGTCAGGTCAAAAAAAGTGGTTTTGAGATAAACGCGTTCAAAGTTGCTTTGATCAAGCGCGCTGCCTGCTGTCTCCACCTACTACAACGGCTGTAGCAAAAAAAAATTTTGAAAATATCTTCACGAAATTTTGCCAGCATATTCTTAGAAGTCTATTCTTCCGAAATATATTTAAAAATAAAATCGATTTTCAAAAAATTCTAGACCAGAAGGTACCCTCCCCCCTTATTCTTTTCCAGATTTCCTAAGATCGGAAACGCGTTCGAAAATGTTTTGAAATTTTCTATAGTAATGTACATATACACGTTGAGCTAAAAATCGTAGTAAAAATAACAAAAAAGTAGCTCATTTAACTACGAACAGCAATGATTTTGCTCTATTAACGGGCGTTGTTGAAATAATCATAAATGTACTAACATAGGAATTTACTACGAGTAGTAAGTTTAAATACCAAAGTACTTGGTAGCAAAATTTTGTATCAATCTCAAGTTGGCGTGTTCGATCCCCGCTCAGGCGAGCGTAATCTTTTTTTGTTTGTTTTTTAAATAAATAATAACATAAAATTTATATAAAAATCAATTGAAAACCTTACAGGAATAAAAATCTTTAAAACAAACTTTTTATGTAAAAAAAAAAGATATTTTGGAAAAGCCGGGATGGAACCTCTTATTTATGGCTGGGAAGCTAGATTTTTCATTTAAGATTGCCCTTTTTTCCCTTTAAATATTTTTCCACATTCACTTGAAATTCTTATTTTTTTCACACATTTCATTCGTCTGCTTCAGGATTTAAACTCTTTCAGACCTGAACCTTTACTGGCATATACATATATCTGACATCCAATTAAAATTCATATTTTGTTTCCTTTTTTTTTGCCTTAATTTTGTCCACTGAACATTGATTTAAAGTCCTTTTTTAAAAAAAGGACATCGCACAATTGTGTGGTCTGGGTATTTAGCTGAAAAATGATTCTCAAAATTCAAAAAAATATTGTTCAGTTTTCTTGTTCTTTCTACCCCTTTGGATTGCTGAGTGAATACGAGACGCAGAAATCTGATTCGCGTGGACTGAATATGTTATTTAAAATCAAATGAAAACTATTTCCGTGGTTTTTGATAATAAATTTTTTTTTTTAAACACGTGCGTAGTAAAATTATATTTTGAAATAATACGCATGGCTGGTCAAGTCAAGTTTAAATACGTCGGTACTACAGTTTTGCTCTTAAAAAAAAAATGACGGTCGTACTATATTAAGAATCGTATGCCACTTCCCATTCGAAAAAAGTAAAGTAAATAAATATAAGGGAGAAATGAAAAAAAAATTTTTTTTTGATTTGATCACTGAGCCCTAGGATACACTAAATTATGTTATGGTACTGTGCTCGCGTCATTTTCGTGGCTTCCACTCAATCGGGGCGTGGTTATCAATAGGTTATCAATTAAATGGAATTTGGGACATTCAAAAATTTATATCAATAAATAATAAAAATAATGATCAAAATAAAAAATAATATACATAATAGGTACAATTAATAATAATAAACAGATGTTAAATATTCGAATTGTCAAAATGAGATATTTTAATTACTCAGATCGTTTTCTTCCTGACATTCTTATCACATTGATCAGTTCGGAACAATGCCAACAAACGATTCAAATTGCAAATTGAAGAAGCGATCACAGCTCGAATTGGTCTAATATGAGATATTTTCCGCGGGGGTCGCGAAGTGTCGTGGCTCATTGATAGAGTGCGTGCTTAGAAAACCCGTGGCGCCAAGGTCGCGAACATTGATTTATGATTATTATTCAGCCCGATTCTAAATATAATCCGTGCGGATTTGAAAAACATCTGCCTATCTAAGCACACTGGGGAAACAAATATTTTTATACAAAAAATTTTTATGCAAAAAAATAGGAAAAAAAAAGTTTCGGTTAATTAATTTTTGCGAAATTTTTTCTGTTCTCTAGCCACGATGGGCTTTGGTTCATGCGGAGTAAATATATTTCATAAATGGTCAAAGGAATCGAGCTGTAGATCCCTCGTTGACCTCGTTGATGCCTAAAGTTAGTTCCTAATGTCGGTATCTCTTCCCGCGAGCGAACCATGAATGCCAGTGAATGGTATGGAGCAAAGTGGGATCGTTCAATATATCTTAAGGAAAAAATAGGAGTGGTCCTCAAATAATAAAAATGCATGGTTTGATTGAGGTAATTAAGATATAAATCAATATTTATCCAAATTGGTACATCGATCCTTAAGTACTTGTAGTATTAAAATCCAACTTTGTCAGAATGCTTTCTATGCTAAAAAATAAATGTGTGCAAAAAATGCTTTAAATCTGACACCTCCTAGGGGTATCTTTTTTGGGTCTATACAAATTTTTTCCACAACTCAGGTTTTCATTTTGAATTGCAGCACATATTTAACCAGTTATTATATCGTATTCAATGGGGTATTTTGCTTAAGTATTTTTATTAAGTGGACGTCTTATTGACATTATACAATGATCGGAACTTACAAGTAGCCGTAACAATAGGTTGATAGGGTATTGGATCGAACTGGTAGTATATCGGTGCAATGTACAAACGATTTATCACATGACCTTAATATATCTGCAGCCATATGGAATAGTGATGCCGCAATACGGGGCAAGACGAGAGTAGGCTGCCCTCGTCCTGTATCGTTATGTAGCTTAAAATCTCTCGCCTTTTCTTGTCTAAGTCATTAAAGACAAGAGATTTGATATCGAGCCACGAGCGTCTTTTCTTGTCTCAGTCATTAAAGACAACGAGCCATGAGAGTCTCGTCTCTTGTTTCGTCGCGTCTTTTTTACTTCTGATAACTTTTTTTAAATGTGAAACATACTTTGCATTTGGAGCAGTAAGATCGTAATGCTAGGTTGGCTCAGCGCGTTAATCGTTCGTCTATAGCACGATAACTCTCGTCTTGTCTCGGATTCTCGCCCTCTTGCGGCATCACTAATATGGAAGACTTGCTTCAATTGGAAAATTTTTGTTTCGACATATTCCCATTTTTCCTTATTACACTAAGGACCACTGAGTATTACCTCCGTTTGATATGAAGCCCCCACAACCTTGCCGTCTCCTTATAAATGACAAAATTAAGAACTAAAGAAAAATCTTCTCACATTGTAAACGCCATACGAAGGGAATATAAAGGGCTCAAGTCCAGGTCATTACATTCTCTATTCAATTGACCCTTAAAAGACATCCTTTTTGACGTGGAAAATTTCTACTGAAAAAATTCCCAGGCTGAATAAGTAAAAAAAAAACCATTTTAAGTTTAACTTTTTATTTAAAAATTTCTGTGTTTATGATACACACAATATACTAAAAACTATAAAATTGCGGAATATATACTATTTATATAATGAAAGGATGAATGACCCAAGCTCTGATCCATTTACGAGTCACACTCTTCATGCCAATTGCTGTTGTGGCCTGGAAAACCCTAAAGCCTGTTGCTTTGCGAACTTCTGACGACAGTCCATATCATCCGACGGGCGGAAAAAGTCAAGTCGACCTTCTTCTCCGTGGAAAAAACGTTTCGATCTTATGAAGTTCTAAAAGCGAACGATTAAGTTTTTACCCAAAGCTATTTACAATGGACTTTCAAACCTTGGTATCCATAGTAAAACGTTGATACAGTCCAGCGGGTAAGATGATCATGTCACCTTCGAGGACTTCAACACGAATCCATTTATTTTCCGGGTCGCGTACATCAAAATAACCAGAGCCTTCGAGAATCAAGCGACCCTCATCAAATTTATGCAAGTGCTCCCTAAAGAAACGTACCAGGTTCTTTTCATAATCCGGCAAGCCTTCCTTGGACACGGAGACCTATGATCAAATGTGATTAGTAGAGGAGTTTTATTTCTACCACCTCAGAATGTAAGCACCTCGTCTTCATAGGTAAATTGATGATCCCGGCGTAGTTTATTAACCATGTCATCGTTTTCATAATCGGAAAGATCGATCTACAAATGGAAAATTTGTAGATATCAATTATAAGCTCTCTTATAGCAAGGATCAAAGGCAATATCTCCACCTTCTCTAGGACAACGGAGGTTTTCTTGTAGAGCTCATCCTTTGTTAAAAATATCGGGATCTCCAAGTGGTGTTCCAAACGCTGATCACTCCCATCATCATTCATATACCATATTCTTCCCATATTTCATTTATTTTTATATTTTTTCGAGTGGATTCTCCGATAGACGTTACTCCTTGAAAGACCGCACAATTATGATTCTTATACATTGCGAACAAATATTTATATAATGCCTTGCCTCAAAACGATTAAATGAGTGAATGATTTCTCAGTGATTTGAATGTTTCCAAGAAACATTTTCTTCAGTCGTAGAACTACATACGTATAAATTTCTTGCGATAGAAACGAAAAGCTAAACAATGGACCATAACATTTCAAAACATTCTTTGTAAGAACTCATAATCTTAGTCTAAGATTCTTAGAGTTTTCATAGCACAAAAGTGCGAATAAAATATATTATTAAAATTTAAATAATATTGTGCGCGTTCGCGATAACGTAAGCTAATTAAAACCAATTTGTTCAAGTTTGTGTGGGTCGAATTTTCACATAATCAATTGGTAAATTTTACTTACATATTTAAAACGTTTTTTTTTATAAAAAAAAATGCTTGATTATTAAGCGGCGGAATTACATGGAGAAATGTAATTTAGATCAAAAATTGATCTGATTACATTCCCATATCAAATATAGCTTGTAAAGTAAATTGGCAGCTTATAGCACTTGAGAATTGTACAAAAATCGAAGATTTTTATTATCTTGAAATATAATATTTAAAAACCAAACAAGGAACCCTTTCCTAAGTAGTCTCATGACTTTAAAATTTATTCTTCGGGAAGCCATACTTTTTGATTGCTTTCAAATCTTTGCGGACTACCAACATTGAGTGAAATTGAACAGAGTGTTGTGCGTCTCTCTCAAACTCACATGTGGTCACCTTAAACCGATAACAAAAGGCAGTGACCTGCATTTATGAATTTCTACTCATGCTACTCAAAAGCACTGTCCAGCGTAAATTGCTGACAAATGCAAACATGCAGTTCGGCCGCTGGTAGCAACAACAACACCGGCACAGTATAAGCACGATTGACGAACATCAGCACAAGTACAGCGAATGCACAATTGCAATCCGATCGCTGGAAACAACAAAAACAACTCCACTAAAAGAACGGAAGTAAAGGCAACAAAAACAGTATGGCAATGTTGGTACAATTGCAGGTAAAGGTCGCGGTCAAGCTTATGCAATATGTTCGGGAAGAATGGACGACGATCGCGGACCATGGGAATATTCAATATTGCAAGATCAGCAATATTGATCTATATAAACGGAGCTTCGACGACTGGAAGAGGACTTCTTCTGCGAGCGTACTCACCAAAGGTCCACGACGGAGAAGTTAATAGAGTAGTCATTTAAATAATAACCGAAAACTTGTATTAAATTTCAATTAAAGAAAAGGATAATTAATTGAAATCCTTTGTGTTATTTTTTATTTGTTTAAAGTACACCGTTATATCCCAGAATCTACTTGCCTGACGTGCGTACCTACCCAAGTGCCACGGCGTTGGGCGGTTGCACCGTAGGATATAACAAGAGCTTCATTTTTTTCATCCGCAAAAGGACTCGATGCCATGATTTTCTTTTCATTTTCTGTAAGTTCTCACAAAGCCCACAAGACAAAAAGAACAACGAGCATATCCTCTTCTTTTCGGGGAGGACATGCATTCAAATGAGTTGAATAGCCTTTGGATAGTGGTTGTTGCACTAAGCTTTCCCATTTTTTTTTCTTGTTATTTTTTCGTTGTTTCCAATGCGACTCCTCCGCAGTGCTCGGACTGCTACCACTTTAGCGGTAGATCTACCACTATGTTCACTTTCTACCACTTCTACCACGCTAGGTCAAAATCTACCAGTTTTTTTTTTTTACTTATGTATTTATTTGTTTTATTTATTTTATGATCATTTAGGATAATTGAGAACATAAAAAATGTGGTTTAATGTTATGTATTATTGAAAACCATGTTGGCATCTTCCTATTGTCATGAATTTTGTCAAGAATGGCAGAATTGTCCAATAAATATTGACACATTATTTAACAATAAGAGAAATTGCCTAAAAACAAATCAGTTTCCTAATTTTTTTTTGCATGATCAGATATATTAATATTTTAAACAATTTTAAAAAATCTACCACTTATTCTTTAAAAATCTACCACCTTTAAAGAATTTCAAGTCCGATCGATTTTTTGTCGCTTTAATATGTAGGTACATCCATGATACAAGAAAACAAGATAGCGCCACTTCAGTACCGCTATTTTCAGGCTCTCTTTGAGAGCCGAAAATTGAGTTTGTGACGTCACTGAGCGAGAAATTGTTGTTGTTTCCCATGCTATTCAAAAAAGTAAAGCCGGTTTAACATGGGAAACAACAACAACGAATCGCGATTTTGAGTTTGTGACGTTTCCTCTCTCAAGTGGCGCTATCTTGTTTTCTTGTATCATGGGTACATCATAAAATCCTCAATAGGCTACGAGGTTGCTTCAATGAAAGCGCTGGCGTTGACAATGTTGCAAGGATTTTTATACCCGACACACTCTGTGTCGAGGGTATATTGCGTTTGTTGGGTTGTGTCTAACACCCAGAATCAGTCGAGATAGACTATACAAAATGTATATAGAAATGATCAGCGTCACCAGGAGATTCGATTTAGACATGTCCGTCCGTCTGTCTGTCCGTCTGTCTGTCTGTCCGTCTGTCTGTCCGTCTGTATGTCTGTCTGTCTGTCTGTCTGTCTGTCTGTCTGTCTGTTTGTATACAGTTATCTTATCGAAGGAGTTGAGCTATCTTGAAGAAATTTGCTATGCGTGCTAACGGGGACATGAGTAAGAACAAGTTCGAGAATGGAGCCGATCGGACCGACGGACCAGACGGACAGACAGACAGACAGACAGACAGACAGACAGACAGACAGACAGACAGACAGACAGACATACAGACAGGACAGACAGACAGACAGACAGACAGACAGACAGACAGACAGACAGACAGACAGACAGACAGACAGACAGACAGACAGACAGACAGACAGACAGACAGACAGACGGACAGACGGACAGACAGACAGACAGACAGACGGACAGACAGACAGACAGACAGACAGACAGACAGACAGACAGACAGACAGACAGGCAGACAGACATACAGACGGACAGACAGACGGACAGACAGACGGACGGACATGTCTAAATCGAATCTCCTGGTGACGCTGATCATTTCTATACACATTTTGTATGGTCTATCTTGACTGATTCTGGGTGTTAGACACAACCACACAAACGCAATATACCCTCGACACAGAGTGTGTCGGGTATAATTATGTGCTCGTCAACATTTATTTCGCGGCTAGCTTCTACTGTTCAGAATTAAAAAAAGAATGTTTTTGTTTTTGTTGTCTTCGCTCGTTTTGTAATGCGAGCAGATTTGTCTTGAAGAGAAATATTGCTAAATTTTTTTATTATTGTTTTTTATCATGTGTAATTGGCGCGTGTTGAACCTTGAGTTTTGGTAGCGCCAGTTTGAAATAAGATCGCTTCGCAAATAAGAGAAAGCATAATATGAATGAAATTAATTGATAATTTTTTCATGTAGTATGTTGAGGGGGCCTGGAAACAAAATATGGATTGTGTGGCGTTTGGAATTTCTTGCTTCCTTTGTGTACGTATTTTTTTTACTATTTCCTGTTTACTGTTTATTATTTTTATTTTCTTTAAAATCTAAGGCTATATCTAATTGAGGCAGGGGGGCCCATGGCACGGGTCACGGGCTTGACGACCCCGCCTTTCCTGACTCGCGGTGGTTGCCGATTGTCCCAGCGAATCATGCAGAATGGTAAATAAATGTATGAAGCGCGACCCGACCACGGTAAAAATGTAGGGAGCGTCACCTTTGACGAAATTTGGGCCCTACCCCGAAGTAATGCCACAGCGTTTCCAGGGTAGGAATCCCAACTAGAAGAGATGGGGATGTTTTTTTAGTGGAATCACCATACAACCAGCAATCATGGATGCTGACAGTCCGAAAGAGGTTTTCACCTCCTCGCCGCAAAAAAACCCTATAAGACCAGATGCACCAAAATCTATTTAAAGATTCCCTGCAGTAATATGGATGGACCCAAGTGACCCTCATGTTACCCAGTACTAGTCCCCTCATAATTCCACTTCTAATGTATTCAACTGTTCTTTTTAACGTGGGCTTGTGATTGGAGAGGGACTTGTCCGCAAAAAGGCTGACCGTAGGTCAGTTTTTTCGGGTCAATTGTCGTAATTTTATTTAGTTTAAGGTTGACTATCCTTAAGGAAAATAAAAACCCAATTTCTTATATATATTCTAAGTTGATGAAAGTGTCATTTACAGGCTACCCTTAAACCAACCCTTTGAATACCGACCGCCGGCTAGAAGAATTCGAAGGAGCGAACTGCCATAATATAGCCGGTAGGATTTGGACCGGTCAAGGGCCAGTCCTTCTTAGGAAATTGACCGGCTCATTTCTGCAGGGTTTATTCGCCAAGGATTCTGTACTCTCCAAACAGGGAAAACCGTGCGCTCTATAAATATAGCAATACCCTCGGTGCCTGAACACAATTCCCGGGCTCTGCTAGCAGTGCCTGAACACAGATCCAACAGCTAGCAACATTCAATTGTGCAAGAAGACTTACTCTTGCGGAAGAATTTTATTTGAATACCAAGGACTTATTAATCTTTCTTAGTGTCCCTTAATGTTCAATATTTCGCCCGACGAACTTTTCGCCGACGCGGTGTTCCCCACTAATGTTGTGAGGATTTTCCCCAATGTTGAGTCTGCCATAATGTGTATTATTCCAATATTTGACTCCTAACAACAACAAAGACGAGTGACAGAGTACCGAGCATTTCAGTTACTTCCTGCCTGCATTTGTGCATTCATTTGTGGTTCAACACACACGATCTTCCATACACTCATGCATTCTTGAGTGTGTCTTATACACTAAAAACTTTATTCCACTCAAACAAGATAAGCGTGCAGCAGCACTAACCTCTTCGAGAATTCTTCGCGTACCTCTGTGACCACATTCGGTGGGATCGTATCAGTTTCCAATATATATGTGTATTAAGGTGGATCGTCTTTTTCGACAAAAAATAAACGATAATTTGCTTAGTAACACAAGATTTTACGATTTTTTCAGGAGGAATGCCCAGGGAACCATAGGTCAAAACCCAATTTTTTTCTTGCGCTTTTTCAAAACAAGATGCATTATAAAGGGTCTTCCCGGTTGAGCAAAGGCATGTGCCACCCTGAAAGGAATTTTTAAATTTTGTTGATTTTTCGATAGGTTTCATCTAAAAATACTGTGGAGACCACTTTTTAGAATTTAATTTTGAATAGTCCTTGAGATATCCTTCCAAGTCCTTTTTTATTAAGGCTTTTTTCAACATTTTATATCTCAACAACCAATTAAGATAGAGAGACGATCTAGACAGATTCTGTTAGACAATAAAACAAGGAAGCTAAAAAAATTTTGTTTTAATTTTACACTGAGAAATTTTTTTTCACAAAACTAAAAAGAAAAGTTTAAGTATTTTTTTCAGTGTATTCCAATTTTGA
Organism: Chlorops oryzae; assembly: GCA_020466095.1. Classification (NCBI taxonomy): domain Eukaryota; kingdom Metazoa; phylum Arthropoda; class Insecta; order Diptera; family Chloropidae; genus Chlorops; species Chlorops oryzae. The sequence goes on from CM035807.1 coordinate 98,770,484, forward strand.
CGCGACTTTTAAATTTTTTTGAAAAATAGCTCCTAGTATTTACTTTAATTTAAAAGAAACAAGTATTCCAATCGGATGGCGTAACAGTGTCATATTTACAAAAATGCAAGGGTACATTAATACTCTCAGTGTTGATCCCATACAAAAGGCATCACTCATACGACATGTATGCGGATTATCGATTATATAATTAACGTCCTACATGTCGTATGAGTGATGCCTTTTGTATGGGATCAACACTGAGAGTATTAATGTACCCTTGCACTTTTGTAAATATGACACTGTTACGCCATCCGATTGGAATACTTGTTTCTTTTAAATTAAAGTAAATACTAGGAGCTATTTTTCAAAAAAATTTAATAGTCGCGTCAAAATTGGAATACACTGAAAAAAATACTTTAATTTTCTTTTTAGTTTTGTGAAAAAAAATTTCTCAGTGTAAAATTAAAACAAAATTTTTTTAGCTTCCTTGTTTTATTGTCTAACAGAATCTGTTTAGATCGTCTCTCTATCTTAATTGGTTGTTGAGATATAAAATTTTGAAAAAAGCCTTAATAAAAAAGGACTTGCAAGGCTATCTCAAGGACTATTCAAAATTAAAATCTAAAAAGTGGTCTCCATAGTATTTTTAGATGAAACCTGTCGAAAAATCAACAAAATTTAAAAATTCCTTTCAGGGTGGCACAACCCCTCAGACCCTTTGCCTAAAAGCATGCTACAAATTATTATATCAAAACTTTTTCTGCCTACTCAAAAATGTTTTTAAATTGTCTTTCTTTGGTACTTAGCATAATTTTAGGCATAAAATAGAAATTTGTGCTTGAATAATCAACATTAATCGGTCATTTGAAAATAGTTATTAAAGAAAATATAAATTTTTTCCAATGGCTTTGTTTTGAGAGATGTAGAAGCGATGATTTTTTTTACTTTTTGAGGTGTTTCCATCAACAATAACGATAAAAATAAGTCGAATATTGCATGGGGAACCTTTGTTTGCAAAAGCGCAAGGTTGAAATTCACATTTGACCTACGATTTCTTCGCCATTATTACTGAGTATGGGCCATGGAATAATGTTCTGCTAGGGAAATATGGGGTTAAAAAATCAATCCACCTTAATATGTATGTATATAAAGGTGTCTCAAAAAATAAAAGTTACTTTTTTTTAACGCATACCCATAATTTTTCTAAATGGTCCTATTAGCTTAAATAATAAATATTACAGTCGAATCTGGATATAGTGAATTAATTTTTGCACGCCCTGTTCATTGTATCCAGATTGTTCATTGTATCGAGATTGAAGGTTTTGTTCATTATTTACAAGCTCGTAGAGAGAAATTTGGGGACCGGAGGATTTTTTTCCGGGGCACCATCACAAAAATGTGCGACCAAATAAATAAAAGTCCCATGCCAATTGTGGGCCCCTTCAGAAAGTTCGGGCCCGGGGGAAAATCCCCCTTTCCCACCACCCCTATCTGAAGGCATGATTATTGAGGAAAGTCCCTGTAACAAAAAAACGTTCACTATTTCCAGATGTTCATTATTTCAGGGATTCGTTATTCTACTGTATTCGGATTGGATCACGACAACTCGTGCCGCCGTGCCTTCAAAGCAGGGACGTGAACCGGTTTTGAACCGGAAAACTACTTTTATCTGCTGATGAACCGAACCATTAACCGAACCGAAATTTTTCAGAAATGGTTGAACTGAACCAATTGTGAAGGTTCAGGGTTTCAATTTGCCTGCAACGATGCACAGTGGTCGCTCCCATAGACCAAAAATAAAATAAATCGAAGTCGATATTCTTATAAAATTAGTATCGATACCATCTCTAATATGAGTAAGGTAACCACCACTAACTTTTTATTGTGCAAATTTAACCTTATATAGTACACAGAGAAAAAATCAACCAGAAAACTGGTTAAATCAAAAGGAAAAACATACAAAACGGCTTCAACAAGGAATATTTTTATTTTAACAAATTTTCTTGTTGGAAAAAATAAAGATTTTCCTTTTGAATCAACCATATTTCATGTTGAATTGGCATGATAATTTTCAAAAATGCATTTAAATTTAAATTGTTGAACCAACCACGGACATTATTGAAATGACAAGATAATTTTTAAAATAAAAAAAAATTTTAAAAAAATACCTATAAAAGAAGAAATGTCAAAACAAATTTATTAAACGTTCAAAGCAAATGGCCACAGAGCCCTCTGCTGAACATAACCCCAAAAATAGGCATCGGATGGACTTCATCCGATTTTGTCACTCCGTTGTCGTGAACGCTTTCGCAATGCTTATAAAGTTTTAAGATGAATAAATATCTTATATGTCCCATTTTATAAAACAAATGAGAATTATACCGAACTAAAAGAAATGTAATTAAACATATTTCCTTTAAATCAACCAAAAATGTTGTTGACTCAACCATTTTTCTTTTGAAATTTTTGTTCTGCTCGAAAATCAAAAGTACTGTGAATAACAATGCGCCCTTTTAAAAAAATCATGGTTAAGTTCGCTCAGTGTATATATAGAACACGTATTAACAAATTTTTTCAGTTTGAGAAATACCCGAACCGAAACCCCGGTTCATGGAAGTAGAAAACCCAGTTTGACGAACCAATACAAAAGTTCAAACACGTTTCGAACCGCCGAACCAAACCGGACTAATTTTCCACCCGATTCACATCCCTGCTTCAAAGTTTGGTTTGATGTCTCTTTGAATTAAGTCCCCCAAAAGTATGCAATGTTTTCATTTTGTTATTGAAAATCGCGTGTTTTCTTGCAAATATTGCCACAATACAACGATGTCAGAAATATAAAGAGAATCAATGTTAACTACGCAATAGTTCAAATTAAAATTTCTTAAGAAATTAACTTAAAACTCATAGATATATCTAGCATATCCACAACAAAGGAGTCACAACTCAAAATTTTTCATGTTTCAGAACTCCTTGGTTGCCGAAATGCGGAGACGCTTTATGGGCTCATTCTATATGTGAAACAGACTCATATTAAAATACCTGCGCTATATGGAAATCCCACTCATTAAGATCTCTTACGAGACTCTAACTCTCTACGACTAAGGAGTCATGTATGATTCCCTTATAACTCAGAATGTATGATGCGTGAGATTTGTTAAAAAGAAATTAATGCAAAAAGGTTTTTTCAGCTCAGGAATAAAACATTCAAGTTAAGGATTTCAAAGAGGAAGAATCTTCTCTATTAGTCCAAGGTCCCAGAGGCGCCAGACCTACGTGAATATAGCAAAGTGGCAATTCTGACGATTTCTAGTCTATTATGTAGTTAAGACGGTATGCGTACATGGGGCAAAACACGTCAAGTGTACCACCGGCAAAATTTTTTCTCCCCGATTTGGATGAAACTTGGTACAGTTGTTAAGATGTAAGAGTACGTTAAATGTGCAAAAAAAGAGTAAATTTTAATCACAGGTTGCCGAGATACAGGGTGTCAAAGTTTAGATTTTTGCTTCGAAGAACATACTTCATTGAATTACAATGGGGCTAAAATCGCCGCGCTTCAAAAATTTTTCGAATGTTTCTTAAAAAAAAATTTCTGAACTTTTCGAAAACAATACTTAAAAAATTTTTTGATAACGGTAAATGAGGAAAATTTGGCATTTTAGTTTTATTTCTTAATTTTCTAGGAGAGACGTCAATTTTTTTTATTTTTATTTTTTAATTTTGAAATAAAGCTTAGTTCTTCCCCTTTAAATTGATGCATAAATCAGAATGGGCGGACCATGATTAGTGCTCCAAATACACCTTTGAAGATGCTTACCTAGCATATTTCCCTCAATAACCACTGAGCGAGCGAACAATGCCTATACTCGTATGTGCACATATCAAAACAGCACGCAACGATTGCGCTTGACAATACGCTCGCTGAGTGGATATTGAGCCATAGTTCACTCACCGATTTGTCAAAATGCTATCAGAATTCCTCTTCAAAATGGGGTTGAGAGAACAAATCTCCAAAAAGGCAATACCATTTAAAAGGGGGGAAAAATTCTTTAAAAAAAAAAATTTAAAAAAAAACGAAGAAAAGCATTTAAAGAAGACGTCAAAAGCGAATTGACTGAATTTTTTTCTTTTTGTTTCTTTTTTCTTTTTTCCCCTAAATTTTTATAATGATGGCAACACTTAAGATGATGATGGAATTCTGATTTCTAATAACACAGCAGTCGATTTTCGCCTTTATCTATTTCTTTTCTTTCGCCTTCATTTTACATGCCCTTAATTTGCCTTTTTGCCATTCATTATTTTGTTTTGTAATCGAAAAGTCAGTTGGACGCCTCATTTTGTTTACAGGCTTGTCATTTTTGTTCCCATTTCGCTTGGATGGCCTTTACACAGTTTTCTGTTCGCAGTTCTTACTTTTACACTTTATATTCATTTGACGCTTTACTACTTTCCTCTTTATTTTTATTTTTTTATATATATATTTTTTTTTTTCTAATTCCTTTATTACTGTGTCCCTCTTCATTCTTGTCAAAATGCAAATTTTTGCAGAAATTAAGCACAATGCAAGAACAAAAGTAAAAGCAAAGCGAGAAGCGAAGGAGAAGAGCAAAGTCCTTTATTAGTGACTTTGATACTTTCTTGGCCGTGATTCAAAAATGTTATTTTTATGCTCCACTTTCACTGGGATTCCGTCAAGCAAGTCCTCAAAAATGAATATTTAAAAAAAATAAAAATAAAAATTTTTTTTATCCAAAACAAATTAATTAAATTAAAAGTGAGGCATAAGTTGGAGGGAAAAATATATCGGTTTTCCAAAGACAGAGTGCGACCTTAGCGGGCCAGAAAATCAGCTCGGCAATCATCGGGCTCGGAGTTTCTTGACTTTTATAAATTTAAAGCATACTTTATGGCGCAAAAAATTTTCTTACTAAGATTTTGCGAATAAGTTTAGCGGAGGTGAACTTCAAACCGCTTTTCTAACTTCAAAAAAATTCATATTGAAGCTAAAAATCGATTTGCACAAGTTGAACAAATTTTTTACTCCATAAAGTAGGCTTTAAATTTATAAATGCAACAAAATCCGAGTCCTGCTTATGTGAGTTGAACAAAATGTTTACTCCATAAAGTATGCTTTAAATTTATAAATACAACAAAATCCGAGCCCTGGTTATCATCGGATAGTTCTATGGGCACGGCTCGGATTTTGTTGACTTTTATAAATTTAAAGCATATTTTATGGGGTACAAATTTTTCTTTCCAACATTTTGCGAATAATTTTAGCAAAGTTCAACTTCAAACCGCTTTTCTAACTTCAAAAAAATTCATATTGAAGGTAAAAATCGATTTGAATCTTAACTTTATGAGAGTTGAACAAAATTTTTAGTCCATAAAGTATGCTTTAAATTTATAAATGTCAACAAAATCCGAGCCCTGTCTATGGGTAAAAAAAATTTACAAATTCAACACCTAAAGGTACGCAATTGAATACATTAAAGGAGCCTTGTTAAGGCTTTAATGACGGCCTCCGGTGCCGTGGTTGGTGGAGATGCCGACTTACGAAACGAGAGGCTCTGGGTTGAACTCCCAACTGAGGTCGTCGATGTTTTTGTCGTTTTTTCTGTTTCTGTTCTTCTTTGTTTTCCCATTATTCGTGACATCACAACCGGCCCATGTGAGGCCTAAGTGTATCACCCTTAATGTTGGCAGCCACACTAACCTAACCTTGGGCTTAGAAAAGATCTACACGCCATAAAAAAAAACCCTTACTGAAGATAATTATAATCGCACATTAAGGCTTTTTCATAGTTTCCATTGATACCCAACTTTCTTTGAAATAAACAGGCGAACAAAAAGATTTTTCACTTACCTTTTCAAGAATACGTGTCTTACATTGATGTGCTCCAAATATTATTTTCCCACGCCTTATATGGACAGAATATCACCATTTCGATATTTTCAATTCCAACACAGTTATTTTGAATTCGGCAAGCTACGAAGGTTGTGAGTTCTAAAAAAAAAAAAAAAATCTTTTGAGAATATCAATTAGAGAGTTGATTTTTCTCTTTCTTTCTCTTAAAATAATTTTTATGTTGACACTTCGAATCACGTTTCAAACGTAGACATCCGTAGACGCTATGGAGTTGCGCTAATTATTGGGAAAATGCGAGAAGCAAGGCTACGCTGGTATGGACACGTCCTGAGAGCAAATGAGGAGACTTTGGCAAAGAAAGGCTACGCACTGGAAATCCAAGGTTGCAGAAAACGGGGGCGTCCGAAACAGCGCTGGATGGACACAATAAAATGGGACCTAGACCGACAGAACAAAATGGAGAAACTGGTCGCGTTTTGCGGACCCCGGGATAGACCGGGATAGTTAAACACGCAAGAAGAAGAAGAAGTTGACACTTCGAAGACCGATTAAAAAGGAATATTGAAGACAGAGTTTGACAGCGTCTATCGCTTCCCTGTAGGAACGTTGGGATAAATTTGTGCCCTAGCGGGTAGTTCTCGAGTATAGGAAAAATAACGAGTACAGAATTAAAGACACGGACAGTGGAAACTAACTAGCGACATGGTCAACCAGGTTCGTGGCGTAGTGGATAGCGTGTGCGATCAGTAATCCATCTATTATCATATGTACACATCTATATCGGAAACGGTTAATTTTACACAAAAATTCCAAAAACGACGAAGAATTTTTATGATGAACTGTAATGACCTGAGAGGAAATGTAGGGAAATTTTTCGCAAGAATGCTTCAGAAGCCTGTAATTGGTTTGAATTGTTTTTCGAAACCTTTTTAAAAACAAAAATTGATCCCTTAATAAAGACTTTTCTCACCTTACTCTCCACTAAGGACAAGAAAATTTCCCTAAATATACGTGGGGCGATTCCTATAAAAGGGCAAAAGTGGTTCCGAATACGATTTTAAACACTGCAAAGCCACAAACCCCCTCAGATGCGGACCTGTATTATATCATTCAACTAATGTAAATGGCAATCCCTCGACATCCGAAAGTTTATCGAATAAATCATCGAACTATTTAAGAACTTAAAATGATAATTAATCACATCTGCAGGATATTTCAGCCGCAAACATTTGAAATATTCAATGCTAGTCACAAAGCCCAAACGTCTTAAAATCCATTCGAATAATATACCGAACAATCGCCTTCGGAATTACCTCGAGGTCACAATTGTCGTAACTCCTCGCACAGTTATGAAGCTGTTGACATAAGTATTTAACGTCAACCCCGAGCATCGTCATATCGAATGCTCAGTGTACGGTGTAGGTACACAATGTACACTCAGTGCTCAGTCCGAACGAACAAAGCAAATCGCATTTTCAGGCATTCGAAACTATTTAAGAACATATTTTCGTTTCTCGATTTTCCAGCTCATACCTTCACACAAAAGATAGCAGCCACAGCAGTAGCAATGGCAATTCCGGAACTGTGCAGCCGCAACTCCAACCCTCTCCCACGCTCCTTCGCTCGCTCATCGCTGTGCTGGCCAAAATACTTTTTATTGCCCATTAATGCATATCAAAGAATCTCTTTCGGAAAAAAAAAAGAAAAGAAGAAAAAATCATCGTTCTGCTGGCGGTCCTCGACAATAGGCAACTCTCAAGTCTAATAGTTCCAAGGGTGCTCCAGTTGTTCATGTTCGCTATGCACCTTGTTGTACATACCCGAAACTGCTGTTGTGTCATTATCATTTGTAGCACTGTGAAATCAGTGGAAACTAGCGAAAGCATTATGGAGTACCACCGACCACACCATGGAGCGCCATAAGAACACACCGAAGTGCTGCCAAACAAACGAGCAGACTAAACATTCTTATTCCGTTCAGATAGCAGAATAACAAGAATAGCAGTCTTGTTCTTGTCCAAAGCGCTGTTGTTGCTGTTGTTGTTGTTGTTCTCCTAAATATTTACTCACACAGTATGTGCTCTCCACTATCGAAATGAGAGCTACGATGACTGTGCTCTATGACTGTTTCCTTTTATTTTCCTATTCTATGTTGGGTAGCATCCTCTGGCGAGGTCTTAAGTTGATTCTTTTATTTTTGTTCGTCGTTTCATCTATTTATTTATTAGGAAAGTGATATTTCGAAATGTGGAACATGGAATGAAGCATTTTTATGTATCTGGACATATGCCAGAAAATAATGCGAAAATATGCTACAGTCTTGCCGGAGAATAGTCCACTAAGTACATCGTTGTCTCGGAGCAATGGACATAAACATTGGACGATGGGTAAAAAAAAAAAAAAGAAAAAAAAATGGAATGTTTTTTTTACTTAAGAGCTCGCTTCTGACCCGATCGAAGTTCAATGCGTTCTCATTGTCGGAGATTTTAAATGCCTTTGTCTTATGGGAATGTTTACAGTTGTTTTGTATCAAATAGTAAGCTTCGAAGAAGATCCGTGCAGCAACAATAACCAAAAAACTCCCTTTCCACTGTCCTTAGAATGGGAAAATTTGTTTCAAATCCGCACGGAAGAATTTGCGGAATATTTTGAGGTGGATCGTTTTGTTCGGCAAAAACATATACATATTTTAAGTTGCTTTACTCATTACCAGGACTCGAATTTTGTTACATTTAATAAATTTAAAGCATACTTTTTGGAGTAAAAATTTTGTTCAACTCACATAAGATTATGATTCAAATCGATTTGTAGCTTCAATATGATTTTTTTTGAAATTAGAAAAGCGGTTTGAAGTTCAACTTCGCTAAACCTATTCGCAAAATATTGGAAAAAAAAAAATTTTGCTCCATAATGTATGCTTTAAATTTTAAAAAGTCAAGAAAATCCAAGCCCTGCTCATTACTAAGGCGAGAGAAAATATTTAAATTCAACTCCTAGATTTATGAATTTTATTATTTATTGTGATGGTTCACAATCAGGCCTCTAAGAAGATCCACACAACTTCTAAGATCCTTGCTCTAAATCTTCTTAAATGGGCAGAGCTACAAGATGAAATAGATTTCTGGGTATTGGGATTGTTCTTAATGTTTATAAGCATGCATTTAGGTGCTCAATTTAAATATTTTCTTTTACCGTACTCGTTACTTTTAGCTTGTTTTTTTTTTTCTTTTTTTGATACTCACATTATAGAGTTATTTGGCCGTAGTGAATACTTTCATTTCCAATCAATACACTTAATGAATTCTTTCTCATCCAGGGACATTTGGTATTAACAAAGGGAATAAAACATCAAAAATAATCATCCCGCAAACGCAAAAATTTTCCTTCGTTCGTTTCGAGTAATTTAATCAGTTAATTAGGTAAGTTAATTAGGAAGTCCCATAGGAAATAAAAGAATTTTTCTGAAATGGAATTTCAAAGGAATTTGTTTTTCTAATTAATGCGACTTTTCACCAAGCAAGTAAGCTTGGACTATTTTGACTTTTTTAAAGATGTTAATATATACATTTGTTGTTTTTTTTTTGCTCTTACATACCATTTTCTTGCAGCAGTTTTTGGGTAAAAAGATGAAGTTTTCTAGAACTTAAAGAGTTTTTCCGTCTGGCGATAAGCAGTATCCTTTTTGTTGTTGTTCATTTCCTACACATTCCTTCTTCTAACATCGATTGTTTGTCGACAGTAGCGTAGTGAGTGGGTGGAAGGGAGGTAAAATCATACTTCAAAGGTCTTTCTTTTTATTTAGGACGGGGGGCGGAATTTTCCCCATTTTGCCTACATTGTGCACCGGCGCCGAAACGTCTTGCTACGCCACTGTTTATTAAGTCGTTTTATCTGTTAGAAATTTGAAAGAAAACAGTCAAATTGTAACAAGATGTATTAAGAAGTAATAGTTGCAGTCACTACTCTAAGAAGGAATACCGTAAAATATATTTCGAGATTTTTGAATATCGTCTCGAAAGATTGGCAGCACTAAAACGAGTTCCACACTCAACCACTTTTCTCACTTAACTTACACCACTGCTTATCGAGTGTGAGTTTATGTGGGAGTCTACCATATTGCAGCTGGAAAATAATAATTTTTATTTTATTTTATTTGCTTTCACAAATAAGGCTGCTTCGAAATTCCTAACAGCTCGCACGTGGATAACAAAGACCGATTCGAATTTCGATTTCTATTCGAAATATTCTTGGCTATAGTTCTCATCTTTGGCATTGTCGTTTCGTCTCAGAGTCAACATAAATCGTTTTAAAGCCTCTGAAGAAACGATTGGAACGACAAATTGACTTTCACAAACATATTGATATTTTTACAGTAACTGATTGATTTTCTCTAGAAATTTTTTTGAATGCGACAATTGTTGAAACCAACTGAATTCAATAGAAAAATTGCTGAAAATAAAACATTTTATTTTTTTATGTTAACCCTAACCATGAAACCATTTAGCTGGTGTGGGGTTGTAAGGAAATCCATTTCCTAGTTTAAATGAAATGAAGCCATTGAAATTGCTCAATTTAAATTTTTAATCTATTATTAATGATCAATTTAGTTCAACGGTTTTAAACAGCTTTCAAAGGCAAAAGACAAAAATAAAAAAAAACTCAACAATTCAATTAATTAAAGTCACGGAAATGGTATCGGCAATGCGTGCATATCGGATGTGAGATATTATACTTGACTGCCTACGCCACGCATCCACATATACACATGCTTCCGTTTGCAAAATCGGAAGTGAAAATCTGCAAAAGAAGTTAAGCAGAGAAAAATTATCCCATTAATGCGTAGATTTGAAGACTGAGGATGGTCGACAATTACGTATGGTCGTGGTAAAAATTTAAATTAATGCTGATAGTAAATTTATGGATACTCCAATAGAAATTGCGGGTATTTCAGAAAAATTCACAATTCTTTATTGAACTAGGAGCCTAAGTCGTTTTGCCGTGGGGAGTTGCATTTTAAATGAGTATGGTACAAAATATTCCATGAAACACACCCCTTCGGCAATATTTCCGAGAACCCCAAATAAATTTAATGTAAAAATTCGTTCAAAAGAGTTGCATAAAATTTATTAAAGGCACTTATAAATCGTTTTATCTTATAACACGTTACGAAGAGCGAAAGTCAGTTTAATGTAAAATTGCAACAAAAAATAAAATACTCGAACTAAAAAATTTTTAAATCACTTACCCTTTGTTGGTGCAATATAATCTAAAAACAACAATCCTTGGGAAAATTTGAGTTCCTTGTTTAACAAAGAGTAAGTGCTTTAGACATATACATAATCCCACGTAAACTCATTGATCCTAGTCGACATCAACGCCATTAATTACCACATCTTAGTAGAAAAAAAAAATTTTTTAATTAAAAAATTAAAATAATAAAATGTAAAAAAAAATAAAAATTTTTTTAAATTATAAAAAAATAATAATAATAAATAAAAAAATATAAAAATAATAATAAATAAAAAATATTAAAATAATAATAATAAATAAAAAAATATAAAAATAATAATAATAAATATATATAATAAATAAATTGTAAAGAAAAATAAAATAATAAATAAAATGTAATAAATAAAAAATGGTATTTCTACTAAAAACAATTAAAAAAAATAAAAAATAATATAAAATAATATATTATAAAAATTAAAAAAATTAAAAAAAATATTTTTAAATAAAAAAAAATAAATAGTAAAAAAAAATTTTAATAAAAAGAATAATAAAATATAGAAATAGAAAAATATAAACATAAAAAATAGCAAAAAAGTTAAAGGTAAATTATATAAAATATTTTGAAAAAATTAAAAAATTATATTTGTAATTAAAAAAAAAATAAAAATAATAAGGAAAATTACATTATCATCGGAAAGTCTTTAATTGAGATAGCTTGAAAAAAAAACTTTGGGCTTAAAAATTGGCGTCATTGTTGACTAAGATATCCATAGAAAAGGGGGAATGTTTAATAAAAAAGAATACTTTGCATTTTAATGCGCCTTAACTGATACAAAAAGTAATAAATAGATTATGTCTTAGATTAAGTAGAAAATTCTAACGAAATGAAATCTTAATCATTTTGAATGATCAGCATCATCAAAGAAGCGAGCTAAGAAAGTCAAAAAATTAATAGTAAAAAATTATGAAATCCAAAAAGCAACCATTTTTTAAATGCGCCCAAGACAGTTATGCGTAAGAAAATTATTATAAATTTTTTTTTTAGATAATACACTAAGTCTTATTAATAATGAATACAATATGTGCGTTCTATACGTCTACAATTTATATTGTATGTTTGTTAAGTCTGTTGTATAAACATGAAGGACACTTTAGGTGCAACTTTTTCGGTTGCCAAAAACATGTTTCTATCAAAATACAAATTTATGTATTACAGCTATGTATATAATATATGGTTATTGTAAATATATGTGTATATTTTTCCTTCCACAATTTAAAAAGCTCTTACTTATTGCTAAGCAAAACATACCTTACAAATATCTAGAGAACTTTTCTTTTTTTATAGGCATTTTTATAAATTCCAACATTGTCACCTTGTGGTTTTTTATTATCCTGATACTGGTACCCAAAGTAGTTTGTCTTGCTCTTTATCCACAGAGTCCTTGATTTGCGTGCACATGTGCTTAATGCTTACGCCAGGTATAACAGCTGGAAATAAATCGATGATAAAAGATTTAATGCTGTGTGTAATGTTCATTTAAGAGGTGTGACATAATTCAAAATAAAAGGTTGGTTAAATAAGGCATGAAGATTTTCAACATAATATGCATTTTGGGAGCCCACATACTGTGCACACGTTCTATAAAGGCGATGTATTCAGATCTTTTACTCCATACAATTCCGAAGCTTTAACTAATGCGGGAAATAAATTTTAAATATTCAAAGCTTTTTCTATTATTTATTGAAAAGAAAATATGTAATGAAGATTTTTAGTGTTCTTTGGAAGGCTTAGAATTTTCATGTTCTATGAAAGTTCGAAAGTTTTAATACGGAAACCTTTTACCTTTCCCACTCTTCGGTGGAAACTAAGTTTGGGAAAGACTGGTTCAGAATATTGGAGGAAATTATACAGCCATGCTTTAGAAATCGAATCCGAATAAAGAAAATTCGAAATTGTGATTTCAACAGATATCTAAGTTATTTTTAATTTTTTAAATTGGAACTCAATTTCTAGAGCATGCCTGATAAATTATAAAATAGTTGCTGGCACTTGGATGGTATATTTTTTATTTTAACCAAATTTCTTCTAAATTTAATAATGCAGTGAATATTTCCAGAAATGAAAAATTATTTAAAAATTATTGTTTAAAAAGGTCTTTATATATCGAACCCACCTGATATGTATTGTTTATAATCCGTTTCAAGTCGTAATGCGCGTTCATACATTTCCTTAGCGGCTTTAGCCGAAATTTTATCAGTTCCAAAGTCGCGTATTTCCCTAATTTGTTTCGCTGATTTGAAGCGTAAAAGTAATACAATCGGATATATTTGCAGACGCTGTAAACGTTCAACTGCCGATATTGATATGTCTAAAATACAATGACGACGATCCTAAAAAAAAAATGGAAAAGATTTTTAATGTCCAATTAAATGAGAGTTCATAAAACTGTCCGATGACATACATTTTTACAAGCATTATTGATTGCCTCAATTGTGGTGCATTCGAATTTATTTCCTCTTCGACGATAATCGACAAAAATATTTTCTTGCAATCCTTCTTCCATAGCATCTTGTGAACAGTCCATTGTTGTCACCTCACACAATTTGAAAAGGTTCGAGAAGTCCATTGTCAATCGATCCATAACACATTCAGACAATGGGCCAATTATGAGCACAGGACGACGGACTGGCGCTGATAAATATATATTTAAATTATTATTTAATTTTCAAATTAATTCTTGAATATTTGAATGATACTCACAGTCCAATCTTTCGACACGCTGATAGCTCAATATTCCGCCGTCATCATTTAGTATTCCCGAATCAGGAAAGAAACTCAATTGCGTATTGCTAAAACTCGCTATTTCTGTTGAATCTCGAGATGAGCTGCGTTGATGCTTTTTACGTCGAAAAAACGACCGACGTGCCGATGTACTACCGCGGCGTGCAGTCGCAGATTCACAGTCCACAACTTCGCCAGAACGCAACTCTTCTTCGACCCTATAAGATAGATTATAATATTTATTAGAATTTAATTTGAACAAAGTGCACTCATTAAAAAATTACACGTACTTCATTTGGCTTGGAATTATTCCGCATTCCTTTCGATGACCTTTGGAGTCTAAGCGCCAAGCGCGCCACAGTCCGAATGTACCATTAAATACTGTATTATCAACATAGAGCACCTCATCTTTCACAAAGCGCAAATCGCCCTCATTCAAATCGCCAGTACGATCGAAGCCGACGCGTATATAAAATGAATCACCAGATTTATCCTTAATGTGTTTCAATTCTGAAAGTGAAGACAATAGATCACAGTTAAGGAACCCTTTGGCAAAAACGTCACTTACTTTTCAACTTGTTCTGCACCAACATCGTGACATTATCATTTAATTTCGATATTTCATTGGCGGCCTGCTCAGCAGTTACGCAACGCAAATCTACGTTATTGTATTCCAATATCTGATCTCCTTTGCGTATTCCGGCCAAGTCAGAAGGCGAACCCAACATCACGTCGTGCACGAAAATTCCAACTTTATTTCCACCAAACAGCTTTATGCCAAGATTCTTCGATTTATCCATGCGCAAGGTTACATAACGCGGTTCATCTTCGTACAGCGTGGAAGTTGTGGAAGCCTCAGTTGTGGTCGTTGCAGCCGATGATGGAATATCTTGACTGCTACTCACATCAGACTGATTCTCCAGACTGTCCGGGAAGCTCTGATCTTTCATAGACGATTGTGTGGACATTAATGAGCTACTTTGTGGTATATTTGCACATTGAGCTAATGGGCTTGTTGCACCAGTAGACGAGGGCAGCGGCAAGGCCGACCCAGCCGGTAACCGCACAGGCGGACGTGGTGAATTTCTGGGTGTTGGTGAGCCCGAGTGATTTATAGCCGATTCCGGTTCAAGATTATGCATGCCATCATATTCCGTTGAATGGAATTCTAATAAGAAAAAAGAATAAAAAAAAAATATAAAATCATTTTCTAATGTATCCTTATACAAAGATGCAATATTGTACATACTTTCCGGATTGTATTGCACCAACATTGTTATGGAATTTCCGCATTGTCGCAGAACATTCGCAGCGATATCATTTGTAGCCGAGCGCATATTTAAGCCGCATACTTCTAAGAGTTGATCGCCCACCTGAAGACCAGCACGTGTGGCAATACTTTTGTCGGCTACTGTGGAAACAAAAATACCGCCCCCATTGTTATTGCATTGAATGGTAATACCGAGCGATTTATCGCTCTTTTCGATCGTGACTCTTCTAAGGTCTCCAGGGCATAAAAAATCCGACGGCGTATTCGAACTTCTTTGCTTACTGCTGCCGCCATGGCTAAGCACTTCAACATGCACCTGAGGCATTGGTGATCCGCGGCCACTACCACCACTGCCTCCTCCTCCTCCGCAGCCGTTACCGAGACCCATGCCAGCTGCATTCATTACGGATGTATGCTGTTGTGTCAACGGAATGATCGCAGCGGCATTGGCGGCGCTAGTCGCATTGAAGTGATGATCAATCGATCCGGAACTATTCTTTACGCCACTGTTCTTACTTGCTACGCTCGGATTCGATGGTATGCGCAACCGTTGATGGTCCTTTTTGCGAGGAAACGTCCCGCCTTCATAGATGATTCCAGTATTGGCCGCAATACTGGCAATATGCGGATGACGATAATGGCTGGCATGTGACGAAACTGGCAAGGGCGGCGGAGTCTGATATTCATGTATGTATGAGGCGTGCGTGTGATGTGTATTGTGTGACGGTGAAACGTATTCAAAATCGAATTTGTCAACATTGCTTATGGGTATCCCGATAACGCCAGTGCCGCCGCCACCTGCGCTACCGACAGTGTCCACTAGACCAGCGTGTCCGGTATGTGGCTGTAACGGCGTTGGTGAAGGTAAAGTCAATGGACTAGAATGGCGTATTTGACGAAGTGCGTTCGAATGCGGGTGGCTGGACGTAGTGTGCGCCGTAAAAGTCGGAAAGAGCTGTGTGTGACGATTATGCGGCGGCGTTGGATTTGAGCTGCCAGCTGCATGGAACATGGAACCCACTCCGCCCGGTGGTAAGCTGCTTCCCATAATGCCAGATGCAATGCTCTCGCTATCGCTGGGATATTTGGCAACATTTTTAGATGCAATCGATGCATTCGCAGCTTGTGGCATCGGAATGCCACGTTTCGGGTAATGTGATATAGCATATTCGCTTATGGGAGGACTCTTCGTTGACAGTATCGAATCGATGGAGTTCTGTGATTTCAACGATATCATGTCTAGAGAGTTTTGTTGTGTGGCTGAGCTACTCCGTACGAAGACCGTATTGTTCGAATGCGTTGGCGGATGTAGGGGCATAAAAAGTGCCGGATGAGGTGTGGATTTACTCGAGCCGCTACTGACGCCCGATGAGGACGACATGGCGCCATTGGTATGCGTTGGACTGAACATTTCGAAGAGATGTTGCTTGCGCGATAAAAATTCTGTATGACCTCCGCTTCCGCTGGTGTTAATAACTTGCTGTTGAGCCTGCTGGCCGCTAGTCTTATAGAACTCCGTTGGCGTTATATTTAGAGAGTAACGATTCTGATAGTTGTGAGCGCGAGGATTTCCATATTTATCCGATATGCAATTGGATGCTTGCATTTTAACGCGCATATTTGCACCAACGATTGGAGCTGGACGCTGTAAAGGCTTCGTTGAATCGATAACTAAATGCTCTGTCTCCATGGGAGCAGTTGTGCCGCCATAGACCGAGTGACGCATATAGCTATTTGAATTTGATGTTCCGCCGCTTCCGGTGGTCATGCTGTTCGGGCTTTGGAATAACACCGAAGCCGGTATCGGATTGGAGTTGCGATTCGGATTATTTTTTATAGCGCTTCCGGTGCGTGTATTTGCCATCGTTACTGATTTCAAATGTGGCGGTAATGCTGGCGGTGTTGGCTCTACGGAGACTTCACGCTCATCATCTTTGTCGACGTTGATTGGACCAGCCGTAAACAACGACAACGGTGCACGTTTCTTCTCACTGCGTTGAACGATGGTGCCCGTTGGATTCTCATGCGTTGCATTCAGTATGTTCGTGCGTGGCCAAGTGCCCATGCTCTTTGCCACAGCTTCCTTTTCTTTCTTACTTCGCTTGCCGCGCTTAAAAAGATTCTCTTTGCTCTTCTCCGTTGAATTCTCACTTAAGACCGAATCGAGGGCCGCCAGTGCATCGTTCTCCTGAGCAAAATGATCGGCGCTATCTGAGCCCGGCTTCGAAATGTGTATCTTCTCCTTGAACTTGCTAAGCATTTCAGCGATTTTCGATGGATGTTTAGCGCCAGTAGCACGATGCATTGAATCGATGGAATCGGTTTGAGAAGACGATGTCGTCATACGTCGTTGGCCATCAATGTATCCAGCCGATACGTCTTGTATGTTCTTTAAAGCGAATATTGTTACGGAGCTATTACGTTCATCGTTAAGCAAATGCATGACATCGTCAATGCATTTAATACCTTCCATTGATTTATTATTGATACTCAAAATACGATCACCAACGTCAAGTTCTGGTTCATATGCGGCCAATGAGTTCTGTTCTATTTTGGAAATAAACACTCCTGTATCCAAACTCAAACCATGATTGGGATTATCTTGCAAATTCAAATGGACCGTGTAGCAATGACGCTTGCTATGACGCGTTCGTGACACCAGAAGATTGCAGCGCGGCGCACTTGCACGTATTTCATCCAGTACCATTCGTTTGCTCATAGCTTGACATTCGATTTGATTGACTTTGCAGATGACGTCGTTTATTTTAAGCTTCCCAAATGCCGGCGAGACGCTAGTAACGCCACAGACGAGCAAACGATTATTGGTATCATCGAGTATGATTCCAATGTCCGCATCGCTATGATAATTGCACAATTCAATGTCAAGCATATCCTCCGCTTCATAGGCACCCATACGAAAGCTACGTCTCGATGTTGAATCCGTGTTCTGGTTTTCAATACGCTCCTTTAGCACATCGATTTCCTTTTGTGCCTCATCCTTTTGCTTTTTGATTTTCTCACTATCACGTATAGCGGACAAAAGATCGGATATAGCCTTATCACGCTCCTTCCGAAGATTATCGCATAAAGTCTTAACCGAATCGCGCTCTTGAACAATTTTCTCTCGCTGCGAAATCGCCCAATCGCGAACCTGTTTCGCTTCCTCTGCATCCTGCTGCGCATGCTCAACCTCAGCCTGGGCCTTTTCCAGATTTTTTCGCAATTTCTCGATTTCCTTAAAATCATCTTTACTATCCGAAAACTCTTTGGACCATGAACTCTCGCGTGATTTCAATAAATCACGTTTCTTTAGCTCCGAATTTGCTTGCTGTAAGACTTTTATATCATTTTTATACATGATTTCATCTTTTTTATATTTCTCGAGCTCTTTATTGGCGGCCGCCAGATCATCGGACATTTTCTGATGTTCCTGCAGTACATTATCCTTTTCGGATAATAATTGATTGAGCTCCTCCTGCAAACGATTATGTTGAACCGTTATCAATAGCACTTTATTCGCCTCAGCGTCCAGCAATGATTTTAATTTTTGATTTTCTTTATCGATGATATCACGTTGCATATTAAATTGCTCACGTGAATCTCGATAGAAATTTCGATCTCTCTTAACATTCTCCAATTCAGCGATCGCTGAATTTAGGCTCTTCTTGTATTTCTCTCGATCTGCTGCGATTGCATTACGATCCTTCAGCAGATCCGTATTTCGTTCTTTGCACAAATGCAATTCTTCGATTAGCTTCTCACTCTCCGTGCAATTGCCATCACATTTACTATTGCCGCTTCCGCCACTGCCGCTGCCGCGATTCGACGTCACCTCACTGTAATCACAATAGTATGGATTCGTGTTGCCCGGCGCATTGCCATTTTCGTTTTCCAAACGTAATAGCTTTCTCTCGAGCATATTATTCTGTTGCTTCAAACGGGAATTCTCCGTTACTATGTCGGTGAATTTACTTCGATCGCTGCTCTTCAGTTGATTCATCGCTGCCATATATTGTTCTTGATAGAAAGCCAGCTTCGATGATAAATCATCGCAGCGGCGCATTGTATCCGAATGTTGGTGCCGTAATGTTGTCAACTCTAAAAGCGCCGCATCGTATTGTGTCTTGATGACGTCATATTTGGTGTTAGCACCCGTATTAACGTTATTCGGATTGTTGTTGTTATTGTTATTGCTATTATTATTGTTAGCCATATTTGTTGCATTCGTGCTACCGCTTGAATTCGATGATCGCCGAAGCGTACGATCGTATCCAACATACTCTGGACTTTCTTCTGCGAAAAAGAAATTGATAATGGGTACCAAAAAAAAAAAAAAAAAAAAAAAAAAAAAAAATTATAAACCAAAGAAATCTTACTTATCGAATTCATGCATCATACCTTCTTGACTGCTTGTGCTTGTTAAAGATAAGTCCCCGGATGCCATTTTCGCCATTGGATCATTTTTGCTCTGTTTTCCAACAGTCTTGCTTTACCACGAGATTTTCCCCTTTTGTCCTGAAATTGTAGATGATTCTTACTATAGTTTTGGGACGAAAGCGTTTTACAATTAAAAAATTAAGCAGTAATTTATAGCTAAATTAATCTTTAAAAGAAATTTTAAACAGCCCACTGAAAATGGGAATGAATATTATTACTACTGGCACTGTAAAATGACTATTCCGTTGAGCTGCTTTTGAAATTAGCAATTAACAAATTAATCAAGACTGGCGTATGTGGATTTTCATTAATATTTATCATACGTTATGTCGCCTGCCCCAGTACATACAGGTACGCTAAATTTCAAGCTTGACTTGTCTGTGCGATATATGAGTATTTCTACATTCATAACGCAGACCATAAGTTTTATTTATTTTAATTATTTAAAAGCATACAATATTAATATTTTAATAAGATTTAACCACACGAATATCGCAACGTAAAACAAGTTATTGAATATTGTTGCTATTTTTAACTTATACAGTTATTGCTCCTCGTTGATTGTTGTTGTATTCAACGCAATAGAGTTCATATGATTTACATAAGACTCTTTGATTTCGAAGCAATTAAATGCTTTTATTGCATATATTGTGATATTTCCGGAATATAGGCCATTATTGAAATCATTCTGCCGCGGAGAATTGTGTGAAAAAAACTTTAATCTAGGGCGGACCGGGAAACGCTTTTGTCTGGGTTGATGATAATGGCTATATAGGCCAGGAAAAGTTCAATACTTGATAAGATGAAAAGCTAATTAACAAAGTAACAAAGGAATGTGGCAACACAGAAGCAACATTTGTTGCATCAATATTCGAACATGCCCTAATTAAGTTTTTCAACGCAAACTTTGCAAATCGTTGCCGTTATCTTATGTAGTTCAGTTTTCTATACGTTTTCCATTGAATATATATTAAATTCACTCACCAAAACTGTTGTTTTTCACAATCTCCAGCAGAAGCTTTTATACTAGAATTGCAGCAAACCGTATTAAGTGCTCATTACTAGTAACGGTGCATTGCAATACCGAGTAACAAAGTTTGTACAGTAATGCATTTCGTTACTTTTATCAATTTTCAGCATAAACCACCTTTATGCATCATAGTACGGATATTCGTATAGAGAAAACTCGCGATTAAAAAATCTTTATATCTAAGAAGTCTTTTCAGGGATGTAATCTTAAGGCTTTCAATTGTAGAAAATAACATTTCAAAAATGTTTGTTGAACTACTAGCAAGTAACTCATTAATGCTATAATTAACTTTATACTTCCTTCAAATGTGCACTATATGAGAAATTTATTACTTCGTTATCGCAAACATACGAATTGAAAAACTCAAAAAGATGAATTCGTGTCATTCGACTTGTCAAATTTGATATGATAACTGAAAACGAGTGACATTTGAAAAAATATTAAAAAATCTTGTAAAATGCATTTCGTTATAAAGCTTCGTATCTTTGGTGGTTTGCAATTTTTCAGCATACCCCACACTGGGAGCACAGTAGTAGCGGGAGTAGTCGTAGTAGTAGAAAAATGTGGAAAAACTTAAACAAAATGTCTGGGTAACAATGCAGGAAAAAGAATCAATGCACTTTAATGGTCTACACTCAGAATTACAGTAAGTAAAGTGCTCATAAGAAACCAATGAAAAACTAATCGAAAATTATTTCAAGGTAAATATTTAGCTTTCTTTTATATTGCGCTGTCAGGTAATCAAAGAAGCAGGGCTGCATGCGACTTTCTGGCTTTACTTCGCCGAAGAAATTAAGATGGAAAGTAAATGGCGCAACAGCTTATTTACCTTCTTTTCTTCAATGTGCAAGTATTTACTGCATATTTGAATATAGTCTTTTAAGGCATGAACAGTAGACATTCATGTGGAATCACTGCTGGCACTTCCTTGTGTGTACCGGTTAAGACATATTCAAGATGTCTCTTTTCTTGGTACGTCTTTCTAAACTATGAAGATTGCGCACAATTTTTTTTGAACGTTTTCTTTAAGTGAAAATAGTTTGACTTAACGCAAAATTAATGAAACATGTGTGGGGTAGATTGAAGGAAACTTCAAAACTTTTTGTTGAACCAAAATGAAAAATTTTAAACTTTGAATTCTCTTCTTCTTCTTAAGGTATGCTGGAAAACAGCTGGCTTTGTGTGTACGTTTGATGAAACCCGCGCAAAACGCAACCTTCTTCTCTATCATTTTTGTTGCTACTTCTGACCCGGCACTTATGTATTGAATCTAGCAAATTTTCCTCGATACGCTCTTACTGAGTAAGTTGTGTACCAGTTAGATTTGATTAACACATTAGTTCCGATTTCTTACCACTTTCCACAGCACTATCGTTTGCTGAGTAGAGTCAAAATTGTTAGAAAAAATCTATTTGTAAATATCTTTGGTGAAAAGTGAATAAAATAAAATGATAAACGCAGCCGCTCGAGCGTACTTGCGCGCAGTAGTACAAGCAGTACCCAATAGCACCAAGCCCTCAGTCCTAGCGACAATCCAGGGTAAAAAAGTGGTCACTGAATCGAAAAACGACAAAACCGTTTGTGGAGGGCGGCCAGTTGCTAGTTGTGGACTTCAAAGTAATCATTTTGCAAATTTTTTCTATCCCAACAAGTGCCATGGACAATTCACTCTTCATTTGTTTCAATTCACTCTATTTGTAATTATGTAATTTTTGAGGTTATGTTTGTCGATAGTATAGGAGCTTTCATACTATAGTTGGAAAACAACTATTTCACCATAACTTAAGTATTGGGCTAGATTGTGTGCCTCAAGATTGGGCCATTTCTCCTTAACAGAGGAAGAGAAAATTAGCTTCCTACCCTCAGAACTGTTATAACTATTTCATTTGAATTCCTTTAAATTCTTTTTCTTTTTTCATGGATTACCAATGGATGCATATTCAATCAAAATGAATGGTGAACATTCAGGAGGAAAACGTTCCCATGATAGCACAGATTAATCGTCAAAATGAATATATGAATATCTTAGAGATTGACTATCAAAATAGATTCAAGTAAAACTTGAAATCTTTCAATTATTGTTCTTATTGTTAGCTTCCAGAAGCAAAGCCATGTTATTAACAGGCAAACATGTTAGATATTAAAACTAAAGGAGAAGTGCTTTTACTAAATGCAGTGATTCACTTCTATAAACCACAATGTTTAACGTACAATCAAATACATTAGAACTTGCAATATCTCAAATGCCAAGGATGTCTTAGAATCGGTAACTTTGCACTCCAATTAATTCCAATGGTTTATAAACTAAAGCACTTGGTCTTGGTATATTGATAGTCAATAGGCGCAGTATTTTTAGCACAATTCATGAGTGCCCAATATGTGTAAATCCGCGAGAGGGCGTCCTCGGAGGAAGGTTATGGTAGTAACCCGCCGGACCCTAGCCAAACGTGTAACCAAATTGGTCGTGTGTAACCTTGAGGCTCACTGTGGGAGTCTCTGGGTATGTGCGATATTGATGAGGTGAAGAGGGTGCCGAATCTTGACGAAGAACATTGATTGTAGCTATACCCCTGCATGGGATAAAATAGGTTCGCTGAGCAACAGCGGCGCCCCAGTCGTACAGATGGATAGGCACTTAGCGTAGTCAAGTTAGACCGTCCGGGCATGTATCATTGGGTTTAAACAACACTACATAATAATATGTGTTAATCCAACATGAGAACCGCACAGTTTTCCTCATCATCAAAATAAGGTGCATGTTTCTAACAATCTCTATGTCTTTCAGCTAAACAAATCCGCCTTGCACACAGTGACTTACGCGTGCCAGACTTCACGCCATACCGTCGCGATGCAGTTAAAGCTAGCAATAGGAAAAACGAATCGGCCGAGGACCGTAAAGCTTTTTCGTATATGCTAGTTGGAGCGTCGGCTGTTGGTGGAGCATACGCTGCTAAGGGCTTAGTGAACATGTTCGTTGGCTCAATGAGTGCTTCGGCTGATGTCTTGGCTATGGCCAAGATTGAAGTCAAGCTAAATGAAATTCCGGAAGGCAAATCTGTTACTTTCAAATGGCGTGGCAAACCGTTGTTCATTCGTCATCGAACAGCCAGCGAAATCGAAGCCGAACGAAGTGTAGCCACCTCAACGCTGCGTGATCCAGAAACAGATGAAGTAAGTATGATTTAATGTTTGCAAATCGAATGCTTTGTCTATAATACTCCTTCCTTGACAGCAACGCGTCAAGAAGCCCGAGTGGTTAGTCGTTATTGGGGTATGTACACATTTAGGTTGTGTACCAATTGCCAATGCTGGAGATTTTGGTGGCTACTACTGTCCATGCCACGGCTCGCATTATGATGCATCAGGACGCATCCGTAAGGGTCCGGCGCCATTGAATTTGGAAGTTCCCACACACGAATTCCCTGAAGAGGGTCTTCTTATTGTTGGTTAGACGCTTGCGGAGAAGTAGAAATTAACGCTGTTAACGTATTCTAGCAAAATGAAATCTATTTAAATCATAAAAATGAAGTGGAAATCGAATCTTTGGCTGATGATAGATAACAAATGATGCCAGAGCCCTAAAATCTTGAAACTTCTTTAGAATTCAATAAAAAACCGTGATAATTACACTCATTTGGTGTCATATGCATTGAGGGTAAAATATTACAAATAAGGGGGACATCCCCGAGAGAATTTTTTAAGGTTCAAAAACATCGATCGTTTTCCAGCTCAATTCGCAACACAAAAATAAACGCAAAAGCAAAAACAATTATGCGGTCAATTTTTAAGATGCCGATAAAAGGAAGAATTTTATGCATTTTCTTTCAAAATAAGTGTCTTCATCTTTGAAGATCTACAGAATCTTATTTTCTTCACCGATCTAAAAACTATTTAATAATTTTAAGAGGGGCTAATATAATTTAATTTGGGCGACAATTTTTTCAAATCCATCCATTGCCGAATTATGGCCTGTTCAGATGTAACATATTCATATGAAAAGAGGCGAAATTTTTAGTAGATTTAGCTGTTTTTCTGGCAGCCCTGCCTACCATAGCTGTGACAGCAGTTCTACTGGGATGGGCGATGTCATACAATACAATATTGTATGGGCGCTATATTACGATAGTTGCGAAATTTATCTTTTAAAAGTATCGATGAGGAATATAGGCGGAATGGGAAATAAATCTAATTACGTTGCAAAAATATGTCATAGGAGCCATCTGCCGAAAATTTTAATATAAAATTACAATAATAGGCGACTGTATTTCGATACTATAGCTGATTGCCAATAAGCCCGAAAAGCGCAATATTGATTTGATTTCGATATATTGATGAAGTCAACACATCGCTGCATTGTCAACAACAGCAAGTAGGGATGGGATTCGATTGATTTCGTATTTCGAATATTTTCGAGCCATTCGACTAGTCGCCGTTCATATAACGCGACAAACTAGCAACGACGAAGTTGGCTTGTTGGCGAGTGTCGTACGGGGATGTGCTCGTTCTATTATATGCGAAAGAAGGAGAACCACAAAATGCTGCGAACCGTCCATAAGGAATCGTCGACCAAAGTAATTGTTGCAGAATCCGTTTCTTACTTCCCAACGGGAAAATACGTAATACATGAACTTTGTAATTTAATGATTCATTTATAAATTCAAAGAAGTGGAACTATGCATTACCAGGTTATCGGATTTGTATGGAGTAGAAGATTTTGGTTATATTTTCTACCAACAACAACCAAATTGACATGTGCTTACAGTTTTTATTGCAATGGTAATGCACGATTTTCCTAGGACATCGCTGTAAAAAAATTCATTGCTAACGTAATGGGCAGTTATGTTGAATGTTTAACTTACTTTGCTTACCTTTTCCCGTTGGGTTGTGCGACCGGCCAGCAAGTGCTACCGATTAATATGTCTGAGAAATTTTAAGGCCTTTTACACTAGTCCATTCCCACTTTTGGGCGAGCAAATTGCGGGAATTTAGAGAAAAATTGAGCGTTTTGGGTTGCACGTACCCAATAGGCAGTTTTGTGCCCTCTTTCGTACGTGGAAACACGGATGTAACTCTAAAAGCGATTAAAAATAGGAATTGATTGTCAATAATTGGCTAGTGCAAAAGGGATTCTTTCACAGCTGACTGATTTTCGAAAATTGATTTTCTTATGAAAACTTCGATTCTACCGATTAAAGGCACATAATTCAGATCTAGATGAATCAGTCAGAATTTCGTTAGTGAAAAAGAGCTGATGTGGTTCACCGAATAGGAGGAAATGAAGGGAACAGTTACACTCACACGCCCGTACCCTGATCAGCAGACTAATGCGTTTCATTATCGCAAATGCTCTCAAGATTCGTTTCAAAACTCTAATTTCGGACCATAAAGTCGATTTGTTTTCGATTTCGAATGGTCGAGTATCGAATTCACCCATCCCTAACAGCAAGTGCGACAGTTTTCTAAATGTAGCGGAGGGTCACGTTTGTTTAACGCGGACAACAAAATTGACGATGTAAAACACGCATACGAGAAAGAACGAAAATGATTCTCGCTCAGCTATTCCAGTGCTCGAACTTCTACGACAACTTGCTGCAATCGCAGTCACAAGTCGCACAAATATTTACGGACTTCTCGCCGTTCGCATTTGATCATCAGCATTTATTTGAAACATTAACTACGATGTCGACCGCTTTTTTGACAGCACTAGCTATAATTTTGTGTATTTTATTTCGTATTTTGAACGTGAATAGCCAGCCGCTTAAGCCAAGCGTTTGGTGCTTCGACCAACAGTTCTTGGATTGCATTTTCAAAATTGCGCCCTCGCTCAAAGAACCGTAAGTAAATTTTCCGAATTCCTTTCCCGTCAACCCGCCTATAATCGATTTACATCGGTTCCGCTGATAAAACGGCCGATAGCTTTGCGTGCTGACCGGATTCCCGGTTCGTTGGTCTTCTTGCGCCAATTTCAAAAATATTTGTAGCTTGATAAATAGATTTGGAAGTAGATCAGCGATTGCAACTGGCCCCAAGTCATAAAAAGCAATGAAATTTAAATTTAATGATCTTAGTTTTACTGGCATTTTTTGATTGAAAAATCAAAAAGCGCTACCCTAGATTGTCCCGAAATATTTTGAGGGAAAAATCAACATCCCTCAGTAAGTTGAAATCTACGACAGGAATTATGAGAATGCAAGCTGTTATCAAGCAAAATGCATCCAGGACGGTACAGATTTGCACATTCAATTCCTGTAGGTATCAATTTTAAATTGGGACGACTTTATCCCAAACCACGCCCACTTTTCCAATTTTGTGGAATTTTCGAATCTATCAACCTTTCGGCCAGCTTAAAATTTTTCAGTCTGACCCTTTCAAACACGTTGTTTTTACCCTTTGAAGGCATAGTCTTTGTTTTTCTTTTCATCGAAAGATTGCAAATTTATACAAACATTTATCGGCCTTATCATGATACAAGAAAACAAGATAGCGCCACTTGAGAGAGGAAACGTCACAAACTCAAAATCGCGATTCGTTGTTGTTGTTTCCCATGTTAAACCGGCTTTTTACTTTTTTGAATAGCATGGGAAACAACAACAATTTCTCGCTCAGTGAAGCCACAAACTCAATTTTTGGCTCTCAGAGAGAGCCTCAAAATAGCGGTACTGAAGTGGCGCTATCTTGTTTTCTTGTATCATGGGCCTTATTATCTCTCAATCGAGTTTCTTGTGACAAGTGCAATTGCACTTAACACGTATTGCCTAACGATAAATAGATAAGTCTGAAGTAATCCCAGATTGTCTCGTTGAGTGCATGTCTCTCCTTTAAATAGCAGACTTGGGTAAACTATGTATATCTGACTAAATGAATGGAATAATCCACGGGAATAATATTTAGAGCTTCAATGGACGAAGCTTTTTTTTTGAAATTCTTTTCAGGAGATTTTTAATATGTATCCATGAATTCTAATTGTGTTCATCACAGAGATTTCGATCTTTGTACTCATTTTCGTATATATAGTTTATTCGTTGTTTAGATCTTCCGAAACAATTGAGAGTTTTGATTGAACAAATTGAATGGTTCTTCAATAAAAAATAATAATTTATTTTCTTTTAAGACAAATGCGGTATGCCGCCCACTAAGACTCGTTTGATTATTTACTTTTTGCATTAAATAGCTGCGTCATTTTTCTAACGATTCATATTCTACGGAATTTTTTGGAATTTCAATACAATACTTATCGAAAGAAAGCTTTCATAGTCTCAAAATATTCATTTAAATACATAGCTTTATTCCTTTTAATCCTTCGAAAGATTCTATACGATGAGTGTTTAAGACAAAGCCCAGAACCATAATCACTTCAATGTCAATTTTAAAATTATTTTATTATTAACCCAATCTTTTTGATATGCACATTAAAATTGATATGCAATTCATGAGTGCCCAAATGTGTAAATCCGCGAGGGGCTGTCCTCGGAGAGGTATGGTGAACCCGCGGACCCTAGCCAAACGTGTAACCAAATTGGTCGTGTGTAACCTTGAGGCCCACTGTGGGAGTCTCTGGGTAATAATAATAATAATGTGGGACGTTGGGAAGCCTCAGCTTCCATCAAGTGGCCCCACTGAATTGAAGGATTAGCCGAAGTAGACCACGTTAGCGTTGGGTCCTTTTTCGTCCTTCGTGACTCTCTAAGAGGGCTAAAGCCTTATACAAGGCTTCCGTCCTTATATTGAGTCAAATAACGTCGACTGACGTTTGCCGTTCGTCTCCGATCAGCACGTCAGTACCGGATTGCTAACTGGTGTGAGCTAGATAGCAGGAAACCCAGCCCTCCCCAGTTAGACCTTCATTAGATGCGTCGTCTTGGTCGTTGTCCCGAAAATAATTCGGTCTCAACTCTCATGACTACGCCATCTGTTAGTGCAAGCAGATCTTTGATTTTAAGTTCGGCAATCTCGTCCTCACCAATCCAATGGTGTCCCGTGATCGCCAACCTCCTACTTGCCAGTGACATACAGTGGCACACAAGGTGTACCGCTGTCTCACTGTCTTCTAGGCATAACCTACATGTGTCATCTTCAGCAAGACTCATCTTTCTGAGATGGCACATGAAGTTACCATGTCCTGTTACCAATGATGTCAACCAGCTGAGGGTGCTCCGTTTAAGACTAAGCGCCTTCGTTGCCGCCGTGACCCATGGCTTTTTTATAGCCAGCTTCGCCTGTCTGCAAGTGCTCAACTCGCACCAACGGCGTTGATGCATTGAGTTAATCCACTTTGTGATAGCCGAGGTAATCTTGCTCCACCCTAGTGGAACATAAGGCTCTGGATCATGATAGTCCTGGCTCGAGCCCTGCCTAGCAAGGTCGTCTGCCCTTTCATTTTGGTCGATACCAGAGTGTCCTTTAACCCACATGAGTGTTACTTCATTGCTAGAAGCGCACTCACGTAGTTTGGTAGCACACTCATGTACCAGACTGTTGCGTATGGTCATTTGTTCCATGCTCTTGATCACCGCCTGATTGTCAAGCCCAATCAGAATACGACTCTGATGTGTCCGTCTCTCAAGCAGGTGGTCCAGTGCACGTATGACCGCTAAAAGTTCGGCCTGATAAACAGACACAAACCTTCCTAGATGGATACCTTCGGTGATGCCGAGTTCTTCTGAAAAGATCCCGGCCCCCGCTCTGCCATCCATTAGTGAACCATCCGTGAAGAAACAAATGTCATGCCGTCTGCACTCACCCTGCAGACGGCCGTCGTCTATGAGCGTTCTGTGTGACTTTGCGGTCAGACTGACTCTTCTCATAGACTCCATTGGCATTTGCGTTTCCTTGACTTCGTTGTGGACGATGTCAAGTATCTTACGGTGTCCACGCGCATCGCCGTACCTATTCCAAGTGGAATTGCGGTACATGCGAACTGCCGTTAATGCTGCCGTTTTCATTATAAATAAATCCAACGGAAGCAGTCCCAGCATCGCTTCAAGCGCTGGTGTTGGTGTGGTGCGCATTGCGCCCGTAATTCCAACACATGCTAGCCTCTGAACCCTGTCTAGCCTCGCTTTAACTGTCTTTTGTGTGGCTTTCCACCACCACACTACAGATGCGTAGGTTATGACAGGTCTTATCATTATCGTGTAGATCCAGTGTACTGATTTTGGGGTTATTCCCCAACGCAATCTTCACACTCTTCTACACTGAAATAGAGTCCTTTTAGCCTTTTGGATCTTATACTCCACGTGTTGATTCCAGGTCAGTTTTGTATCCAGGAACACTCCTAAGTACTTAACCGACCCCGACACGGGAATATTCGATCCAAAGAGCTGTAATGGCTCGAGTAGAAGACCTCTTTTCTTTGTGAAAAGAATTGTCTCTGATTTAGCAGCGTTAACTGTGAGGTCTTGTTCTCTACACCATTGTTCAACGTGTTTGAGAGCACCTCTCATCACATCTCTAATGGTGCTTAGGAACTTACCACTCACCATCAAAGCTACGTCATCCGCATACCCTATCGTATGTATGCCTTTTGAGTCAAGCTTGTGTAGTAGGGAGTCAATTGTTATGTTCCATAGAGTTGGTGATAGAACACCTCCCTGTGGACATCCTCTGACTACCCTACCCCTTAGCTTGTGTCGTCCGTTTTGTAAGTTCACTGCTCTCTGCCTTAGCATGAAGTCCACCCACTTGATAACAGGTGGGTTAACCCCCCGCTTTTGGAGTGCAGCGCTCAACTTACCGAAGCCTATCTTGTCGAAGGCACCCTCAATGTCCATGGTTAGAGCCATTGATATGCCACCGGTATTTAGCTCCTTTTCTGCCGTCCTTACTACTTCGTGCAAGGCGGTTTCGGTAGATCTTCCAGCCCTGTACGCATGCTGGCATCTACTCAGAGGACATGCTGTGAGAGCTGAATCCTCCAGATGAGCAGCCATCACCTTTTCCATAGCTTTCAGCATGAAAGACGTGAGGCTGATAGGTCTGAAAGATTTCGCAACAGTGTAGTCCTTTTTTCCAGGTTTTGGAAGGAATGTCACTTTCGACTCCCTCCAAGCCCTTGGAACATACCCAATAGCCAGGCAAGTCCTGAATATTTCCGTCAATCTATCCGCAAGTGGGTTACCTCCCCATTCCAGAAGAGCAGGAAATATTCCGTCCGGCCCCGGCGACTTGAAGGGTGCGAATGCTGATAAGGCATTCTGCACCGCACTCGTTGTCACGATCCTTTCGGCTTCCGATTTGTCCCCACTGTTTGCCCCCTTCTTTGGAGACTCCCAGTGGTCATCCGATCGGAAGCTTCCAGGAAAATGGGTCTCCATGAGAATCTTTAGTGACTCTCCAATCGACTCTGTCATAGCTCCATCCTTTTTCTGGATTAAGCCAAGTCTAGAGATCGGATCTTTGGTTACCATCTTCTGCAATCTTCCTGCTTCAGTGGTATTATTTATGCTCGAGCAGAAATCCCGCCACGTTTCCCTTTTACGGTTACGCAACGCTTTCTTGAACTCTTGCTTTTTCGCCTTGTACATATCCCATGATGCGGAATCCTTCCTTCTCATGTATCTGTTGAAGGCCTTTCTTGTCCCCTTCTTCATGGCTTCAAGCTCCCTATTCCACCACGGGACAGAGTTCTTTTCAGCTATGATGCTCTGGGGACAAGCTCTTCTGAATGCTTCAGATATTACAGCGGTAAGTGCTGTTGTTTCTGATTCTACATTCCAGGAGGTTTTGAATTTGCCTCCGCGGTAACTGTAGCAGTAGTTCCCGTAACTCTGACACATATTTGCTATGGTCTGTGTTGTTGGGTATCCTTGCAAATCTGTTATTGCCTGAGTGCTTGTGTGGAAAGAGTACCTCAAATCGAATGGCTCGATGATCGGACATTGTTGTCCAATCTGCGACCCGCCAGTTTTTAACTCTCTCCAGCATAGCATCGCTGTGAAGGGTTATATCAATCACTTCCGCCCTTCGTGCGTCTACGAAGGTCGGTTGTGTTCCCCTATTTGCAATTGTGAGATTGCACTTAACAACAAATTCGAGGAGAGACTATCCTCTGTTGTTATTGTTGCTGCTACCCCACACTGTATTGTGTGAATTTGCGTCGCAACCCATGATGAGCTCCAGTTCCCTATTGCTGCAGTACTCTGTCAGTCTCATCATCTCCTGGCTAGGAGGTAAGTCTGCAGAGTCATACGGCAGGTATACGGAAGCTATCAAAAACGACCTTTTGTCCTCACCCACCCTTACCACGGTAAGGTCTGGTGATCCCAGCTGCGGATTTTGGATACATGGTATCCCTTTCCTGGCTAAGATACAGGTCCTTTTCTTCCCTACTGTTCCCGAATGAAACAGCGTCCCGGCTGATGTCCCGAGTCCCCTAATCATGTCTTTCACGATCCAGGGTTCTTGAATCAGCATTATGTCCAGCTTTTCTTCATCGAAGTGTCGCAGCGCCATTGCTGATGCTGCTCTACTATGATGAATATTCAGCTGTCCAACCCTGAGGGCTTTCTGGTACGGGTCTCTGGGTATGTGCGATATTGATGAGGTGAAGAGGGTGCCGAATCTTGACGAAGAACTTTGATTGTAGCTATACCCCGTTCGCTGAGCAACAACGGCTCCCCAGTCGTAAAGATGGATAGGCACTTAGTGTAGTCGAGTTAGACCGTCCGGGCATGTATCGTTGGGTTTAAACAACACTACATAATAATATGTGTTAATCCAACATGAGAACCGCACAGTTTTCCTCATCATCAAAATAAGGTGCATGTTTCTAACAATCTCTATGTCTTTCAGCTAAACAAATCCGCCTTGCACACAGTGACTTACGCGTGCCAGACTTCACGCCATACCGTCGCGATGCAGTTAAAGCTAGCAATAGGAAAAACGAATCGGCCGAGGACCGTAAAGCTTTTTCGTATATGCTAGTTGGAGCGTCGGCTGTTGGTGGAGCATACGCTGCTAAGGGCTTAGTGAACATGTTCGTTGGCTCAATGAGTGCTTCGGCTGATGTCTTGGCTATGGCCAAGATTGAAGTCAAGCTAAATGAAATTCCGGAAGGCAAATCTGTTACTTTCAAATGGCGTGGCAAACCGTTGTTCATTCGTCATCGAACAGCCAGCGAAATCGAAGCCGAACGAAGTGTAGCCACCTCAACGCTGCGTGATCCAGAAACAGATGAAGTAAGTATGATTTAATGTTTGCAAATCGAATGCTTTGTCTATAATACTCCTTCCTTGACAGCAACGCGTCAAGAAGCCCGAGTGGTTAGTCGTTATTGGGGTATGTACACATTTAGGTTGTGTACCAATTGCCAATGCTGGAGATTTTGGTGGCTACTACTGTCCATGCCACGGCTCGCATTATGATGCATCAGGACGCATCCGTAAGGGTCCGGCGCCATTGAATTTGGAAGTTCCCACACACGAATTCCCTGAAGAGGGTCTTCTTATTGTTGGTTAGACGCTTGCGGAGAAGTAGAAATTAACGCTGTTAACGTATTCTAGCAAAATGAAATCTATTTAAATCATAAAAATGAAGTGGAAATCGAATCTTTGGCTGATGATAGATAACAAATGATGCCAGAGCCCTAAAATCTTGAAACTTCTTTAGAATTCAATAAAAAACCGTGATAATTACACTCATTTGGTGTCATATGCATTGAGGGTAAAATATTACAAATAAGGGGGACATCCCCGAGAGAATTTTGTAAGGTTCAAAAACATCGATCGTTTTCCAGCTCAATTCGCAACACAAAAATAAACGCAAAAGCAAAAACAATTATGCGGTCAATTTTTAAGATGCCGATAAAAGGAAGAATTTTATGCATTTTCTTTCAAAATAAGTGTCTTCATCTTTGAAGATCTACAGAATCTTATTTTCTTCACCGATCTAAAAACTATTTAATAATTTTAAGAGGGGCTAATATAATTTAATTTGGGCGACAATTTTTTCAAATCCATCCATTGCCGAATTATGGCCTGTTCAGATGTAACATATTCATATGAAAAGAGGCGAAATTTTTAGTAGATTTAGCTGTTTTTTCTGGCAGCCCTGCCTACCATAGCTGTGACAGCAGTTCTACTGGGATGGGCGATGTCATACAATACAATATTGTATGGGCGCTATATTACGATAGTTGCGAAATTTATCTTTTAAAAGTATCGATGAGGAATATAGGCGGAATGGGAAATAAATCTAATTACGTTGCAAAAATATGTCATAGGAGCCATCTGCCGAAAATTTTAATATAAAATTACAATAATAGGCGACTGTATTTCGATACTATAGCTGATTGCCAATAAGCCCGAAAAGCGCAATATTGATTTGATTTCGATATATTGATGAAGTCAACACATCGCTGCATTGTCAACAACAGCAAGTAGGGATGGGATTCGATTGATTTCGTATTTCGAATATTTTCGAGCCATTCGACTAGTCGCCGTTCATATAACGCGACAAACTAGCAACGACGAAGTTGGCTTGTTGGCGAGTGTCGTACGGGGATGTGCTCGTTCTATTATATGCGAAAGAAGGAGAACCACAAAATGCTGCGAACCGTCCATAAGGAATCGTCGACTAAAGTAATTGTTGCAGAATCCGTTTCTTACTTCCCAACGGGAAAATACGTAATACATGAACTTTGTAATTTAATGATTCATTTATAAATTCAAAGAAGTGGAACTATGCATTACCAGGTTATCGGATTTGTATGGAGTAGAAGATTTTGGTTATATTTTCTACCAACAACAACCAAATTGACATGTGCTTACAGTTTTTATTACAATGGTAATGCACGATTTTCCTAGGACATCGCTGTAAAAAAATTCATTGCTAACGTAATGGGCAGTTATGTTGAATGTTTAACTTACTTTGCTTACCTTTTCCCGTTGGGTTGTGCGACCGGCCAGCAAGTGCTACCGATTAATATGTCTGAGAAATTTTAAGGCCTTTTACACTAGTCCATTCCCACTTTTGGGCGAGCAAATTGCGGGAATTTAGAGAAAAATTGAGCGTTTTGGGTTGCACGTACCCAATAGGCAGTTTTGTGCCCTCTTTCGTACGTGGAAACACGGATGTAACTCTAAAAGCGATTAAAAATAGGAATTGATTGTCAATAATTGGCTAGTGCAAAAGGGATTCTTTCACAGCTGACTGATTTTCGAAAATTGATTTTCTTATGAAAACTTCGATTCTACCGAATTGAAAGGGCCACATAAACATTCAGTCTGACTGAATCAGTCAGTCAATTGTGTTAGTGAAAAAGAGCCTGTGTGCGCTTCACCGACATAGGATGGTAAATGAATGGGAAAGTGTACCTCAACACGCACACTGCTGACTGATCAGGCAGACTGAACGTTTATTTGGCGCCTTAGCCTCTCAAGATTCGATTTCCAAAACTCGTAATTTCGGACCATAAAGTCGATTTGTTTTCGATTTCGAATGGTCGAGTATCGAATTCACCCATCCCTAACAGCAAGTGCGACAGTTTTCTAAATGTAGCGGAGGGTCACGTTTGTTTAACGCGGACAACAAAATTGACGATGTAAAACACGCATACGAGAAAGAACGAAAATGATTCTCGCTCAGCTATTCCAGTGCTCGAACTTCTACGACAACTTGCTGCAATCGCAGTCACAAGTCGCACAAATATTTACGGACTTCTCGCCGTTCGCATTTGATCATCAGCATTTATTTGAAACATTAACTACGATGTCGACCGCTTTTTTGACAGCACTAGCTATAATTTTGTGTATTTTATTTCGTATTTTGAACGTGAATAGCCAGCCGCTTAAGCCAAGCGTTTGGTGCTTCGACCAACAGTTCTTGGATTGCATTTTCAAAATTGCGCCCTCGCTCAAAGAACCGTAAGTAAATTTTCCGAATTCCTTTCCCGTCAACCCGCCTATAATCGATTTACATCGGTTCCGCCGATAAAACGGCCGATAGCTTTGCGTGCTGACCGGATTCCCGGTTCGTTGGTCTTCTTGCGCCAATTTCAAAAATATTTGTAGCTTGATAAATAGATTTGGAAGTAGAAAAATCAACATCCCTCAGTAAGTTGAAATCTACGACAGGAATTATGAGAATGCAAGCTGTTATCAAGCAAAATGCATCCAGGACGGTACAGATTTGCACATTCAATTCCTGTAGGTATCAATTTTAAATTAGCACGACTTTATCCCAAACCACGCCCACTTTTCCAATTTTGTGGAATTTTCGAATCTATCAACCTTTCGGCCAGCTTAAAATTTTTCAGTCTGACCCTTTCAAACACGTTGTTTTTACCCTTTGAAGGCATAGTCTTTGTTTTTCTTTTCATCGAAAGATTGCAAATTTATACAAACATTTATCGGCCTTATCATGATACAAGGAAAACAAGATAGCGCCACTTGAGAGAGGAAACGTCACAAACTCAAAATCGCGATTCGTTGTTGTTGTTTCCCATGTTAAACCGGCTTTTTACTTTTTTGAATAGCATGGGAAACAACAACAATTTCTCGCTCAGTGAAGCCACAAATCTCAATTTTTTCGGCTCTCAGAGAGAGCCTCAAATAGCGGTACTGAAGTGGCGCTATCTTGTTTTCTTGTATCATGGGCCTTATTATCTCTCAATCGAGTTTCTTGTGACAAGTGCAATTGCACTTAACACGTATTGCCTAACGATAAATAGATAAGTCTGAAGTAATCCCAGATTGTCTCGTTGAGTGCATGTCTCTCCTTTAAATAGCAGACTTGGGTAAACTATGTATATCTGACTAATGAATGGAATAATCCACGGAATAATAATTTAAGCTTCAGATAAGAAACGAAGCTTTTTTTTGAAATTCTTTTCAAGGAGATTTTTAATATGTATCCATGAATTCTAATTGTGTTCATCACAGAGATTTCGATCTTTGTACTCATTTTCGTATATATAGTTTATTCGTTGTTTAGATCTTCCGAAACAATTGAGAGTTTTGATTGAACAAATTGAATGGTTCTTCAATAAAAAATAATAATTTATTTTCTTTTAAGACAAATGCGGTATGCCGCCCACTAAGACTCGTTTGATTATTTACTTTTTGCATTAAATAGCTGCGTCATTTTTCTAACGATTCATATTCTACGGAATTTTTTGGAATTTCAATACAATACTTATCGAAAGAAAGCTTTCATAGTCTCAAAATATTCATATTAATACATAGCTTTATTCCTTTTAATCCTTCGAAAGATTCTATACGATGAGTGTTTAAGACAAAGCCCAGAACCATAATCATTTCAATGTCAATTTTAAAATTATTTTATTATTAACCCAATCTTTTTAATATGCACATTCAAACCAGGCATTTAGCTGAATACGTTTCGACTTCTATGACTCAATTAGGAATAATGAAGGTCAAAAGTGTAAATTATACGCATATGATTTATTGCTAGGCATAAAATTTATTTCAAGTAATAAAGTTTTTGTCTGGAAAATCCACCAACGAAGTGATGAGCTCCTCAAAGCTCTTCTTTGAGAGTGATTGCCGATAATCAGCACGGGGGTAAAAAGTACGTTCGACTATTCCCACAATATCCAATGAGTATCCACAACGGAATCGTACAAGATAATCGATTTCGGTTCAATAGGACTTTTTGGCCTCTAATGTGGAGGAGGATTCTGAAGAAATCGGAGAAGTAGTTCCTACTAAAGTACTGAAAATTCATATCAATGAAATTGCTATGTGATTCGCAAATAATTCAAAGGTATATTATTGAAATCCCCTCATTAGATTAGATTAGAAAAGATTTGCATTGGGTTTGGGAACCAAGTCTCCACGTCACCGCATCCTAAAAGGATTATTGTGACTACCCTTTTCGAATTCCATAGGCGAGTGGAATTTAAAAATGCCGCGATGTCCCGTGGAGCTACCCTAACAACCTCCATTGTTGAGGGGTGGGCGAGTTATAAGTAACTGAGTCGGAGTCTCGCAAGACTATCACAGCGGCACATAATATGCTCTGCTGTCGCCTCTTCCTCGTTACAGATTCTGCAGTTGTCGACTCTAGATAAGCAAAGATTCGACAGGTGTTTGTTTACTCTACAGTGTCCAGTAAGAGAGCCTGTGACAAGTCGAACTCGAGTCCTGTTGAGCAGTAGGAGCTCTTTAGTTCGGGCCTTTGGGAAGTCTGCTGGCGGTGGCCGATAATGTCGTTCCATTCAGTCTGAGCTGTTCTTTCAAGCCATTCGAAGTATTCTTAGCATCAACAAAGGAACGATTGTGATGACCTCTGCTTAAAAATCTTCGAAATTATTGCTCCCTCTATACTCGAAACATCCAGTTCAAACAGTTTTTCCTTCGAATTCATGAGATTTGCTTTTATTCATATTAATTTGTTTCAGAAGGAATGCCAAAGTGCTCCCAAATGCCAATTGGAGGTATTAAATACATAAGAAATATAAATACACAACAGAGAGTTAATGGTGTGGCTAACCGGCGCAAGCAAAACAAGTTTGCGGAATCTTTAAGTATTTGTATGTCAACAAAATGACGTAATGTTTTGTTTGTTCTCTTGTTTTAAATTGTTTGTTTCTCTAGAAAGGTTTTTCTTTTCCATGGACTTTCTACTCACTCCGATCGATGAATGGCTCTGATTTATGGTAGTTGATTTGATTAGATTTGAATATCTCCTGCGATGCTGCGTGACTAACATTGTACGACTGTAATATGATCTCTGTATGTATGTATGAACAATTTCTTTACGAAAGAGACAGCCAAAACAAACAAACAAAATAACGCCGGAAGAGATCGAAACGGCTTCGAGAATATTTTCGCTCGGCGACATCGATTCAGAGGACCAAAAAACTTGGTAAACAATGGAATTACAAAGGAAAGCAGAAGAAGCCTTTTATTTTTCTTTGCATATTGGCAGAGAATTAATTTATCTATCTAAAATGAGGCATAGAATTGTTGAAGAGTTATTACTGTATCTGTGCGTTTTCCTGCTTGTAGGCTCGAATCTTTCAATAGTTTAATATTAAGTGCCTCAATATGCACGAAACAAAAAAATTCATGATACGATAATTTTTATGACTCATGCAAACACGAAAAAAATTTGTCAATACTACGCCTTTACTTTATGTTGTTGTTGCTTTTTTTTCTTCTTTGTTTTGGATTACCTTTTGCTGTTCATTTAATATCGTGTTCTTCCACACAATCATTTGTATTTTGCTTATAAACAAAAAAAAAAAATAAATACAATTTCTTAGCGGCAGTAACTTTACCCCGCTAAAACCAAGCTTGCCGGCTGGAATTATGTATGTATGTGGTGTGTGCGTTTTTGGGACAATTACAATGTCAAAATTTGTATAAGTTTCCAAAAATGTGTTTTGAAGAACGTTCGAGAATGTATGTACCTATGTATTAATGAAAAAAGTGGCGACTTACCATGCACGAAGCACAATCACTTAAACTCTATTTAATAAATTATTTATAGCGGAAAATGTTATCATAGCGTCGGTATCAATATCGATTAAAATAAGTGGTTTTTTCTGTAGTGTGATATAATTATTAAATTTGATTGTCAATAAATACATTAGATGCCAAAGCGTGGATAAAATGAGGCTATTCTTGCCATGGCCCAAGAACTTTTCTGTGGGAAAATCTTCTTTTTTTTTCCTAGCGTGTTCTTTCCCGGCTTATACCGGGGTCCGCATGTTATGAATTTTTTCTCCATTTTCTTCTATCCACTGCATCCTCGATTCTTAGATCAGTTGCTTGGAGGAAAATAAGGTTTTTATTTTGAGTTTTCGATATGGCTTGCAAATTTAATTCGGACGTCAGAGTTTAAAGTCCATTTCTGTTTGTTTAATCAAATCAGCAATCCCCTTATCTTTTCGCAAACTGCTCGTGTAGCCGCGAATACAAAAAAAAAAAAAAAATATACATATCAATATCATACCACTAAGTTGAATTGATAAATGACTTTAAGGGAGCGGTATATTTCTATTGTCTTCTCATAATCTACAAAAATTTTTGTTTTTTCAAGCTTTCTTTCTATTTCCTGTTCAGCAAAAATATCGTCTCGCCTGCTTGACTCATTCTATAGCCAGTTTGACTGCAAAACATAACAGCTTCATGATTTATAAGAACACAAATGAATTATTTATGAGAAATTCAACAAAAAAAAAAATTCTCAGTAGGTATTCTATCCGATGAACTTCCATTACAATTCCTTCGATGACTCAATAATTTTTTTATTTTTTTTATTTACTTAGGACTTTCTTCCTAAGACTCGCGCGTATCTTCCTTGACCTACAATGTTCGCATTTGGCTTACGAAAAGAGGAAATGAAAGTTCAGAGATACGATCTTATGTGCAGCTGAGAGTTCCCACTTTGGTGTATGTCCGAGGAGGGAATATTCTTCAGCATAGTTATTTTCCGTTTACCGCAGAAAAAGTAAAATTTGTTTTTATCTTAAACTGCTTTAAGTTCATATAAAATTAATAAGGGTCGAGGCAGGATGATTTAGATGGATTAAAGTCGTTTCTTTTTTCACTTTTTAATGTCATATGTCAAGATCAAGGCCAATAATCCGCTATTATCGATAAGATTCGTGTGTTTATTTTTGTTAAAAGATAAGATAATTAACCCCCTCTTTCTCATTTTTCTTTTTTAACGGCTCCCACATGAAATCTCGAAACAAAGCTCATTATTGATTTTGTATCGCTGCCGCTTTAAATCTTTTGAATGAGTCATTTTTCTATTTTTGAAAAAATTCATTGGTTTCCATACGTTAGTATAATTTTTTTCCGGTCGCGCTTGAACCAAGAACCCAACAATGTCAATCGCTGTTGCTTTCAAAATCAGTACACCCCGTTGAGATGAAACTGATTGAAATCAATTGATGGGATGAGGCGCTGCAAGAACGTCATGGAAATGTACCTTTGAAGCTCTTAACAAAAGTTTTTTTTTTTTTTTGTTATGATTTTTGTTTAGTTTGCTTGATTCAATTCAAATGAAATTAATTTTGCTTTTGTACTGCTTCATCCCTTAACGAGAAAACGAAGCTTCTCGCAAATTTGAATGGCAAACCATCGAAAGCAGTAGAAATAAAGAAGCCATTAGATGTTTGATGCTGAAATTGATTTGTTCGAAAAATGAGAAAACGTTGAACGAGCTTCTCTCATTTATATTTTTATAAACAGAACGTTTTCCGGCATACCATGTTAAATGATTTGCATAGTTTTTCTATTGAAATTCCCATTCATATCGCTTGCTTACTTCAACGAAGTCATAACTCAAAAAAAAAAACACGATCTTTGAGTTAATGATGAGGAAATATTCGGTGTATGATTCCTCACGTTGTGTAAAAATTTCGTATCAATACTTAGTATACTCTCTTTATGGGAAGAGAATAATGCCTTCTTTTTTCATCAAAATGCAAGTGAATTGAAAACTTTAAACGCATTTTTCTCAAAATCGATTTTCTTTTGAGTTATGACATTCTTGAAGTGAATGAGCGATTTATATTATGAAGTTTTTCTTTGCTTAATAAAATAATAATTTCCTGCACGCTTATCCATTTTTCTTCTAGTATTAAAAATCGTTCCTATCTAATTATGTGCTTTAAAACACCTGCGCGCCATTTGACGCCGTGTCATTATATAGCGCATTATTTTTTCCGATCACAGGGAGACTCAATTCAAACGCTCAATTTCCTTCGCGTTAGTTTAATTAAACGTTAAAGTTCCCCTGTCGTTATAATGTCTCCAATTAAATGTGACCAACTCTGAAGGCTAAAAAGAAAAGGAAAAACGAAATTGATATAAAATACATATCTACCTACATACACCCTAATATACTTTCCAGACGTAAATTCGAATCGATTGAAAACATTCAAATCAGCATTTCAATTTTTTCTGATATGATTCGTTTAGTTAAAGCATATATAGTTATATTTTTTAAAATGTAACGATATTTCTCTTGCTTGCAGTTACATTCCAACTCGTTTATGGGGCTTCAGTGGACACGTTCAAACCGTCTTGCACAGTATTGTTGGCCGAGTTAAATGCCCTTGGCCTTTGGGAGAGCGAGTATACCTTCTGCTGGAAGATGGCTCAACACTTACTTATGATCTATATCAGCCACTCAAAGAATTCGAGGGTGAGTGTGTCCGCATATTTTTGCTAATTGTAGTATTTTGT
The DNA here is from genome assembly GCA_020466095.1 of Chlorops oryzae. NCBI lineage: Eukaryota > Metazoa > Arthropoda > Insecta > Diptera > Chloropidae > Chlorops > Chlorops oryzae. The sequence continues at coordinate 98,812,250 of CM035807.1, forward strand.
ATATATTTTTTCAATTAGATTTCGTTCTGTTCTCCACATTCTTCTACGGCTCGTGCTGATGTTCTGTTTATTGTCATTTTTTCTGATAATCTTATTTCAAAATAGAACTCCAGCAATCTGCTCAGCTCAAAGGCCGAGAGCTGATCTCATGCGACCAAAGAGAATGCTTTATCGCTTGACGAGATTCTGCACTCCAGCATATATTTTTTTTTTTTTTTTTTGAAATTTTGAATATTTGAATTGATTAATTGGAAGATGGTAGCATTTTTTTTTTTATTGATTCATTTAACCTTACTTCCGGGAATTGTTTCCATTTTCAGTTGAAATTGATTGAAATGATTTCGCAGCGATGTTGGGAATCGTTGTCAATCATTATTCAACACTCTTTCGTGCCATTTTAAGTGGCCAAGAATTATGTAAACTGAAGAGCTGTTCTCTTTACCATAACTAAGAAGCAATTAAGAATTATACGTAATGTCTGAAGAATTAGTACTAATTTTTTTTAATAGAAAAATAATATACCCTGCAGTTAATGAAATGGTTTGTTCAAAAGCGTACGATCCTAATGTTGAATTCGACTTTAGGACTCAAACTAGGACCGTCCAAATTTATGAAACCGCGATGACCTGGGTAACCTCTATCTAACCGACCCTCGTCCAATCCAAAACTGAGCGTAGGTGGGGCGAGTATCGTAATAACTTGTACTTCATTGTTGTCTGCTTTAAGTCCTCAATCTGTTCTTTGTGCTATCATAGGTTAAATAGCTTGATCTGTTAAGACTCTCGCTTCGCAACCGTAGGGGGTAAGAGTTCGAGCCCTGGCTTCGGTTCCTAGAATTTCTTTTTTTTTTCAATTACCTACGATTTTTTTATGTTAATACTAAAATTTTTTTTTTAAATAGTTAACTTGAAAAAAAAAATAATTCGTTTTTTACATATGAATTGGTTTTTAATATTTATTTTTAATAAAAAATTCTTTGAAGTGAAAAATTCTTTACGTATGTTTCCCAAAAACTTGAGCAACCAAAAACTCAAACCAGCGTTTTGATCACAGCATTAAACTTGCTTGTTTAGCGTAATGGTTAAGACACCGATTTACCAACCCAGAGTTCTGAGGTTCGAGCCTCGGCCTAGGCGGGAAAATCAAAAAATAAATAATATAATGTTGTAACAAAAAGATTTAAAAAAAACAAAAAAGCAAAATAAACAAAATAAGAAAAAAAAAATTTTTAATTTTTAATTTTTTATAAAAAAAAAATATTTAAAAAAAACACTCACCCTCATTCAAAGGCGTAGGGACTAACCTCCGATCGACCGCCAACCGATCCCACACGCTTTGAAAACGGATCGGTTGTTTTTCAAGGACCGCACCATGTTAAAAGAGACCAGTTCAACGCATGAAAAGGCGATCGGTCCTTACCTCTTTAGGATCGATCTGCGGTCGATTCAGGGTCGATCCCTTTTACTACAGGGTATATAATGTGTGCATGTTTATACTATATGAGCATTATTAAAAGCGCTTACGCAATTAATGTTGAATTGACTTGGTAGCTATAAAAGGCTCTTTAACTCTTTTTAAATCAACACAATTAATTGCCTCTGATAATATTTCTCGAAAGTTCCATTGAAAATCCTTGAGAAATTCCCAAAAAACTCGATCGAAACTTGATTAAATATTTGCTTTAAATTTTCTCTTCTAGACGATATTACAGTGGCAATTTGCCCAGGCATCGGCAACTCCTCGGAGACCGTTTATATACGTACGTTTGTACACTATGCCCAATGTCATGGTTATCGGTGTGCAGTCTTGAATCACATTGGAGCTCTGTCAAGTGTACAAGTGACGTCATGGCGTATTTTTACTTATGGTAAGAACAATTTATTCATGGCCATTTAAAAATAACTAATTCCGAAAGGTGTTTTTGTTGTTGTTCTTGTTGAAATTTTCCAGGTCATACGGATGATTTCCAAAGTGTTGTTGATAATCTACACAAAAGATATCCGTCCACGCACATAGTTGCGGTAGGTTACAGTCTCGGTGGAAACTTGATATCAAAGTACTTGGGTGAAGCACAAAAACCGAAGCCATCGTCGTTGGTCGGTGGTATTTCCATATGTCAAGGCTACAATGCTGAAGAGTAAGTGCAGGATAAAACAAAACAAAAAAAAAAATGATTTCCTTGCATAAGCGCTATTCATATAGGGTTAAGAATTTTCAAATGACTGAATGTAATTCGCAGGGGTACAAAATGGCTTCTGAATTGGCAGAACTTCCGTCGTTTCTATCTCTACGTTATGACGGAAAATGTTAAAAGTATTATTCTAAGGCATCGCCATGTCCTGCTATCGGAAGAAATCAAGAAACGGCATGGTTTAAATGAAAGGGATATCATATCAGCCGCAACACTGCCCGAATTGGACGAAGCCTACACGAGACGTGTTCACAATTTTACATCTACAACAGAATTGTATAAATGGAGCTCATCGCTCCATTATTTTGACAATATTGAAAAACCCATGATATTTATAAATACCAAAGATGATCCGCTCGTCCCAGAAGAACTTTTACATCCAGTGAAGAGGCTTGCAGGTAAGCTTAATTTCATTCAATTACTTCTTACAATTAAAGTCGATTTACAAAGCGAATTTATTTGAGACTAGAAGACCCGGCGAAGGAATTAATGTAATGTGTCAAAAATCAATCGCTAAAAATTTGGTCTCCGTATCGTTCCCTCTCTTTACCGCCTCTACTCCCTCTTTTTCGCTCTCAGGCTAACATTTTTAGAATCTTCGAAATCGAATTTATTAATATCTAATCAAAAGTCCAAAAAACCAGTTCCAAGCTTATAACTTTAAAAATTGTGCTAATTTCGATACAAACTTTCATCCCTTATTTCAACCCCTTACAGCACTTTTTTCGCATTAAAAAGCGGCCTATGTCCTTTCTCAGCCTCTACACTGTGTCTGTACTAAATTTCATTTAAATTGGTTGAGTAGTTTAGGCGTGATTGCGTAATATACAGACAGACAGGATTATTTTCGCCATTTATAATATTAGTAAGGATTAATGTTGCTTCTTAGCTAAAGATCGATAAATGGAACAATGGGCGCGTTGAAAAAAATTTTAATCGACAGTTGGCTTCTTTTCAAATATTTTTCTGCTTATAAGAAAATAATTCGAAATAATTCACAGTTTAAGAAGCATCAACATTTGAGCAAGCATTGCAAACTTACAGTTTTGAAAGCATCGCATAAAGAACGATGGAAATTCTTCGTATCAAGCTGAGAGGTTCGTGCGTTTATAAAACGATTATAGCACTCGTATAAAACAAGCAGTCGTGGCCGAGCGGTTAAGGCGTCTGACTAGAAATCAGATTCCCTCTGGGAGCGTAGGTTCGAATCCTACCGACTGCGAAAGCAGATCGTTTTTTTTTTCTTCCAATTTACATTAAATATTACATGCAAACAAAAAATCAATCAAGGAAGGAAAAAATAGTTCGAGCCGGAGCAGGAAAAAATAGCTCAACGCCCATTTTGACGCTGCAAATCGACGTTTTGAATTCTAATTTGAATGTTATAAATTTTTATCGCTTTCAGAATCCCGTCCAACCACAGCATACTTTGAGCTGGCACATGGTGGTCATTTGGGCTTCTACGAAGGTGGTTTGCTGTATCCGAATCCAGTTACTTGGCTGGACAGAACGTTGGTTGCAATGGTTGGTGCATTGGTTTTGATGAAAACCGATGACAGCATAGCCAAGAAACGACCAGAGTTGTAATCGAACGAACAACCAACCATCCTTGTTTTTACAAAAGTTTTGCCCATTAAATTAGAAGTTATTTTGGATAAGACCCAAAATAGAATAACCAATTCTATTCTCAAAAACGAAATGCGTATAAAAGGGGAAAATTTTTTTTTTTTCTTTTTTGACGAGTATTTACATTTTTGACAAACTGCTTGAGCTTTCCGGAAGGCTGCATTTTAGTTTTAACGAATAAAAGTAAAATTATTCATAGCTATTTAAAAAAAAAAAAAAAAATCCATTTTACAATTTCCCCATTTTTCATAAGGCTGAGAACACACCAGATCAAAAGAAACGAAACGTTTTCAAAAGCAACAGTCCATTGAGTCCATGAGAGCGAACACACCAGATTAGTCACAACGAAACGGTTTTGACTAAGAAAGAAAAAGTGTTTTTCTTGCCTAACGAAACGAAAACGTTTTCTTTCGTTTCGTTTGATCCGGTGTGTTCTCAGCCTAAGGGAATCATCCGGCACTGTATAATCGGGATATCTGAACATTTCCATAAAACTTTAATGCTCTCTGCTATGCGATTTATATAGTGCTGCATGGGGAAATCGTACGGTAATGTAAAACCTTATCTACAAGACAGTGTTATGTAATTTAACTCGTTAAAAATTGAAAATACTATTTTGGAAATTTTTCTTTTATGCTTGAAAAGCATTTCGTTGAAAATTTGTTGATACGCAGTATTCTCGTTGGCAGTTAGCTTGAAAGAGGATTGCAGAAGGAATTTGTGGGCCCTCAGAAGTTTTTAATACTTAGGTGTACTTAATTAAGAGGCTTAAAGCATTGTTTTCCAAAAATGAATTCATAGAGAAGATTACAAAAAATTATTGAACAGAAATATTTGAAGCGATGCTCTTTTCAACAAATAATGTACAGCATTCTTCTATGTTGTTTGTTAGTAGTTCTGTAAGAATCAGTGGAACCTTTCAAATACGTATGTATGTGTACGAAATTTTTCCCTTGTAAATAAGAAATGGAATTCATGTCTTTGTTTTGACCAAGTCCTAATAATCAAAAATATGAAAGCAAAAATAATAACCAAGAATAAATTTTTTTTAAGAATGTTAACAAATGTATTTTTATATGTGCTGTAATTGTAATATGTATTCACACGCCTTAAGTATTAGAAACATTACGCTACATATGTAACGTTTCAAAATGTAACTCATATATTCGTCGTTTAAATTTCACATAACAATGAACAAAGACAAGTAGCCAGCGGACAAAATGTTGCTTACAGAAACGATGAACCGCAACACATTTCGTATGCCGTAATGCATACGACCTCATATACCATCCTTGTATACTTTTGTTCGAGCCTAGCCGTTTTGTAGAGTGAACGCCTACCACCACCACATAAAGTAAGCTATTGGTGGACAGTTCGCTTACAATCTCGTATACTTTGTAAGCTATTGGTAGGCAGCTCGCCTACAATCTCGTATATTTTGTAGCTAGTAATATTCAGGTCGCTTACAGTCTTGTATGCTTTGTAGGCGGTAGGCACTGGGTTAAGAAAAGTACATAAATAGTATTTCATTGCTCTTTTAAGCCGGTAGTCCAAATTTACCGCCACAAAGTTGTTTTTCAATCAAAAATTTATAATGTTGAGGGTACTGCGATGGGCTAGTAGTGCAAAATGAGATCATTGTAACATCTTTACTAATATTAAACGTTTTGCTATGAAAAGCAGTAATGGAAATTTCATTCACTCGGAATCTATCTGCCGATTTCGATGTTGAAACTTAATCCAAAATCATTTTTTTCCTGGTTAGTTCTGCTCATACATACATATATACAAATATATTTTTTTGAAAATCCACACGATTGCAACCACATTTGAATTCCGATTTTGAAACTCATGCAAATTTTAATTTGTAGCCTTAGGTTCTTTATTATTGTACGTTCTTTATACATACATATATCATGTGTGCTCAAAGCTATATGTAAAATGCTGACCTAGGAATAGGGTGTAAGATTAAAATTTTGAATTTTATTTTTACATTTTGAGTTGATGCTTTAAAATATGAATTGTGATAGTTTCCCGGAACTATGATAATCGAAATTGAGGAAAATCTTTTTTGAAAATATTTATCAACACCGAAAAGATGTTTTAAAAAAATCGGAACTGTTGAATTTTTTTTTTTTTTACAAATAATTATAATCGTTTAAGATAAAAACATGAAATTAAAAGTGACCATAAAAATGGCTTGCTAAAATTTTAAACGTTAAAAATTGTATACTTATTTCAAAGCGAAAGAGTCCTAGACATGTATAATGTAATTTATACTCTTTTTTTTTACAAGAAAATAAACTAAACACAATTTGTAGCCAAAGTTTCATAAAAATAAAGAAAACCTTCATAAAATATCTTTTCGCTTTTTCTGAGAGTATTTCGTAAGAAAATAATTAATTTTCAATTTTTTTTTGATGGTTATCAGTGCTGCTATTTTTTCAATTGATTTGACTTTCCGCTAGGCGAGACCCATATTCCCCTAGATTTAGAAGTAGTAAAAGGAAATGATTACACTAACCCCCGACAATAACCTTCGAACGCTACTATGTTGAAAATTGCGCTAGATCTAGCGGGAAAATGGCATCACTGATGGTTATCTTGCATAAAAGTTAATAAATAGACATCACCCTGAAAAAATTGTATTATTCCGGTTTAAAAAAAAAAAAAAAGAGACATCCGCAGTCGGTAGGATTCGAACCTACGCTCCCAGAGGGAATCTGATTTCTAGTCAGACGCCTTAACCGCTCGGCCACGACTGCTTGTTTTATACGAGTGCTATAATCGTTTTATAAACGCACGAACCTCTCAGCTTGATACGAAGAATTTCCATCGTTCTTTATGCGATGCTTTCAAAACTGTAAGTTTGCAATGCTTGCTCAAACGTTGATGCTTCTTAAACTGTGAATTATTTCGAATTGTTTTCTTTTAAACCCTCAGTACGCTGTTGGCATTTTCAAAAAGTAACAGACAGTAAATTCATTTACCTAATTAATATGATGTCAAATTTTTCGTTCAAAAAATCAAAATACAGTAGAATCTAGATATAGTGAATTAATTTTTGTACGTCCTGTTCATTGTATCCAGATTGTTCGTATTAGCGAGATCGAATGTTTTGTTCATTATTTACCGGTCCGTAGAGAGAAATTTGGGGCCCGGTGGATTTTTTCCGGAGTCCCCGCACAAAACTGTACGACCAAAAAAAAAAGGCCCATGCCAATTGTGAAATCGGGCCTTAATTTTCTTTACAAATTTCCATACTGAGGCGAAAAAGAAAAATATTTTAAGCATTTAAACTACTTATGTAATGTGTGAGTGTTTATGTGAGTGTAAGGAAAACACAAACGAATGATCCTTTTGATTTTATTCTAAATCGCATCTGTAAAAGCTCCAAAGAACAGACAAACGATTGCATTATAAAAAAAGTTGCAAATATTGCAAGAAATATTAATCGTCATTGGTCCACCATATTGGATCCGCCATTTTGAATTTTAAAATTTCGAGTTCACAATCGTAATCAGCAACCTCCCAAACCCCAATCTGATGATTTTTGGATAGATTTTTTAAATTTTTTGGTAAAGACGATCCGCCATATTGGATCCGCCATTTTGAATTTTAATATTTCAAGATCATAATCGTAATTAGCAACCTCGAAATCCCCAATATTCAGAACCCAGATTTTTGGCCAGAAAAAATTGGGTTTTTACCCATAGTGCACTGACAATACGTTTTCTGGCCAATCATGATCATTATTTTAATATAATTAACCCATATAACAATTATGGGAGCTAGCGCCAGCTAAATAGCGACGATTAGTCACATACGAACAGCATGGAAGAATTACGTTTGACTGAAATACTATTTTTTTTTTTTATGAATTTGTCCAAATTAAAAAAGAAACCATTTAAGAGGGTTGTCTCATTGGCGAGGCTGTTTTTGGACCTTTTTTAAAACAATTCCTGACAGAAAAGGTTTTTATTGTGTTAGGAATGAATGCAAGTTAATAAAGAAGCACTTTGTTTTTTTTTATGTGAAGATGGTTCAAAAAGTTCTCAGCCGTCAAAGTGGATGCTCAAATAAAAAAAGGTCTAGTGCTGGCTGCCACGATTCCAGGTCTCCAAGTTTTCCGAAATGGAAAATAAAACCAGGGTTATAATCAGTATAGATGTCATTATGGCGTGAACCTACAACATAATTTTGGGATTTTTTTTTGACAAAATGGCGGCCATTGAAAAATTACCCATTGATTTCGGGTATATTTTTTTGAAGTTCAGTGTAAATAAAAAATATTAAAAAAATTGGTAAAATTATGATTGAGGTTCACGCCTTAATGGTGACAATTCTGCGTCGAATCCACTTTGTTTCATTAAAATCGATCCAGTTGAACTGGAAAAATCGTGGCAGCCAGTTCAAAAAAGTGGTTTCGAGATAAATGCGTTTAAGGTTTGAAGCAACGCTAAAATTACTTGCTCGACAAAGAAGGCTATATCCTATAAACTATTTCGAATTTCAAAAAATCCTTTTAGCACAATATTCTCAAATATTCACCCTATAAAAAAAATGCAAAAAACAAAATTTCAAAAAAGTTAAGGTCGAAATTAATTAATTTTCTAGAAAACGAAAAAAACTCGGTACACATAAGAACTTTTGATAGCGTTTTTCCTAAGTTTTTCTTTTCGGAAATAAAACGATATTTTTCCACTTGCACAAAATGAATTCAATTTGTATGGAGGTTTTTAGAAAACATTTATTGTTTAATATTTTATTGTTAGCTTTTTCACAAAACACGTTTTTAAAAATAAAAAATTTGCTCTCGTCTTGAAACATTTAGTTGCCTCTCGTTATTTATTGCACTTAACTAAAAATCTATAGCACATACAATAAACTGCTATTCTTTATTCTAAATTTGAGCTTTTATCTAAGGATTTATTTACAATTTACTCAATGTTACATGAACAATATAAATATTATGTTAAGTAGAATCTCACACATTTACCTATACCTTATAGGGAACGATACGATAGTGAATATGTTGAAAATTTTTTCTTTTCATTTGAAATCATGAACTTCTTCTCAAACAATAATCGGTTTATTATAAAATAATCGCTTATTTCAATGACCAAAGTGAAAATTTACATATTAATTATGTATGTAAGTATGTATGTCCGATGTTGGAAAAACAAATGTTAAATAAATTTTCGGAAAATTTCTGGGAAAATTGTGCTCTGTCGGTCATTAAATAAATTCAATGAACTATTCTTTTATTTATGTTTCCAATGATTCGGTTCCTTTAACCAATTGTTTATTATTTATCCTTTTAACTACATTTTTTTTTTGTTCTTTAATTGTAATATCCGTATTTACACTTTATATAATCCGCTTAAAGTTTATCCAAGAACTTCAGTTCAAGTCATACATAAGTTTCTCAGCGTTATTCGGTTCCTCACAGTCGAACGAAGCCATCATCAGCTCTAAAATGAAAAGTTGAAAGAATATTTATTACATATATTTGAATGTACAAAACTATATATCAATGTATATGTATGTGTACATGTGTATTTGTGTGTAAACAATGAAATAATGTTGCTTGAGAGTTTAATATTCTTTAGGCTAATCCTTAATTCTCTGTAAACTCCAGCATGAAGCAAAACCCCTTAAGTTATTGCTTCATTATATAACCACACAATCGCATACAATGTGGAAAGCAGTGATAGTTTTTTTCTTATGGCGAGGCAGAGATAAAGAGAGAGGGAGAGGGATAGCGAGAGAGGGAGAGGGATAGCGAGAGAAGAGAGAGAGAGAGGATAGCGAGAGAGAGAGAGAAGGGAGATGGAGAGAGAAAGGGAGAAGGAGAGAGAAAGGGAGAAAGAGAGAAAGGGAGAAAGAGAGAGAAAGGTAGAAAGAGAGAGAAAAGGAGAGAGTAAAGGAGAGAGAGAAGAGAGAGAGAAAAGGAGAGAGAGAGAGAAAAGAGAGAGAGAGAGAGAAAAAGGAGAGAGAGAGAAAGGAGAGAGAGAGAGAAAGAGAGAGAGAGAGAAAGGAGAGAGAGAGAGAGAAAAGAGAGAGAGAGAGAAGGAGAGAGAGAAAGGGAGAGAGAGAGAAAGGGAGAGAGAGAGAAAGGGAGAGAGAGAGAGAAAGGGAGAGAGAGAAAAGGGAGAGAGAAGGAGAGAAGAAAGGGAGAGAGAGAGAAGGAAAGGAGAGAAGGAGAGAGAGAGAAAGGAGAGAGAGAGAGGAAGGGAGAGAGAGAAAGGAGAAGAGAGAAAGGGAGAGAGAGAAAAGTAGAAGGAGAGAGAAAGGAGAAGAGAGAGAAAGAGAGAGGAGAAAGGAGAGAAGAGAAGGAGAAGAGAGAAAAGAAAAAAGAGAAGAGAAGAGTAGAGAGAAGAAGAGAAAAAGAGAGAGAGAAGAAAAAGAGAGAGAGAAAGAGACAGGAGACAGCAGACTTTTTACCACAACCACTAAAAAATGAACTCTTCCTCTTAAGATGTATGCAATTTCTCTACTTTCTAATAATTAACTTAATACATGTGTGTATTCATCACATACGTACGACTGAAAGATGATTGAAAGTGAGAGAGATATGCACATCATGGTTTAGAGAGAAGTAAAAGGAGATGAGTCAAGAGTATGATAAGAGAATCAATGTGATAGAATGACACTAAATAGAAGGAGAGTGCGCAAAGGTCATCATGTATTTCGAGAGAGCAAGGTTAGTGAGAAGACATAAATGTAACAAGTGGAGAGAGGATAAACAAGAGAGAGAAAAAGAGAATGTTCTTTACTTGGACGTAAGAGAGCTATAAATGGTGCAGGAAAGCGACCCCACAGTGAATGACATCAAATATGAGAGATAGAAAGGGAGAAGAGGAAAATTTAAGATCTAATTTGGAATAGATACATTTACGATGGGAGCAGAGACTATAGAAAAGTTTGAGAGCGCCATGAGGGATGCAGAAGAGTATGTATGAGAGTCGAGGATGTTTTGAGAGCAAGTCCCCACGGTTTCAAAGATGTCAATTCATCTAGAAAGAATAAAGGAAAACTGTGGATAGGATGCAGCGACTATTATTACCTCTAACATGACCGACTTATAAAAATTGAACCTCGATTTCCTCTTAAGATGTTGCAATTTCTCTTGACGTTTCTAATAATGTTGAACGTTTCAATGTTAACATGTGATGTATTCATCACAGTTCACGTATCACTGAAAATGCATTTCGAAATGTAACGAATATCGCACATCATGGTTAAGGGATAGTAAAAGTGAATTAGTCAAGCAATCATATAAAACATCAATTTGACTAATATGACACTTAAACTTCTTAGAATGGAAGCTTGCCGCCAAAGCGTTCATTCATTATTCTCGAGGTCAGCCAAGCGTTAGTGAAAGACCATTAAATGTTAAACAAGTGCGGAGAAGCTTGCACTAAACAAAAAAAAAAAAAAATGTTCTCTTACTTGTGACGTTAAGGAGCTATAAATTTGGTGCAGGATACATGCGACCCCACAGTGCAACTGTACATTTTATATATTGAGAGATCAAACTATGGTGAGAAGCATGAAACTTTAAGATCTAATTTGGAATACGACTACATTTACGTCATGGGACGTTCTAGACTATATAATAATTTTTGCGAGCGCCATTTTCGAGGGGTGCCAAAGAAGTTAGGAATTTACGTTTCGAGTGTCTGTTTGGAGCAAGTCCCTTAGTGTTTCTTTGCAACATTTGTCTATTTCATTGAAGATATTAAAGTGAAAACTGTGGATTAGGGATTTTGCAGTTTCCCCTAGATTGGACTTCATCCCTCTAAACTATGACCGTATCTTCATAAAAATTCGTTCCTTCGCATTTCCCCTTAACCTTTTCGCAGCGGCTTTCTTTTGAAGTTTCATATATTTTTTGCTTTAATTAAGTGTAAAACAAAAAAATTCATTTTAAAACCTTTTGAGGAGATGGGTAGTAGCCCCTGGGATCAATGTGCTTCTATTCGTCTTATACGTTGGGACATATTACAATGTAACTTTTTAACTTGGTCGTACTTTAACCTTTACTGGGACATATGTATATAACCCTGCAGATGGCGAAAGGGTTAAGAGAAAACAAATCTGAGATGAGCTATCTTCACTTAGTTTGTTATGTGTATTGGCGGAAACACGAAAAAGATTTAAATTATGAATAGCCTTGATCGGACCATATACAGTGTACTCTCTCTGAAGTGGACACCAATTAGACCGAAAAATATGTCCGTTTAAGAGGAAACAATTTGAGAATCAGGTATACTAGAGCATTCCCTAAAACTGTCCGTTTAAGAATGGTTGTCCGCAAGGAGAGAGTACACTGTATAGGGATATCTCCAGTGCTACAGCCTGTTCCAAAATTAACAAAAACTGTTCTATAGTCTAAATTTTTCGAGATATACCAATCAAAATTACAACTTGAGCTCATATTGAAGCCTCAGGTTATATTTCAATAAATCGGGGAAAGTGGACTCGACACAAGGGCGGTTTAGTCTGTCTTAGTTGTCGTGGTTTTGGGGTCTGTTAAAAAAAATATTCATATTTCTAACCGTTTAAATTTGTCGAATATTGTCAGGGTCGACTGATTATAACACCCTTACTACGTTTACCATATATGTATAGAAAAGAATAAATATTTAAATGAATTTAAATTAAAAAGCTTCTATCAATTATTTTATTGGTTGTGGAAAATCTCATCGTTTAGTTTTTCTTTCAACCACTTATTGATTGTTTTGAATGCTTAAAATACTTAATTAACAAATTGAAGCTTGAAGAAAAATTGATTTTACCTTCAATTACATAAAAACAAAATATTCAAATTTCAAATATCGAGAGGATATTCAGCTACATGCCTTTATTCTTCTTCCTGCAGCAATGAAGAGGTCGATTAACCGAAAAGGACTACTCTGAGGTTACTCAGAAGATGACTAGTTAAAATGTAGAGTATTTTATGAATGAGAATTGACTAGACCTTGAGCAGCAAAAAGGGGTCTATAGATGAAGTGTAGTCAAAAGATTAGGCCAACTGTTATATATGGGACAATTGAACTCTAATTGATCACAGTGACCACAGTAGGTGTACTCGTGGAGTAGTTAAATGTGGGAGTGGTTATTTTTCAAAGACAGTTTAGTGTTAAAGAAGACAGTTTGAAGAATCGGTTGGCAAATCAACCCTGCTGTTACCTTAAGAAAGTTGCACAAAACGCTTTAGAAAACATTTGATCCACTGTGTATTTTTCATACAAAATATACTTATAGTCAAAATCAAAATTTGAGCTGATTACAAGAAGATTGTTATGGCTGAAAGTAAATTGATTTCATCAATCTCCAGATATTGGCCTGAAAAAAGTTGAATTTTGGACCTAAGGCACCAGTAGGGTTAAGAGAATTTTTGTGACTAGTCGGGGATTAGATGGAATTACTGCAGGGCGTATACAAAATATACGCATATGTAAGACTTCGTATATACCACTGAATGCATGTACCTACATATGTACGGACATATGTATTGCATGACTGAATACGAGTGGGTTTAATTTTCAGCAATTTTTCATACAATATATACACAATTCTCAGAAAGAGTTATAAAGACATTCAATCTCTCGAAGAATCGAAAGACAAATAGTCGTATTCTCGTTTCCGGAGATGGCTTTATTTATGAATCCTTTCATATCTTGAGGTTATTTATTATTGGAAGCATTTATAATAAATAGTCTCATATCAAACAATGATAAAAGGTTGAAGAAAAAGCGTAGCTGCTGGTATTTGGTATTGTTTTTCGTGTTTTTTGTTTTGTATTTTGCTTTTGTTGTTGTTGTTTTTGTTTTCGTCGGTGCTCTTTTGATTGCAGGGAAACATGGCGATGGCTAATAAACAACACAAACAATACAACAAGAAATGAGCTTGAGTGGCAGGAAGTATACAAAGAAGAAAGAATAAAAACAAAAAAAAAAAAACAAAAATGGAGAAAAATTTCCAAAGATGGAGGGCTCTTCTTGGCGTTCCTATGGCATTCTGTGTATTAGTTATTTAAGTGATTGAAATCGATATTCTATGGATGGCCTTATAACTATGTAGGAAGGAATTCGTTCATTGTTTATTATTGAACCATTGTGCCATTTTCATTATTTTAGTTCGTTTGTGCCTCATTAGCTTTTGTACGGTGAATGTGTTTTTCTTTCATCTAACAAGATATGTACAGTGTACTCTCTCCTTGAGGGCACCCCTCTTGAACGGACACTTTTTGGGAATGCTCGAGTATATTTTCTTCTCAAATAGTTTTCTCTTAAGTGGAAACCTCTGTTAAGCGCACATATATTTTTCGGTCCTGCAGGTGTCCGCTTAAGAGAGAGTACACTGTATGTACGTGTGTATGTATGTCAGAAATTTTGTGGTTGTATTAACAATATCATGTTTCGGATGAAAACAAACACCCATTTTCACAGTCATTTATCTTATTGAAAAGGTTTTCGTTCACCTGTTTTCATTTTCATCATAGAATATATGATAACTTATTGATGGGATATGCTTTTGGAGTCAGAAAACAAATACATAGCTGTCCTGAAAAGGCGACCAGTGGCTAAGTGGAGTATCAATTTCATTTATTTTAGTTCTATGACCGAATCGAGTCAATGACGAAAATGTTTTCGAGCAAAGTAATTTTTCAAAAGAACTCCAAAATGAATGGCGAGCGCGCGCTTGGGGCGATGAATTGATGGATTTGCTCTCGATATGATCCAGTATCAATCGCTGCTTGAATAAGCAGCAGCATTTGTTTCCCTTTTTCTGTTTCATCAAACAAAAGATGTTCTTTTGAACTCAATCCTTTGAATGGAAAGATGGAGTTACATATTTCTAATCGAAACATTTCGTTAACCTTAAATAGAAAGTCGACTTAGTGAAAGGTCAGAACGATAGTATAAATGTGCTTTAAATTATTAACTTTGAAATATCAATGAATGAATTTAAAGAAAAAAATCGTATATACAGTGTGCTCTCTTCTTGCGGACACCCCTCTTAAGGGGTTATATACAGTTAGAATTTTCAAAAAATCGATTTTTTAAATTTTATTTTCTTAATGTACATATATTTAAGAATACACATAGAAAATGTCATATCGTTCCGTCGAATATTTTCGAAGTTACACGCATATTTGAAATACAAATTAATGCTAAAATTTTGATCAAAAATCGATTTTTATTTTTGAGAAGCCGCCATTTTGTCAAAAAATTTTATTTTGCTTATTCCTTCCATTAAGTACTAGATTTAATAGTAATTTAACGAAAACTGTTTCGTTTTTTAATTTGAGAGGATCCAGTTCGGAGATATAGTGGTCACCGCAAAACGTGTTTTTTGAGAGGAGCTCCCGGAGATCATTTGTAGCACCTTTCAAAATTAATATTTTTACTAAGACCAAGTCTTAAAATACAGTTAAAATATACCATAATATGTGTACAAATTATTAGATTAATAAATTTAAAAGTATTCTCAGGAAAAATTCTTGAAAAATCGCTTTTTTTGACCTTCTAACTGAATATAACCCCTTAAACGGACACTTCTAGAGAATACTATAGTATTCTGTATAGAATAGTATAGTATAGTATAGAATTCCTGATTCTCAAATAGTTTCTTCCGAAACGGACATAATTTTCGGTCCTGCAGGTGTCCGCTTAAGAGAGAGTAGACTGTAGGTAGTAAAATTTTAAACAAGTAATGCTATGTTCTCACTATAGGGGTTAAGTTCTTAACCCGATACTTTAACTCAAAGCGTTCATATCAGGTTAGAGCGAGTTAAGGTTTACAAACGTCGTATGACCCAGCCGAAAAGTGCACTACTTCTGCACTACTTCCGAAGTGGTGAAAATTCATACTGCGGCTACTCGCATTACTAGCCCTAACTGTTAATGAAGTTTGTTAAGAGATGGCCGCTGTTTTCATTACATGCATGCGATGATGTCCGGCTTGGGAGTTTGAAATATAAAAATTGCGCAAGGTATATCTGATATACTATATCATCGAGAAATTGAAATTAAAAATGGAATTTGCTTTATTAGAAATGTTTAAAGAAGCTGAAAAAGCCAAAGGAATATTGGAAGCAATAATATTAGAAGACCATTGCAATATCCGCAGGAACAAAAAAAGATTAATGGAGCTAATAGTGAAAGCGGCATCACAAAACGTTCCACGACCTGTGATTAAAATTTACATATCCAAATACGTGCATCCTTCCCCACTCATTTTCTGCACGTGAAAGCTTCCTGCCAGTGTCATATTAAATTTTTACCCGGTTTTTGTACTCGGTGTTAGCAAACGTAACTGAAATTTTCAAATGCAACTCTGCGCTAACCTCAGAGTTAAATGTTAACCCGGGGTTTATTTTAGGGTTAGATGATTTTTTTTATATGCGTTTTGACATTTGAAACCCTGGGTTTCGCCGATAACCCTAACCCGGCCTAGTGAGAACATAGCATAAGGGTGTTATCTATAGTCTGGCTTTTACGTGTACCGGTACCTTTAAGGAACTGTTTTCGACAAAAAAGCATGTTCGGAAAGAAATTCGCCTTAAGAGGTTTTTGAAATGACCAATTCGAATCTAATGCTATGTTCTCACTATAGGGGTTAAGTTCTTAACCCGATACTTTAACTCAAAGCGTTCATATTAGCTTCGAGCGAGTTAGGGTTTACTAACGTCATATGACCCAGCCGGAAAGTTGACTACTTCTGCACTACTTCCGAAGTGGTGAAAATTCATACTGCGGGTACTCGCATTACTAACCCTAACTGTTAATGAAGTTTGTTAGAAGATGGCCGCTGTTTTCATTACATGCATGCGATAATGTCCGGCTTGGGAGTGTGAAATATAAAAAACGCGCAAGGTATATCTGATATACTATATCATCGAGCAATTGCAAATAAAATTGGAATTTGCTTTATTAGAAATGTTTAAAGAAGCTGAAAAAGCCAAAGGAATATTGGAAGCAATAATATTAGAAGACCATTGCAATAACCGCAGGAACAAAAAAAGATTAATGGAGCTAATGATGAAAGCGGCATCACAAAATGTTCCAAGACCTGTGAATATAATTTACATATCCAAATACGTGCATCCTTCACCACTCATTTGCTGCACGGGCAAGCTTCCCCGTCAGTGCCGTATTAAATATTAAACCGGTTTTTGTATTCGGTGTTAGCAAATGTAACTGAAATTTTCAAATGCAACTCTGCGCTAACCTCAGAGTTAAATGTTAACCCGGGGTTTATTTTCGGGTTAGTTGATTTTTTTTATATGCGTTTTGACATTTGAAACCCTGGGTTTCGCCGATAACCCTAATGCTATGTTCTCACTAGGCCGGGTTAGGGTTATCGGCGAAACCCAGGGTTTCAAATGTCAAAACGCATATAAAAAAAAACATCTAACCCGAAAATAAACCCCGGGTTAACATTTAACTCTGAGGTTAGCGCAGAGTTGCATTTGAAAATTTCAGTTACATTTGCTAACACCGAATACAAAAACCGGGTTAATATTTAATACGGCACTGACAGGGAAGCTTTCCCGTGCAGCAAATGAGAGGTGAAGGATGTGTTTGGATATGTTAATTTTAATCACAGGTCGTGGAACGTTTTGTGATGCCGCTTTCACTATTAGCTCCATTAATCTTTTTTTGTTCCTGCGGATATTGCAATGGTCTTCTAATATTATTGCTTCCAATATTCCTTTGGCTTTTTCAGCTTCTTTAAACATTTCTAATAAAGCAAATTCCATTTTTATTTGCAATTTCTCGATGATATAGTATATCAGATAACCTTGCGCGTTTTTTATATTTCAAACTCCTAAGCCGGACATTATCGCATGCATGTAATGAAAACAGCGGCCATCTTCTAACAAACTTCATTAACAGTTAGGATTAGTAATGCGAGTAGCCGCAGTATGAATTTTCACCACTTCGGAAGTAGTGCAGAAGTAGTCCACTTTCCGGCTGGGTCTAATGACTTTAGTAAACCCTAACTCGCTCGAAGCTGATATGAACGCTTTGAGTTAAAGTATCGGGTTAAGAACTTAACCCCTATAGTGAGAACATAGCATAACCCGGCCTAGTGAGAACATAGCATAAGCTCAAATTCAAAATTTTATTGAAATATGTATATCTAGAAACTCAAGGTTTTTGATCACATACCCTAGTGCTGGAGGTTCCCCCAAAAATGGCCTGATCAAACTCATACTCGCACTAAATCTTATTGATATCCCCGACAATACGCATACCAAATTTCAAGATAGCTCAACTCCTTCGATAAGAAAACTGTATACAAATAAACCAACAGATAGATAGGCCGACGGACGGATACGACGGTTAAATCGAATCTCCTGGCAACGCTGATCGTTTCTACATATTAACATTTTGTACAGTCTGCCCCGAATGGTACTGGCTGTTACATACGTACGCACAACTGCAATATACCATAGCAACACATAGGGTGTCCAATTTAAAAAACTTCCAATTGAATTCAAAATTTTAAAGACCCAGCGACAAGTGGAACGTTCACAGTAAGCCACTCAACAAGTCATAGCAAGAAGATTGTTTACAACTCAGCACAGTGTAAAAAATAGCATAAATTTCTAACAAAATACTGAAGGAAAATAAAGAGAATATAAATACAATACGTTTAAATAACTAACCTCGCACCAGAGCAACAACAAAGACGATGACAACGAGAAAAACAACAACAGCAACAACAAGTGCAACAACTGAAGGCAACAAAAGTAACAAAATTTCTTGCCAAGATTACAAATTGTAGTTAAAAAGGCAAGCAGTGTCGGCCCAAAGCAACCAAAAGCCACAATCAACCAAGTTGGAATTTTTGGCACGGCCCGTGAGTGTAGCTGCTGCTCGTTTTTATATATACATACATATATATATATATAGTTTTTTTGAATATTTCTTTTTATATTTTTGCACCCATTGTTGGTGCTCCCATTGTGGTTGCTTTTGGTTTTGACCATTTTAATTTCGTATTTTACACTTGAAATTGTGCAAATGTAAGAGGCGGATAAATATACATTTCGTCTGTAGCGCTTTAATCTGCTCTGCTCCTTTCCTTCGCTTTCCTTTCGGTTCACTTCGCTCCGCATTGCCTGTCCGTTCGGAGCAAATAAGTAAATAGAGAATCAGCAACGAAAAGTGTGTAGGCATGGTGCAGCACGTTGGTCCGTTCATTCGCTCAATGGGGAAACACTGCGAGGGCAAACAAACAAATTCATATAATTTTACAGAGATCTTTTCTGGTCTGAGTATCGTCGACAGATATGAGTTACACAGCTTTCCAGACCTCTCTCAACTTCAGAGCTAAAGTCCTGTGTCCTTTGTGCCCTTTTTTCTTCAACGTCGGGGTTTTTTTTTTTTTTTTTTTTTTTTTATGTAGGTCAAGCGTTTTACATTCACCCGGACGATTGTTATTTTTAGTATTGTTTGCCTGGTGAGCTGGGAACATAAAGCTGTATTGGCGGATGCATTAAAGACATTTAAGGAACACAAAGTACATAGTCTTCGACGGCGTCGATATTGTCATCGTTGTTGTTATTATTGTTGTTGTTGTTATTTTCGTCAAAGTGGTGGAATGATTGTGTAAGTGTGAAAGAGAATTTATACGGATTTAAGGTCAACGGAAATCTTATTTTTTTGTTTTTTTGTTTTTATTGTTATTATAATTAACTTTTTAATGGATTGGAGTTGCAGAAGAAGACGCCATTGGTCTTGTCATTTCAATGTCGGCACCTTTTTTTTTATAATTGGCCGCCCGAATTGATTTGGGTGCGTTCTCAATGATAGCTGATGGAATATTTTCGAGCTATTAAATTTCAAATGTCCTCCTAATATACATAGTATTGCTGCGTAGGATCGGTATGAAATCCTTAATCACAACATACCTTCATATCTGTTCTCTGAGCCGTTTGGGTCATGCCAGCGTGCCACCAGATGACCTTTCCAGCAATGCAGATTTTTATACCCGACACACTCTGTGTCGAGGGTATATTGTGTTTGTGTGGTTGTGTGTAACACTCAGAACCAGTCGAGATATACCATACAAAATATATATAGAAATGATCAGCGTCACCAGGAGATTCGAGTTAGACATGTCCGTCTGTCTGTCTGTCTGTCCGTCTGTCTATATACAGTTATATTTTCGAAGGAGTTGAGCTATTTTTGGTATGCATACCACAGGCACATGAGTAAGAACAAGTACGAAAATGGACCTGATCGAACCATTTTTAAGGGTACCTCAAGTACTAGGGTCTGTTATGAAAATCACAAAAACTGCTCTAAAACCGGATTTTTTCAAGATATTTTGATTGAATTTGACATTTGAACATATCTTAGGGCAATTTATGTGATTTCCAAAAATTGGAAAAGTGGGCGTGGCCGAAGGGTTTTTCGAAAAATGTCTCCTAGACCCGAAATTCAAATGGGACTTGAACGAAAGTTGGCACTTATGCTTCCTTTGTAGCCAAAAACATCCTCTCTCCAAAAATTTCTTTAATAGGTCCATTATAAAGGGTGGTACCTCCATTACTATGGTCTGTCAGAAAAATCCCAAAATCTGACTTTTTCGAAATATTTCAGTGAAACTTAGAATTTGAGCGTATATCTAAGCCTCCGATTATAATTAAACAAAAATTGGAAAAGTGGGCGTGGCAAACGGGCAGTTTTCATAAAGAAATTTAACAAAAGTCGGTATATGGGGCCCCTTATGGCCTTAAATAACTCTTGATATGAAAATTTATTTGAACATGTGTGTCTGTGTCGGGTATTCTATTTTCAGACTCGCTTGACTATAACACCCTTACTTGTTTTTTTTTTAATTTTCCCAAGAAATTAGGAATTTCATAAAAGAAAAGTTTCGGACAAATTTTGATGCGTCACTGCAGACTTTCCCACAAATGGCTCGCGAGTCTAAGTTTGGACAGCCCTGCACTAGTGTATGATCTTTGAGAAAATAAGAAAATGGCAATAGAAAAGTAGGTTTATCCTAAAGCAATTCCTGATTTAGTGATCTATGGATTTCCGCTTTGACTTCATATATTCTTCGAGACGATTCTCCTTTTCTAGTTAATTCACAATGATAAAATGCTGCTCAGAATACTCGTACCTATAGGAGAACATTTTGTAGCGATTTATTGGGAATATCTCCCATGCTAGCAATAAATTTTTTTGAAGCAACAAGGTAGCGTGGGTCAATCAAACACCGATCTACTCACTAGAAAAATTCCCTTTTTCTTCAAAAAAAAAAAAAGAAAGAAAAAACTTTACCAAATATTGTTTTAACAACTGATTCGCCACAAGGCGCTTTGTGTATAAAATCCTCCGGCTACTGCATTCAGCGTGGTCTACAAATGCAGTGGAGCGCTTCATTTGCTGAAAACCACTTTATACTAAAGAAAGGAGCAAAAAAAAAAAGAAATAATAAAGCAAAAAGGATGAATGTACTAGGTAAACAAAAGGAAAATCGTAGTCCGGGGGGTGAAAGCTAACCAAGGCTTTCAGACTCTCTTCCTTCATCGCAGCGCTTTGCAGTTTAATGGCTCTGAACGCATTCGGCAAGCGGTTAAGCCTCCGCCAACCTATAAGGGGGCAGGGGAAGCAACGATCTATCTTTACATGAAAAGTAAATAGAAGCGAAAGTTAAAGGATTTCTTCCTTTCACTCGTTTTTTTTTTTTTCACCCCTCGCTATAGAAGCGTGTGTGTCTGTGCGTGCGTGTGTGCGTGCATTTGTTAGTGCATTCGAAGATTTGTTTAAAAGAATATCTACGGTTTGAGGTTTTGCAGCACGGACCGAAACAAACAACTGACCGTGGCCTGCATAGCGAGAGTAAATACCGCTTTGGTTTTGTTCACCATTGTCGGTTCGGCTTATTGACGTGCATTTTTTTTAAGGTTCAAGGCTATTACTCGCCTTGAGAAATGGAAAACTTTGATGTTTATTTATGTTACTTTTTTTTTATAAATTTTTTTAAATGTTTTTGAGCCCATTAATGGGTATTAAAAAAGAAAGACCAAAAAAAAGGGATCAGTCATGTCTGTTTAAAGAGGACCTTCCATTTCAATTTAAAATGAATTTCCTTAAGGTTAAAAATGGAGAAAAATCGTACATTGATTTAAAAAAAAAGCCATTTTTGTATCTTTTTTCTTGTCCTAAACTCAGGACGCGTCCTTCATACTTATTCAATCTCCATCTTCGCTTTGAACATTTCGCATGAAGAGCAGAGTAAACAATATTGACATAGAAAGATAAATAAGCCTTAATATGAGAAGGAAAAAAATGAGCACAAACGAATAAAATGAGAGAAAACGTGAAGGGATTACATCCGTTTCCGGTCAAGTCGTTCGTAAATGACCGACTTCCGTTGACGACATTCATGATGAACCGAATTCGCTAAGTGCGGGCGATTTAATACCTCATTGAGTTATATCCCCTCAGGTTCTTGTTGGATGTTATGTTATGTTTCATTTATATTTAATTGCTTTTATTAATTTATTGTTTATTCATTTGCGAAAGCATTTCGGACAACAACTTTTTCCATTTCATTCTTTTTCGAACATATTTCATTATCAAAGCGAGGTTGTGCGAGGCTGGAGCTGGAGAAGACAGCAAAGCTTGAATTCTGTAAAGTGAGTCTGTTTCCTATTATCGATGATGGTTCTTTGAACTGCATTAGAACGTGTTTGCGCGTGGCTTAAGCGTGGTCGAAGTGTTGACTTCATTCATCGGTACAGTATCTTAGGTTTACGTCACTGTGACAAGTCGAATATAACCAAACTTTTGACTGCAGTTCCTGAAATTTCTTGATTAATTTAGCGAATCTCCATATTTGTTTTTGCTAGAATGTCGACGGGTCAATTTAAAATCTATTTTGACGAGTGCGGCCGAGAATTAAGTTGCGCATTTTCTTATGGATGTATCTCGTAAACCGTTCAAAATTTAATTTTTACTGTCCATAATAAAGTTTTGGCTTAAGATATGGAGGAAAGAAGTGCAGTAACAATCGATCAGAAAAAACTCCATTTAGTTGATACAAATAGCAAAATTCTCAAAAAGTGTAAATTATGTTCAGTAGGGTGTCCCAAAAAAAAATTTTTTTTTTGGAACGTGGTTTTTTCGAAAGCCTATGAGTCAAAGTATTTTTGAGAATTTTTTCAGATTTTTCGTAAAAGGTTTAGAGGGTGCGCTCAGCGGATTTTCCTCAAAAGACCCACATTTCCAAATTTTTGTAGATAGCTTCTTCATAAGCAATGCTTTTAAGAATTTTTAGGTATTAGTCGGTGGAAAAGTATACAATCTTTGTTCTCAGTTACATAAACTGCAAAATATACCAACTTTATAGGCTATTTAGGCATCTTTAGTAGACATTTTTACGAACAAAATCGGGCGTCAAAAAAAGAAGGCCCAAAAATTTCTTAATTTTATATGAAAATGGTTGAAAGTAATGATGCAATTTCAAAGAGTACGAATTCCTTTGTAATTTGTTAAAGGAAATTAGGATTTTACTCTTATAGTTCCAAAGCTATGTCCCGTTATCTTTTCCAAAAAATTATAACAAAAACACGTTGCATACTTCCAGGCTTTCATTTGAAAATTTCATTGCCTATATGATAGCCAATCAATATTAAATAGACTCAAATTTTTTTTGGGACACCCTAATGTTCAGTTCTTCCCTGTAGAAATGAGCATGTCAATTTTTTAAGAAAGACTGCTCTTTGACCGGTCCAAATCCTACCGGTTATATTATGGCAATTTCGGGTAGCCAGCGGTCGGTTATTAACGGGTTGTTTAAGGGTATCGTGTAAATTACATTTTCATCAACATAAAAAATCAACTAAGAAATTGGTTTTTTATTTTCCTTAATTGACAAGCATAAAACCAACCAAATTTACGACAATTGACCCAAACAGCCGTTTTGTGGACTTGTCCTTCTCCAATGACAGGCCCATGTTAAAAAGCTCAGTGGAATGCATTAGAAATAGAATTATGTTGGACTAGTACTCGTAACATGAGGGTCACTTGGGTCAGTCCATATTACTGTAGGGTTTTTAACACTTCTGGCCCATAGCTCCCGCACAGTTACGAATTTTAATAAAATTCTTTGATTAAAATGAAGAAAAAATAAAATTGAAAAACTTCTTGGAGCACAGCAGCTGCATCCGAACGATCCTTGATACTGTTTTGGTGCTGCAAAGTTGAACTTTTTATTCGCTCTCAGAAAAAAAATATAAAAATTACCCTTAAAATATGCTTTAAATATTTTAAGAACAGTCTTCGTCGATTTTTCAATACTGAGGGACAATTTTTGAGCTTTTCCGATTTCTTTAGGAAATTGCTTAGGAAAAAAGTCCTCATATTTTAAATACGAAATGGTTTTATAGAGATAGCGTGCCTACTGATATATATAGAAACAAATCCAAAAAGTTCTTCAATATAGGGAAAAATCCCTCAGCCTGACATAACTGGAAAGGACTCAAGCAAATGTCGATAGAAATCCAAAACTGATTTGACGAATCAATAAGTCCACGGAATAATTAAATCTTTGCTGAACAAAGTTCGAAGATGGAACCCAAATTGAATCAAAAGAACAGCTTAATATGGTAGCCTTCCATGAAGCATATTGGTTTCTTAAAATCCACCCGCACATGTAATTAAATCCTTCATTATTTTCCTCAAACCATATGTGCGATTCATCTCGAAATTTGCATCCTTCGAAGAGAAACGCATGAATATTCTTGTAGTGAAAGGTACAGCATAAATCAATTTAACTTTTCCTTCTACTTTCATAACCGTTTCCATGGAAGCTTAAAAAGCCCAACGGGGGCATATTACGAGAACCCAAAAAGTAAAGTTCTCGAATATTCAAAGTACTACGCTAGTTGGTCTTCCGCCAATGCTGCACCAAGCGAATGTTATGAAAATCTGAGAGTCTTAACTTTTCGTTACGAATTTCTTTGGTCATTTTGATGCAGAATTGCGTTCACTTTGCATTAGCCGAACCGGAGCGCCGCTGCCCAAAGTCGCCTGCACTGTTCTTGACTCTTCAAGTAATCTAGTTATCCAACAAAAAGGCTTTTTAAGTTTAAGTGAAGCTCAGTGAAGCGACTAAACGACGCATTCATGCCATACGCAATACGCCGCCCCACAATTTCACCCACAATTTCTGTGTGGCTGTATGGGTGTGTGTGTGTGTGTGTGGGTCGATAAGTGCAGCAGATATGAATTGGGTGAGTTCGGCGGAAATAATTTTAGGTGCACTAAAACAGAATCGGACATGAGCTAGCTGAATGCACCAGCGTTGGGAATGTTTAACTTCAAAGTGATCACTTAGGGTCCAATTGTGTTGGATGCCAGCGAGTGCGCTTGCTTCGCTTAACTGCTCCACTGCTCCAACACTACCCGGCTGCACCAACTACAATACATATATATGTACGCACACCAACAGGGAAAGCGAATGCATTTTTAGATGAAGCCGTTCGCTTTGTGCCGACGAATTAACGCTGCAGTCTTTGGAGCCGTTGCAGCCGTTGTATAATGTACATTTATTGCATCACTGCTGCATCAGGAGATGCGGCCGGCTTACAATGCACGCTTTTTGTGCTCGGCGCTCATTATAGTTGCAATTTTAATTTGTCTCTTTGGGAAAATGCTGACTTCGAGAAGACAGCTCAAGCCGACGATGTCGTTGCATTCGCCACAAATGATGATGAGGGTGACGGCGACGACTACGACGATGATGGTGCTGATGGATGGCTCAGCGACGCGTTATACAGACGTGTTGTGATTTTATGTTAAATACACATTTTGGCTTCGAGATATGCTTTTTTTTTTCATATTTAAAGAAGCAGAAACTGTTCCTTTGTATTTGTGTACCTCAAATTTTCCTCGATGTAGCTGGTTTTTTTTACGGGCTTACCCTAGCGACGTAACGTGTTCGTCGCCGTCTCGTACGCACGGAGCAGGAAAAGTTTGCCTTGCAAATACTCGAGAGTATTTCGGAATGCTTAAAGGATCTTAAAGAAAAGTTTAATGCAAAATGGTTTGGCATTGCAAGGACTCCCAGAGTGGAGTAGTTATTAAAATGAAGTGAGACTCTTTTAGTTAAACTCCCAGCCCAGGAGGAAGCTGGGTAAGTTTGCTAAAATGTATGAAATTTATTCATGAAATTCTTTCAAAGATGAAAATTAGATTTTCAACATGACAGCCAGAGGACTTTAAGGTATTCAAAATGCATTCATCAGGTCCTTTAAGTCGAAGACGAAATTTCAAAAAGAGTTTGCCATTTTTCTAATTTTACAGTTACATTGAACATTGGTAAACCAATGAATGCCTCCGAAACTTGAACTACCCCAACTACCTTTTCTTACCCTTACTTGTTTTCTCTTGTACCACCTTGGTTGATCAACGACATATTTTTTGCTTAGGTCAGCCCTTTGAAAGAACTCGAATCTGCACTATTGCAAGCAGATTCGGCGACAGAAATTAGTATCTCAGAGGCTTACCTTCATTGGGCCCACCATAAATAAATAAATAAATGAAGGTCACCACTCTAACATACCTAGCATACCAGGCTCCATGCTCCACTTAGGAGAAAAGAAATATATAATCATCATCATCATACGTAGCGGTATGTCAGTATTGACTGGCACCTATGTACAAATAGCAGGGGACCGTTGCCGGAAAATTAAAGTGTGACTGCTTTTGCCAATGAGAGCATCTTCAATTCAGGCCCTCGTTCACACCCGAACCATCCCTCTTTAGAGATGATTACAAGCAAACAGGGACGTAGAAAGAAAAATACTGTTTTGGTAGGGCTTATATTGGCCACAGTGGTATATTGAACAATTATGAGACATTAACCAAACAAATTTTGGGGGGATACAGATGAAGTTTAGAGAGTTTTGGACCAAAAACCCAAAAAATCCGCAAAATTCATGACGTCCGATTTCGATGAAAATTTATATATAGTGAAAAAGTGAAAAAATCTAAGAATTTTGACGCAAAAATTAAAAAAAAAAAACTGATTACAACTAGTCTAGTTAGGGTCTAGTTCCAAACTGGTCCAAAAAGGATCAGTTGTAATCAGTTTTTTGAAAAAAAATTTCGAGTTATTGAATGAAGCATTCTGATTGATTTATATGGAAGTGTGGTACAAAATCAAATATCTTTCATTTTCGTCCTTTTCAAATTTGAGCTTCCAATTGACATCATCAAAAGGACTCGGTGGCAAGAGGCAACTTTTGGGGATTGTAGGTTTGATCTTAGTGCAATGCTTTAAAGATGATTTGAACATGAATATCCACTTGAATGAAATGAAAATAATTTCTCTTTGCACGGAACTATATACGTCAAAACCGCTAACCAGTAAATGGAGCGACGACTCCATTATGAATGCTTTAAGCTTTTGTTTCTGTTCTGCCACTTCCCCATGCAGTTTAGAGCCGGACACTTGAAGTGTAGCGCATTTGCTGTACTTAGCACATAATTAAGTTATAATGAAATTAAGCGCTGAGTAATTGAATACGGGCAGGAAAGAAAAGCTGAAGTGGCGTTGCTGGAACGGCTGCTGGAAATGGTGGCAAACGCAACGCAACCGATGCTCATGCCTGGTTTGACGACATCACCGAAACCATAGCCATAACTAAGTACCAACTGCAACCGCAGACTCTCGGGTTTTTCCTTATTTCTTTTTTTTTTTTTTTTGTTCTTCAAAGTCAAGCATTTATATTGCAAGGACAGACCAGACCATTCAGGAGCATAATTGAAAATTTGCAGCGGACGCAGGACGCGACAGAATGAAAAAAGAAAAACCCCGACTGTATTAAATTGCGTACTGCGTTCTTTAATTGCAATTTAGATGAGTAGTTAAATTAACAATCAAGTAGCGGGAAGTGAAAGTATTTTTTGCTTTTGAAGGTTATGTACTCTGCTTTTCTTCCGGTCGAGCTTAAAGCACTTGACCTTCTGCTTGCTTAGAGAGTTTCTATGCAATTCAAATAATAAGCTCTGCTAAATCGCTCGAGTTTTTAAACGACCTTTGAAGACTCAATGCAAGTTGAAATGTTGAGTGTTGAATTTGAAAAATGTGGGAAAAAGAGCGGGGAAAAAAGGAGAGATGCAAACATTGCACTAGTAGGGCAGCATTTTCTAGAATAAAATGCCAAAATTGTAATGCTGCTTTGTGCTTAACAAAGGACAAAAATTGTTTTTCTTGTTCCACATTAAATGATCACTCAATAAAAATATATGGCTACCATGTTCCAGAATCCGATCGGAGATCGAAATTACTAAAATTTGAATGGATTTTCACTTTAAGAACTCATTTAGAATTTATAATTACCTTACTATATTTTGAGGAAGGTGAGAGAGGAAGAGAAGAGAGGGAGAGAGAGAGGGAGAGAGAGAGAGAGAGGAAGAGAGAGAGAGAGAGGAGAGGAGGAAGAGAGAGAGAAGAGAGAGAGAAGAGAGAGGAAGAGAGAGGAGAGAAAGAGAGAGAGAGGAGAGAGAGAGAAGAGAGAGAGAAGAGAGAGAGAGGAAGAGAGAGGAAGAGAGAGGAGAGAGAGAGAGAGGAAGAGAGAGGAAGAGAGAGGAAGAGGAGAAGGAAGAGAGAAGAGAGAAGAGAGAAGAGAGGAAGAGAGAGAAGAGAGAGAGAGGAGAGGGAGAAGGGGAGAGGGGAGGAGAGGAAGAGAGAAGAGAGGAGAGAGGGAGAGAGAGAGGGAGAGAGAGAGGAAGAGGAGAGAGAGAGAGAGAGAAGAGAAGGAAGAGAGAGGAAGAGAGAGGAAGAGAGAGAGAGAGAGAAGAGAGAGGAAGAGAGAGGAAGAGAGAGGAAGAGAGAGGAAGAGAGAGGAAGAGAGGGGAGAGGTTCAACAAATAGTGTCTTTGCGAAAGATTTACTTGCTTATCTTAACATTTTTTGAAACAAATTTTAAGTACTTGATTTTTGAAACATTAATTCCTTCGGAGGCGGTGCGAAGTTCGCAGGGTCTACTAGAAATTTATCAAATAATCCGAAATCGCGGTCACTGAAAAAACGAATTTTGGCAAGGCAACCCGTGGAGAACTGCAATAACTCCGTTATCTCTTCATACTTTTCTACAAAAATTTTTAAATTTGTTTTTTAAATGTTGGACTATAACATAATTTTCAGAATAATTCCATAGCTATAAGATGATATAAGAACAGTCTTGAAAATACAATTTTTTTTAACAACATAACGTTACCCCCCTTAAACATGTTAATGCGCTACGGGCCTCAATGTAGAATCTACATTGTAGATTGATGCGGCTTTGCATTGAGCGCGACTGCAATGACAATCAAAAGAGTTTTTCTGAGAAATTTAAAAATGTTTTAAGGAGGTTTTTTTTTTTTGTGTGAGTATTTTGAGTGAAAGAACAAAAAAATTCAGATGAGTTAAGTCGTACGCATGGACAGGGTTCATCAAAGGATATATCGATTTTCAACATTAAGCTTCCACATAAAGTAGAAACAAGAATATTATTGTCAAAAAGAAAAAGGCTAAAACGGAAAAAGGGAAAAATGGAAAAAGATCTACAGCCATCGTGTAGTATTTTATTGACACTGGATGTCAGCATTAGAACGGAGTGGGGGAGGAAACGCTCTTGATGCCAAAATAATCATTCCTCTTCATAATGTATGATGTTTGAACTCATTCCATTGGAACGGGGAAGGAACAAAGTGCATGTATATCATGCACGAACATATCGAAGCGTAAGGACGAGGGACGTGCAGCATATGTATTCTTTCTCTTAAGCGTATTGACGGCAACTTCTTCGTTCATTGCTGTCGTGCAAACGCTTCGCATATTGCATTTTCGTATCGCTGTCAAATGAGCGCTCGCATGAGAAGTGATTTTTCCTCAAGTCTTGCAATTGTGAAAACCGCTTGGAAAATACATTTTTTCGGAAGAGAAAAAATATTTAAAAAAAAAACACTTTAAAGCATTATAGTTGGAGTACAGCCATGCACACAAAAGAACACGTACTTGAACGTATGTATGTGTGTGAATATGTATGTGTTTGTGTGTGTGCGTGCATCAAGGATTCATGGCAGAAATTTATAATTTTTTTTTATCATTTTTTCTTTCGTCCGATCGGAGCTGCTATCGAAAAATGGTTTCTAGTGTGCACTGAGCTGAAAATTTTGTGTTTTGTTTGGGGCGGCAAAAAAAGAGAAAAATCGAAGGAGAATGAGTAAGAGAAAGTGAAAAATTCAGTTGCAGTCATTGTGTTTTTTATTATAAAATTTTTTGAAATAAAAATGAACGATTTTTTTACTTCTTCGTGACTGGCATTTTTTTTTTTTTGATTCTCGTTACTTTTTCTTTTCTTTCGTTTCTCAGTGTCAAATCTCAATAAAATATTAAAGCTCGGAAATTGTGCTCCGGCATTATTGAATAAAAACTCTCGTGGAACGCTTTATTTGTCTGGGTTTTATTATTACCCATAAATAGGAGAGGAGTTCATAAGCTTAAAGGGAAAAATAGCTCAGCAAAGTAACTTCGAAGTTATGCTCTCAAGAGTTTAGATATTTTCTCCCTCCGTCACCCGCCCTCGTAATCCCTATCCCTCACTCAGCCTCCCTCGTTATCCCTCTCCGTTGGTCACCCTCTCTCTTAAACTCTCTTGAATGGCTCTTAAGTGGTTGGTAGTTTCGTTTGGCTGACTTCGTCATAGAAAAATGGTGGACTATTATTTTAACGATGTTAATAAAACACTTCATACTTCTGCACAAATTGTTATTACGCTCGTTTCCGGTGGAAGGAGAAGACTTTTCAACCACAGGCTTAAGTTGGTCTTCCAAAGGCCTTTCATGGCTCGTCGTAAAGAGTGCTAAGGCGAGTGCTTTGCAAAAAAAAATATTTACTCATCATATACAAGCGAAGTGTTATGTGAGAATCATTGCGAATGTTTCCTTAAAGGACGTTTAAAAAATTTGTTTTTTTTTTTGTCATCATAAATTGAGAACGCTGCGCTAAGAAACCGTACGAAAAACTATTAAAAAAGGAAAAATACGAAAACCTAAATAAAAGATCATCGAGGAAATAAGCTTGTGTATTGAGCCGTTAAGTTGTTTTCACAGAGGCCGGTCAAACAATTGAGTCCTGTTTTCTACCATTAAATTATTTCACTCAAAATTTTTTTCTTAACCCATTATAAGCGGGACAAAATTCTCGAAAATCAAGACACTAAGCTTTTGAATTGAAATTTCAAGCAAAAAAATTTTCCGCTTTCCCGCAGCAAAAAATTCTGATATATTTTTAATCTGAGCATCGTTGAAAGGGTTAAAGAAAGTAAATAAACAAACAAACAAAAATTGCTTTTTGTTCAACTTACCCGACTCGCTCAACGTTGATGTCTTTTGCATATGTCGACAGAACATTTCGTATTCCCCAAGCGGGCCTTCTGTCGCTGACTTAACCGCATGCATGTGTTTTGTAAAAGCGCCCACAATGGCGGCCAGACGATCAAAGGCACAGATATTGATGTGACTATTGGGTAATCTGAAAAAAATAAAAATAAATATAAAAAATATCAAAAAATGAAAAGATTTTTTAAAATGTGAAATCATACGGGCAAAGATTACCTCAAGTCAGAGCTGCAGAAGAAGCTTAGTTAAATCAGAGCTCCCAAAAAAAAACTCCCGCCCACAGAAAACAAAAATAAATAAAAATATTTAAGCCAAAGGAAATTGCAAAGTCCCCTCATATGTTGTACCTATGTACATATGTGTATACATGCTAATGGGGAAAAGCACAATGGAGCGCACCTGAACAGCAGCTAAAGTGTGCAAAGGTAAATACATAGATGCATTGTTATCGGTGAACCATTGACCGAACGGTCCTGCCATTTGGATTGGAGATCGAAAATCAATTTCTTCGATCTGGATTATGCGATTGGCTGCTTTTTTCTATTTTCAATTTTGTGTTTTTCTATATTTTTTTCGTATTTTCAACGGCAATGAGAGCATTGCACATTTTTCAGCTTTCGACGGACGGTTTCCGAAATATGGAGTTCAATCGCACGAGTGTGTTGTGTTTGGCTGGTCTACGCAAACATTGAATTTATGGGGCATCACATCAATGCCCGCTTTCTCTCTCTCTCTCTCTCTCTCTCTCTCTCTCTCTCTCTTTCTCTCCCTCTCTGTCCCATTGTCGTCGCATTTGGCCGAAAGAGCATTTATCATTCTTGAAGCGACCCACTCCAGCCGAGTGCCGTATTGAATTTGATTTTGAATTTGATTTTGAATTTGAATATTGATACCACCACGGCCAATCGAATTTTGAACTCGACTTGTTTGATTTGTCGTTCGTTCGTCACAAAATCCATTTCCGCATCGGCTTGACACAAGAGTTTTTCAAGCGGATATCGGCTTGATTGAATCCAAATTTTGTGTGCACACAAAATGACGGGAATCATCAAGTACTTTATTGTATTTCAATAAATTTCACGATTCGATTGCAATCGAGATTTTCTTCATTTTCATCATTCTGCGAATCGATATATTCGAATTCAATTCGGTGAAATTAGCGCTCAAAAGGTTAACGATGAAATTTCATTTATTGTGCTAGGTTATTTCACTTTCATTGCACATCCCATTGAGTAAAAAAATAGAGCGACTTAAATTGAGGGGAAATTTATTCACGAAGCAATTAAAGAGCAATTTAAGTCTCCGAGGGGTGGAGCGAAAAGAAAAGAAAACCCCCAAAGAGGAGAAAATGAAATAATTGCATAATCTCACCTTCTCATGAATAAGTAGTTGCAACGGTGGGGGGGATTAACTTCGTGCCTTGTTCATGTTAAGCGTAACTCTTATCCCTTTTCTTGGCTGTCGATAAAGCGAAACTGCAAATTACTCCTTGGGAAAGTTTTTGAAAGACCTGCGATTTGCAGAAACTTGCAAGCAGTGATGGATTTTTACCATGCTGCGGGGTCTTTGCAAGTGCGCGTGTGTGTGTGTGCGCGCGGAGGTGTGCATGCGTTAACTTTTACTGCGGCAGGTGTTGCCACGTTGTTAAGCAGCATTGCATACTGCATATTATTAAAATATTAATGAGTTCAACTTTCCTATGAAAGTTAAGAGTGAAGTTTGTTTGTAAATTGCCTGAAATGAAAACTTTACGCTGTGCTCGGATTTTATGAGAATTTTTTTTTTTTTTTTTTTGAATGAATTGAATATTTGAGCAATATAACATAAGCTCGCCTTTTTTGAAGCTCAAGAGATTTGTTGTCTCCTTAGCGATGCTGTTTTTGGATAATTTTGTTTTTAATCCCTGTATTCAAAATTAATGAAAATTAGTAAAGAAACACTGTTTTTATGTGAGGGCGGTTAAAAAAGATCTCGGCTATCAAAGTGGACTCTTCACCAAAAAAAAAAAAAAAAAATTAAATAAAAAAGTGTATTGCTGGCTACCACGACTCCAGGTCTCCAAGTTGTCCGAAATGGAAAAGGAAAACCAGGGTTATAATCAGTATAGATGTCATATTGGCATGAACCTCGAAAATACTTTTGGGATTTTTTTTGACAAAATGGCGGCCATTGAAAAATGACCCATCGATTGCGGGTATATTTTTTTGTAGTTCAGTGTAAAAAAAAAATATAAATTTTTTTTTACAAATTATGATTGAGGTCCATGCCATAATGGTGACAAATCTGATTTGATTCCACTTCGTTTCATTAAAATCGGTCCAGTTTAACTGGAGAAATCGTGGCAGCCAGTTCAAAAAAGGATTTCGAGATAAATACGTTTAAAGTTTGAAGCAACACAAAAATTACTCGTTTTATCGCAGATCTTGCTCGACAAAGAGCGCTATATCCTCTTAAATATTTCGAATTTCAAAAAATCCTTTTAGTACGATATTCTCAAATACTCAAGCTATAAAAAAATGCAAAAAAAAACATCTTACATACAAATTACAAATTCTGGCATAGCCCATCATAATCAAATTATTTACGACGTTTAACCAAAAAAAAAAAAACCCCATCACAGTTACCTCCCCATTTAAAGAACTCATTTAAAATTGCTTTATGTTGCTAATTCGGGACTGATTGTCTATGATGGGGGAACTTTTTCCTTTAAGTTGATAGTATCTTTTTCAATTTCAGTCTTTTCATATCTTTTTAAATCAAAGCATAGTTTTGTATCTTTTGCTGGATAACTGCAAATATTTTCCACCTCTTTGTGGAGAAAATTTTATTCTTTTCTCATCATTAGTTCTTGGTGGCCGTCACAATTTGTCAAAACTTTACTAATTAAAAAAAAAAAAAATAACTTCTTTAAATGAAAAGTTGAACGGACCCTTCCGCCTCGTCAACATCCTCTCCTCTACTTTTACTTCTACTTCTCCTTCTCCTCATTCTTAATTGAAGAATGAAATGTTAACAATAATATGTAGCTCAGTACATTTCCTTGAAAAATTCCAGCGAATAGTTTTGAATTCTTTAATCAAAAGCCTTTATTGAAAGTTTTCGTTGGAAATTAAAGTTCTCATTGCTCGCCTCGTTGCTCTTTCAGTTTGAGCATTATGAATTCCTCCTCTTCATCCTTTTGGCCCCGTCGTCTTACTCGGCTTGTTGCATCGAAGTGCGCAGTTGTTGTGTGAAAAGCGGGAGCGAATAATTGCGAATTAAAGTATAAAAAAAATTAAAAAAAATCCCACTGCAAGAGCTTATCTTATTACACGATTGTGGAAATCAAAAAGCAGAGCTATATAATATAGATTTTACGCTTCAACATCCTCTCGAGTTAAAACTGCATTGCGGATTGCCGATATAATTTATGAGACCATTGACTCCTCTCTCGGTCTATAGAGTTACGGCGCAATTTACATGTCAGCCATTTGTTCGGATTGTTCGTATTTACAATAAAATTTAAGAGTCCTTTTCAATGAGCGCAAACAGCGATTCTGTTTTATTTGTTCAAACAAAAAACCACAGGAACTTTTCAGTTGAATAAGCTTTTTCTAAAGGATTTTTTTATAAACTTTTTTCTTCTAGATCTCATAAAGCACTCATTTGTGAATATTTTAATTAATAAAAAAAATAAAAAAATAAATAAAATCTGAAGAGTGAAGAGCAGTTGTCTAAGCTGCTTCAATGTGACTTGAGTTGTGTTAAGGGGCTTGTCTCATTGGGCACAAATATTTTTGCCATTTTTTTTTGTTGCATTTTTTTATAGCTTAGATATTTGAAAATATCGTGCTAAAAAGATTTTTTGAAATTCGAAATAGTTTAGAGGATATAGCTTTCTTTGTCGAGCAAGATCTGCGCTAAAACGAGTCATTTTAGTGTTGCTTCAAACCTTAACCGCATTTATTTCGAAACCACTTTTTTTGAACTGGCTGCCACGATTTCTCCAGTTCAACTGGACCGATTTCAATGAAACGAAAATGGAATCAAATCAGAATTGCCACTATTATGGATTGAACCTCAATCATAATTTTAACAAATTTTTTACTATTTTTTTTTTACGCTGAACTACAAAAAAATATACCCGAAATCGATGGGTCATTTTTTAATGGCCGCCATTTTGTCAAAAAAAAAATCCAAAATTATTTCGAGGTTCTCGCCATAATGACATCTATACTGATTATGGCCCTGTTTTTCTTTTCCATTTTGGACAACTTGGAGACCTGGAATCGTGGCAGCCAGCACTACACATTTTTTTTAGCATCCGCTTTGACGGCTGAGAACTTTTTGAACCAGCCTGACATTAAAAAACAAAGTGCTTCTTTATTAACTTTCATTCATTCCTAACAAAATAAAAAAAACTAAATTGAAAAAGCTCTTTTCGTTTTCTGTCAGGAATTTCTTTTAACCCTAGACCGGTAAGCTACGTAAGATTTACGTATACGCCTTACGTAAACATAACGTACTATCCATTAACGTTTTATCCCTTAAGAAGCTTAAAAATTATTAATTTAAGGCGATTGCAATGGAATGGCATTTTTAATGAAAACGATTTGAAATGTTTCCCATTAAAAAGTTGAATTTCATGGTTTTAAGGATAGAAAGTCCCGAACAAGGCAAGCCAAAAAGAGCGGATTAAGTGGATGCCATGTTTTCAGATTAAGTGCAAAATTTGCACACATTTTCTTGAAAGTCGTGGCTGCCAAGATCGACAAAAAAAAAGAAAAGAAAAAAACATAGAGAGAGCATCAAGAGTATCGAATGATGGGTATGATTGGGATAGCTTGAGGTTATGATGAAGAACTTTGCTTCCTCCTCTCAACAATCAATTACGATTGAAATCGTCGGGAAGAGATAATGTGCAAAGCAATTAAGTTTAAACGCCATTTTTGTGTTCACTCAAAACTTGGAACTCCACTTACCCGCACCCCCCTGTCACACCATAAAAAGAGGCAGTTTTAACAGTGTTTAGCAAAAGTGGGCGTTCCCTGTCAACATGCATTCAATGCAATAAACCGTAAGGCATGTCAGTGACTTCACTTGTCAATTCGGTTAGTACGGTACAGGGCGGCGGCGGGCGGCGGCGGAGCGATTTTACGCATGTTCGCACCTAAATAATATGGTCCAATTAATTCAAGGCACTCACCGTTGTAAGCACTCTTCACGTACTGTCAAAGCTAATTTGACAATATCTGCAAACACAGGAATAACAACCCAGTCATTAGATTTCGATGTTAAATTGCTTCTCCTTCCGTCCGACGTTGCTTGTGCCGTTGCTGTTGCTGTTATGCTTTTGTGGTGATATTGTAGTTCATTGCTATTGAGTTGACTATTAACACTGTTGTCGACACCAATTCCGACTGCGACCCTCACCACTTCGCCAACGGCATCGAGACGACTATTGAGCGAATTCCCATTGCTGGCAGATTCTTCGATTTCGCCGCTGTTTGGATTGTTCGCTTGTTCGATTCGATTGAAGTCAGAAGATGTCTCTAAGGCGCTTAGCACAGTCGCTGCCGTGTTTGTTTCCGCAAGCGCACGTCCCGCATGTAATGAAGATGGCGACACGGACGCCTCCGTCGTGGATGATTTCAATGTTGATGCTGAGCTCGATAAAGTCGTTGCTGTTGCCGTTGTCGTTGTTGTTACTATTGGTGTTGTTGGCGTTGTTATTGTTGCTGTGCTGCTGTTGTTGTTGTTGTTGTTGACGCAATTGCCGCTGTCATAGCCGTTGTCATCGCCGGAGATGTCAGTAATGCGACATTCAGAGCGCTGTCAGTCTTTTGATGGCTCTCATTTAACACGATTGCCTGTTTATGCCACAAGTCACCATGTCCTTCAGCATGGCGTTGCATGCAGTCCAGTTGTTGGCATGTCACTTGCAATTTACTCCACTAAAATCAAAAGAAATGAAAAGAAAAGAATGCCAAGATGGATGAAAAATTCGATAAGAGCAGCTTACGCTAAGAAATTGTTACGAATAGTTACTTTTATTATGATATCCTTGCTACTTGGAATGCAATTTTTTTCTTCTTCTTCTTATTATTATATTTTCATACAAATAAGTTGGATTTATGTTGTTATATTAAGGCATTATTTAGTAGCAATTTTCATGTACGCTATGAATGAGATGATGGCAAAGCTAGCTTGTTAGGAACCGTTTTTATTGGTTTAGATACCACAAGCCAGCTGAATTATTACCATCGTCTCCTTTATGACAACAATGCAATCATCATAAATATGTTTGTATGTAGGCAATGTAGGGAAGATTGTTGGAGCTTCACTATCGCTGTCGACACTCATAAATCAATGCTGGAGACCATGAAGTCGTGAAATTGCATGCGATATGATTTCCTTGAGAGTCGAGGCAATAAAACAATCTGTCGATATCGACACAAGACGCCAAACAGTATCGAATGACGACTATGATGGGTGACTTGAGGTTACGGCGAAGAACTTTGCTTCCGACTTTCAATTATCAAATGTCATGCACATCGATGAGGCCAGGGGTGGTGTGTAGGTAGACACTCAAAGTGGCAAATTTTCGCTCCAAATGGAAAAGTAATGAAAAGTTATTGACACAGAAATTGGAAATGCAATGAGGTTGGAATAACGTAGAAACTGAAAGATAAATATTTTTATTTTATTTCTTTCCTTCGACTTATAGATACATACATATACATAGCTCAGTCTTCAAAGAGTGGAAGAGAGCTTTATAATGAAATATATTTTTGTGATGGATCCATTCGAAATGAATGAAATATTTCATTGAATAATTTCCAATAAGGATGCTCACTTAGAGAAGAAGACAAACAGAGAGCGACAAATTAAAAAATTGGTACCTATGTGTACAGCACTTTAAAGACTGTCATGGACTGAACACTTTTCTACATCTGGCCACTGTCCATATCTTTGGGAACGGGGGACATCAGTTCAAGGAATGTAATTAAATTCGACTCATTTAAACCACCAGTCGCATTGTGAATCAATAAATTTGACTCGCGCTCATGAGCGGTTTCTGAAAGACTCACTTAAGAAGATAAAATTGTGTCATTTGAAGTCAAATTACAGTTCAAGGTCGATCTTAAACTGTAGGATTAACTCTTCTAATGCAATAAATAGAGAATAATTAATAAAAAATAGTTAAACCCGACTGATGGATTGCCTCCCTCATCGATTCTCTTTGTCATTAAGTCATTGAGGATTCCAATTGGTCTGCCATGCACCGATAAAAATGATGGACAGATTTAAATATCCTTCGAGAAAGTGAGCGCACTTCCCGCGCTCGTGCGATACGTAACTTCAGCGTGCAGAAATAAAAATTAATTTCCATGCAGGGCAATCCATTTCAACTTTGACGGGCTTATATGCAACTGTAATGACTGCATAGGCATACCGCGATGTCGTTCGCCATTTTATCCAATTTCCAACTGTCAAACATTTTGAAAAATCCGTTGTGGTTGTTGACACTTTGCGACACGAACGAGCAAAAACATTTGAAGTGTCAAATGACACACAAACACCCAACATCAACACCAATACGAAGGCAAATGAAAACTGAAAACACAAAACAAACAAAAAAATGAATCAAGAGAAAACACGAAAAATAAAACAAAAGCGCCCGGCAACAAAAAAAAAAAAAAACATCGGCGAGATCCGAATAGTACTTTGCACTTCCTTGAACATTGCAATTATTGCTGTCGCTGCCGGTCATGGTTTCCCTCGATTTCGACGCATCTAGCCAGACAGACAGACAGATAGCCAGGCCGACCACTCACCCACAGTGTATAAATCCTTCGAAGCAGCGCAGCGCCAAATTTATGTGGTATGTGTGAAGCCATCCGTGCTTGTGTGGGTGAGTGTGTGTGTGTGTGTGTGCATCTAAATGTGGCACACATGGGAATATATAGAGTGTTATTTATGCTACGAACTCTACGTATTGACGTGAAAATGGAATTCGTAATCAGCCTGGTCGCTTTTTGTTTTTTTTTTTTTTTGCTTCTGCTGCTTGACCTCAGCTGGACCGCACGTGCTGGTGAACTAACTGACCAACGGGAAGTTGGGAGTCTCTTGGCACAAAACTTCGATCCACATACGGACATTGTAGGTGTGCTGTTTCGTAACAAAAACATATAATTTACAGAATTTGAGTTCTCCTCGGTGTGAGTATGGAGCGCATTAAGAGTGCCGTTGACCGAATTTAAATTCATTGCTTAAGGGAAAACCAACTGTGGGGGTGAAACCAAAAAAAAAAAAAGAAAAACCTATCCAGGCCGGATTAAAGGTGGAAAAGCATAAAAACACTTCGATGATTGTTGCTCCAGCCATTGATTCCTTCTTTGGTTTTCAATTGAAAATCCGATTTAACACGAAAATACTTCAATTTGGCCCATCGTCAAATTTTTTGAGTGCTGTAAAGTAGACAAGTATCTATGATCGGATAAATCTACAATATTGGTTAATAGTTTGGGTGCTTGAATATTGTTCCAACTTCTAGAATACAATAACACATTTGATCAATTTTATTTGATTGCTTCGTTTCGAAAACTTTTTAACAATGAATTCTAAAGATTCCAAGACAACAGAAAACTGCGATGACGAAGGGAAGGAGTGTAGGACGACCACAATTATCTTAAAAATTGATTGCTTGCTTTTATGTAAAAAGCTCTGCTGTATGAAAAAATTTGACGGACATCGTTTAATCCTTTGTTTTTGGACTTAAGCAAATAAGTTTTTGGATTGACAGCTTCCGTAATGAAATTTAACTGAATGAAAAGGCCATTGGCATTTGACTTTGTTATGCAAATTGCTTTTTTGTCTAGTGAATTTTAATTTCCGGGTTTTTTTTTTTTGCTCTAAAGGAAACTATGATGAGATCCTTGAACAAATAGTGTGTCCTTCAGAACTGTTTTAGAACAAAGTTTTTATTATGTTCGATGACTTTGTTCTGATGGAGAAAATCTTTTGAAACGTCAAGTACAAGTTCCTTTTTCACTTGTTCCTTTTACAGCTTCTTATTGGTCGGTGTAATAAGTCAATCGATTGTAATAGACAGGTCCCGATTTAGGGGGTGACAAGCCGGGCAAATGTCCCATAGCGGCACAGTGAGAGGCGGCTATTTCACATAGAAATGCGAAAATAATACCCCATTAGTGCCATCATAGGGGCGGCAAATATTATTTTTGCCTAGAGAGACAATAAAGCTCGATCGGGGCCTGGTAATAGATTTTTTTTTTTTAGTATAAGATCGACCTAGACTTCAAAGACACAATTTTATCTTCTTTAGTGAGTCTTCCAGAAAGATAGATTCACAGAGCGACTGGTGGTTTAAATGAGTCGAATTTAATTACATTCCTTGAACCCCAAAGATATGGACAGTGGCAAGATGTAGAAAAGTGTTCAGTCCATGACAGTCTTTAAAGTGCTGTACACATAGGTAGCAATTTTTTAATTTGTCGCTCTCTGTTTGTCTTCTTCTCTAAGTGAGCATCCTTATTGGAAATTATTCAATGAAATATTTCATTCATTTCGAATGGATCCATCACAAAAATATATTTCATTATAAAGCTCTCTTCCACTCTTTGAAGACTGAGCTATGTATATGTATGTATCTATAAGTCGAAGGAAAGAAATAAAATAAAAATATTTATCTTTCAGTTTCTACGTTATTCCAACCTCATTGCATTTCCAATTTCTGTGTCAATAACTTTTCATTACTTTTCCATTTGCAGCGAAAATTTTCCACTTTAATTGAGCATAATGTCGCCCAAAAGAAAAAAAATGCAAAATCTTTTGCGAAATATTCAAATTCTGACCGTCAATGGATCCATAACAGAAAAGACGAAAACTAGGATGCTATCGTAGGCGGAAAGATCGCAACTGCCTAGGGTGGCAAGTTGTCTTAATCCGCCCCTGTCTGGGCGTACTCCTTCTTTGTGAGCTCCATTCGATCTTTCAATTCGCTCTGAGGCTTTTCGATATAACACTTTCATCATGACTTGAATTTTAAGGATCCAGTCGGCTAATGGCGCTGTATCCTTTCATAAGGTACACTTAACCACTTTTAGAAGACCTGGACTCGAGAACACTCCCTTCTGATCGATATGTATACGCACTATCGCGATGGCACCAAAACAAACTTATCCAGAATTGTATAAAACTAGATTGTTATCAAACTTGGTCCTGTTCCTTTGCTGTTTGCTCTCAATACAGCGCTTATCCGTCATTGAAATAAATTTGACTTGAATTTCAAATAGTTATTATTTTACAACAGAATGTGGATCCAATGAAATTTTCTTCGCTTTTTTTTTGTTCGCAGCAACAATCAAAAGGATATTTAAGCAAAGAACCTAAGTGTACCTAAAATTTTATCGC
This sequence comes from Chlorops oryzae, assembly GCA_020466095.1. Taxonomy (NCBI): domain Eukaryota; kingdom Metazoa; phylum Arthropoda; class Insecta; order Diptera; family Chloropidae; genus Chlorops; species Chlorops oryzae. Next base: position 98,853,917 of record CM035807.1, read on the forward strand.
ACAGCCTTAAGCGAGACATGATAGTTGACATTTCAAACATCAGAAGCGGCAGCAGAATATCTTTCCTTTTTGAAAGCGACTTTGCTGAAGAGTCACAATTCCGGCGTATCAGTAACAACGTACATATCTCTGTTAGTGAGCTTTTCTATTACACGTTACATCAGAAAACATTAGATGTACACTTAAGATACGTAGCCCTTTTAAAGTCGGTTTGTTGCTTGCGCTATGCTGCTCAAGACTTGAGTGCTTCACGGCGTTCGCTTTGGCAGTTTGGCATTTGGGGTGTTGGGAGCGCTCAATGCTGCACATTCAAAAAGTTTTTTTCACTCTTATTTGTATGTGTCTGCGTAGTACCCCAGCGGGAAGTTATCTCCTGCATGACAAAGTCATCAGTGATGTCATCGATGACATAAAGGTGACATTGTCATGCATGCCATCTTGGGGGACATGTCATCGTGGAGTGATGCTGTTCACGTGCTTGAATCTCATTGGCTATTGAAATTTAAAATAAGGTTTTAGCGTCAGTTGAACGTTAGTATTAAGTGGCGTAGAGGATGAGTGCTCGACTCTCGATCAGAAGATCGCGGGTTCGATCCATGGCTGAGGTGAACAAAAATTGTTAAAAATATATTTTGAAAAATTATCGAAATATTCAAAGAGAGGGGAAAGAAGAGAGTGATCTATAAATTGACATTTAGAGAGAAAAAGAGCAATGTGTGCTGCTCTCAAATGCTTTTTTCGCTATCGCACCCCCTAGCATGACAATGTCACCGATGAATTCACTGGCCAACTCCTGTACAAATGTCATACAAAGTCTCATATGAATTGTCATGCATAGCGGATCCAAAGTCACCCTGACTTCATCGATGATGTCAGCGGAACATTTCCCGCTGGGACATGAGAGTGTATATGCATTATAAACATATACATGTTTATATACATAATGTATAGATGCATTTCTTGCGTTCATTTTGGTCTTCGTTGCTGCTTCGAAGTAAAATAATTTAATTTGTTGCCTCTTGTGTGTGTGCTCTGCAGCATTCGAAATTACCCAAGAGCTTTATTAAGATATTTTTGGAGCATAAAAATTATGATTCTTAAAAGCTTTTGTCCAAAATTTCTTCTGAATGCTTGACTGTGCCAGCCGTGCGTACATGGATGGCGGCATGTAGTTAAAAATACGCTAAAGTTCTGCTCGAATGTCTGAAAATGTTGAGAAATCTTCGGGAAAATGATCTGGCGGCTACTTTAAGGCTCATAAAATTAAGCTACTTTTCTTTAGTCTTTACGTGACCTTAGCACGCAATGCGGGCAGCATCTTGCCATCATTATAGCTAAGTATCCTGTTAACTGGAAATGTCTGCAAATGCCTTTTGTCGTGCTCGCCGTAATAATACAATAGTTATGGTTACTACTTACTATCCCATTGGCAACTGTAGTCCAATGAACAAGAAGCACATTTAGTAAATTACTTAAGTAATTCAAATGTCGAGCATGAAAGTTAAAATGTGACACACCATACACTCTTTTGAGCTTGTAGGTACGCCTGCTGGTAATATGTTTTCCACTTATTTAGGCAAATACAATTCGACAAAGAAGATATTTTCGGCTGCCTTTGACGGGATGAAAATGAAATGAAACTCAACGAAGCATGCATCATGGTAGCGCTCTTTAAGCAGCGAAAATTATGGTGTTTCATTAAATAAAAGAGGCAATAAGCATTTATGTATTTTGCATAGTTTACCGTTATTTTCAGACGTGCTATGGCCGGTGATTCCAGCGACTCCAAAATCGCCGTCGCGCTATTGTAATTGCCAACGAGCAAGCAATATTGAGCAACTCCGCTCCATAGTTCAACCGTTTTGCTGCGATCGTGTATGCCGATGCACTGAAAAAAAAAAAAAATCGAAAAAAAAGTTAATAGAAAAGTGTTAAAGAAATTGAATTTTATTTTTTTATGAATTCAACGGAACGCACAGTGGGATTGTCGAGAGAAAAACCCTTAATTTTCGACCATGAAAAATTCAAATAAAAAAACCTAAAGATGAAGTTTTGTGGGGTAATGTTTAATAATAATTTGTTTACCCAGATATTAATATTTGATATGTAAAAAAAAAAAAATGTGTCAGTCACAAAAAGAAAAATATTAAATTTTCATTAAGTTTCCTAGTATTTTGCCTATCAATTTAACGAAAAATATATGTAGCTAGCATGAATGGTTTAAAATATACATAAAGACACAAATTTTTAAAATACGTGGCTTATTTATTTTAAATATAAAAAAAAAATTAATGAAACAAGGGTTTTCTTTCCTTTTGAATAAATTGCACAAGCTGTGCACTGTGCAGGAAGGAAAAATTTATCATTTTTTTTTAAATTCCACAGCCGTCTAATGATTTTAGAAATTTTTCCCGGGAAAAAAGGTTTTAAGCGTTCGAAGAAAAATTTGGATCTTTCTAAAAATTAAAATATTTTCTTTGTATTCACTTCTAGTAGCTTAAAGGGATTTTTTTTAAATCCCAGGAAAAATTTAATATTTTTAATAAAAAATTTTAAAAAAAATTACTTTGAGGCCAAATTTGGTAATTTGAAACATTTTGGTTCAAAAAACTATTAAGAAAAAATTTTTATTAAAATTCAAATGGTTGGTGATTTTGGGTTCCGGACCCATATGTTAAATAAATTTTTTGAAATAAGTTAGAGAAATTAAATATTAAATATAATTTTAGTTTTAACTGGATCAAATTAATAAGGGTTCGAAATAAAAAAAAACGGATGAAGTATTATTTAATATTTAATTTTCTCATCCTTATTTTCAAAAAATTTATTAGACATATGGGGTACCAAATTAAAGGAAATCGATCCAGCATTTTGAATAAAATATAAAATTTGGGTGTTAATAGGACCTTTTTCATACCAAAATGGCTCTCAAAGTCAAAAACTGTTTCAAAAATTTTTAAATTTTGACTTTGAAGGCTCAAATACCCTTGAAGCTGCAATAAAGTGTAAGACTATTTTATATGCCTAAAAAGGTCTGACAATTCTCTGTCGAACTGCATTAAAATTTTTATCTTGGATACAAACGTTGAGGCGTGACAATTTTTTTTTGAAACAATTGCAAATTTCTTTCTTTCCCTTATAACTCCTCAGGGGTGCATTTTGGACCCCCCCTGCCATACGATTTTTTGTTAGTTCTGACTCCCTCTATCAGCTCCCGCCAGCTTGACCATCACAAACGGAACACCCTGTATATTATAGTTTTTGCATTCTAATGTTAGAAGCAATCCCACTGTGGAACGTGGCTAAAACTGACCTAAAATTTGTTGTCATCCGAAACAAAAAAAAAAAAATCTTTTAAGAATGGCAAGAGAAACAAGGCAGCCCCGTTAAAGGGTACATACATTTCGTAGGCAAAGATGGCTGGGAGGGAATGTTTGTACAGATCAACTCAACTGTGCTTATGATTTTTGTTCACCTGATTTGGGATTGGCAGACAGTGTAAGGCCGGCATTAGTTTTCCATCTATACACTAGGGTGGAGTATTTTTTTCTCGCCAAATAATCAACTCAAAATGGAATGAAAACTTGTGGTTTTCGTTTTATAATATTTTCCTGAATTTCTCTTCTTTCATACATCTCTCTAGATATGGAACATTAAAGTCCATTTTAGGCATTCGGAAAAAAAAAAAAACATTTCAATGAATTCAATTCTGAAAAATTTTAATTTAATTTTGAAAATTGATTAAATGGTTTCGGCTCTGCAAACTCTTCGGCTATTCAATCGGAATCGACGAATAATTGAAATTTTATTTGCAAAGCCAAAGTCGTTTGCCTCGGAAACACAAAGGAATATTGTCGAATTTACCTAAGTGGAATGCAGGAGCAGTGCATCTTAATTAAAATTTACTGCATAAAATGAGAGGACACGAAAAGTTGACGAACTCAGTCATGTTGACTTTTGCGGTCATCAGTGTGGTCAGTGCGACAGGACAATTTCTTGTTCTCTTTCTTGCATTCATTCTTTCTTCCTTTTTTAAACATGTTTTCCCATTTATAGGGCCAGCCTTATTTGCACTATTGCGGCATGAAGATGTAAAATTAAAAGCAACGGTACATCCACTCGGGCATAGGCGCACGTTTGCTTAAAGTATTTACGAATGTCCAGCATAATATTTAACGAAGGATTTCCAACGAAAATGAGTCAAAAGGAACTGGTAAGTTGAAGTGTGTGTGTGAGCGTGAGTGAGAGTGTTAGTGTGCATGTGTGTATGTGTGTTTGTGTGACTAGGCAAGATGAAACAAACCAAACAAACGGAGTTTACTCATGTTTTTGTATGTGATACAACGGAGCAAGGATATTCGACATGGGATTCAGTCGTGTCGAACAATTTCCGGCAAACAGTATTGCTAGTGGTGACTAGTTAACGGCCATGATCCTCGGTTGTTTATTATTTAAAGTTTCAATGTTGATTTTACTTGCTTTACCTGCAAAATTTCATTGCATACGAATAAGCGCAAACGTGCCGACCAGTCCAGATACGTTTCCAGATTGCAGGTCTTCTTTGGATCCTGAGAGCCAGGCGGTCCGCCTGATGTTGCTGGTTGGTCCCATTTTTTCTGCAATTCAAACATGAAAGAAAATAAAATGAAATGAAATGAAATCCTGTTTTTAAGAAAGGAAGCAAGGAAAAGCGTTTTTTTTTTTTGTGTTTAGAGAAACTTTTCCTCCTGTGGTTACATATTTCTGTAGGATTAAGCAAGTTTTTATTCTTCTTTGTTGTTTGTTACACAAATTCACATGATAAGACTATACGGAAAAATCATATTGATGCATATCAATCACAGGTATACCCGAGAAGTATGCAACATCTTTTTTAACTTGCAATTTTTAAGGATGTTGCACCCGCCTGAACGTATTGAAACCTAGCATACTCAATATTGGTATAAAACTCTATTTTTTTAAAAAAAAAAAAGAAAACCGAAATTTTTTCAACTCCCCCCACTTCTTTTTGGTAAAATCAAATATTATGTTTAAAGTTTTTAGTTGAAACCTTTTTACAATTATTTTCGCGAATTTTAATAAGGCTAGTAGCATATCTCGAACAACAAAAAAATCGTCATGGAAAAATATCCTGCCACGGGAGCATGTATTGGTTTTAGCAAAATTGTCTGAAAAATATTTTTGTAATATCCCTGTAGGAAATTGAACTAGTGCAGAAGTATTCTTCGACTCTTTCCCAAATCAACAGTACTACTCGCTCGTAATTTCCCCGCCAATGCATTGAACTGTAAACTTTTACTCTGAGGTGCCGCCATTCGAAAATCGACAGTCGCATTTGAACTAGTGAAGAAGTAGAGGCAACAGGGCCAATTCAGTAAATTTGCTATACTACGTTGATAGATGGGGGGCCGTCCCGCGCTGTCGTAGCTCACAGCGTAGCGCGTGCACCCCGCGATCCGAAGGACCCAGGTTCAAATCCCGGGCCAAGCAAACGCCGATTTTTTTTTTAATTATTAGTAAAAATTGGAATCCTAAGAGGAATAGCAAAAGCAAATATATAAAAAAGAAAGGTTTCAAAATTGGCAGGAAATGTTGAGCGAATTTGTCCGCAAAGTTGTGAGACAGCATTGGTGAAGACTTGTTTTTCAATCCAATTATTTGAGTTTTTCGAAACATGTCATTCTTCCAAATTTTTTCGCCTGCAACAGGAATCGAACTCGAGCCCTTCATATTGCCAAGCGAATACGCTTTCACTACGCCACGGACCTATCTGACTCACGCAGAGCAAATATATTAGATTAATGTGTGGGCAAAATTGAACTGTTGAATATGCCACTAGTTAGGTTCTACTGTCCGTGTCTCTACTCGCGTACTAGTTCTGTTTTCCTATACTCGAGAACTACTCGCTAGGGCACAATTGACCCCACTCTTCCTACAGGGATTTTCTGAGTAATTTTCTATATATGGGATATTCAAGGACTATAAGAGATAGAGAGCCAAAATTCGGCGCAAATTAAATGTTTTGCATTGACCTAAATAGTAAATCAGCTTAAGTTGAAATCGGCTTCTGGGGCCGAATCACTGCTTATAGTGCTATACCCTTTGGAATTTTTTTTTTTTGGTATTTTATAAAGTCGTCCATGGCAACACTTATTTAATCAAAATATATATTTCTCAGAAGACGAAATGAAATGTTAAACGACGCTGTTTTCGCACTTGACTAGAAACAAAAAAATAATTCCCTTGAAAAGAAAAAAACTCTCCTTTTTTCCGAGAAGAAATTTAATAAAAAATTCAATTTATATTCACAACTTTTAATCCACAAATACGAAAAAAAATTGAAAGGTTAAAAAAAAAAGAATCGGTGAAAAATATCAATTAAATTCTTCTAATTTCCCCGCTGACTTTTTGCATTGCAATTCCAATCAATATTATTCATTCTCTAATGAATATGAATGACAGTTTAATCAAGCGGAATGAATAAAAGATTTATGGTCATTTAGGTACTCACCTGCTTGTCCAACAGAATATTACTGCTACACTGTAAAAATTCTTCGGGGCCAATATGCTTTGCCAGTTTCTTTTCCAAACGGCATAAAATTTGCGCGTATTGTGAGGCAGTAGCGCGGTCCAACGCGGACACGTTTTCAGGCTTGAAATCAAAGAAAAAACGAAGAAAAAAAAAATGAATGAATAAATAAATACGGTTTCGTTGTGTTTTTTCCTTCAATTGTGGAGGGGGGTTGGGTCGACGATATGCTCACCATTTCTACGTTCGTTTGGCAAGCACGTAAATCAGCTTCATGTCGCTCTAGATCAGTCAAACGATTTAACAAGGCACTTAATATTTTCGAGACAACATCTTCGAAATTTGTATTGGAACATCTTAAAATAAATAAATAAATCCAATCGATACATATGTTAGAACTCTTTCTCATTGGCCGGTTAGCTTATGCAACTGACCTGGCAACGATATGTTTAACATGATTCATCATGCGTTCATCTCGATAGTCGTAGGGAAACTTATCTGCCCATACTGCCAATAAGGCAACTAACGACTGCGAGGATTCTCTATCAGGTACCGAGGATAATAATTTACCGAGCAGCTCATGCGGCCGTAAAAATAAGCGTGACGAAAGAAGAAAAGAAAAAATAAATTCCTGTTCGAAAGAAGAAAAACGAATGATATTAATTTCGCTTTATCTGCAGAATGCGAATGACAATATTATAGAATATTTTTTAATTAAAAAAAAAAAAAAAGAATTGAGTAAGAAAAAAAAAGAAACAAATTGGAAGCTTAATGCATTTTCATTATCATAAACTCATACATTTTAAATTGACTTCTTTTTCTTGTTATAAAATTGGCTTTTGTCTTTCGTCCTTTGTCCTTTACCTCAACCAACAAGACACACAATGCCCTGTGCCAGTGATGTGTTCCTTTCGATGGCTTTGAATGAGTAAGTAGCAAATTAAAAGCCGTTAAAAATTTACATTTCATTTGAAAAACGTTAGCATGAGACAACGTCAAGTCGAGTCTTCACAATGAAGAGAATAGAATGAAAAAAATTTTCTTCCTTAAAAAAAAAAAACTCCAACGATGGAGAATAGGATTCAAGCTGGCAGCTAGCTAAGTGGTTCATGAATTAAGTCGTGTATTCAATTTGTGAGGAAACGTTTCGACTAATGGAAACGTTGTATATACTCAATATCAATCTGATATTCGCTTCTGATTCGCGAGTGTCCTGAAAAGTCCCCTATGTGCATATCTTTTGAGATGAGATGTCAAGTGTCAAGCGAGTTGAAATTAAGATTAACTGCTTAAAGGGTGAAATTAAGGTTTTAGCTCATAAATGACAACGCCAATGACTTAATGAATTATCAATCAACGCAAAGAGCATGACAGCATTGTATAAAACATATGCAACGCTGTGAAAAAAATTTGACGCATATTTCGTCTCTTCTAATAATATTTTTCATTCGAATAAAACTAAAATTTCGATGGATTTCCTTTAGAAGTTGATCAAAACTTGCAGTTCATTTCAAAAATATAACATTTTTAAATCAATTTTATTTATTAATTTATTTGGCTATCGTTTGCTCTTCGAGATTTTCAAGAAAAATGAATCCCCAGAGTTGGAAGATTTCATTTTTCTTGAAAGCGGATTCCAATCAATAGGGGTATTCACAACGGCGTCGGAAAATAGGAAAATCGGAAAATCACGAAAATTTTAACTGCTTAAAAAGTTGTGCAAGATACAAAAAAAAGGTTTTAAAAATTTTCAAGAAGTCGCATTTTCGACTTTCCGACGTTTTTAACACGCCTTTGTGAATACCCCTAATGTTTATTCGTTTTGATCACGGTGAAAAGATATTTGAGAGGATATACCCCAGCGGAAAATTATCTCCTGCATGACAATGTCATCAGTGATGTCATCGATGACATACAGGTGACATTGTCATGCATGACATCTTGGAGGACATGTCATCGTGGAGGGATGCAATTCATGTGCTTGAATCTCATTGGCTATTGAAATTTAAAAAAGGTCTTAGCGTCAGTTGAACGTTAGCATTGAGTGGCGTAGAGATGAGTGCTCGACTCTCGATCAGAAGATCGCGAGTTCGATCCATGGCTGAGGTGAACAAAAATTGTTAAAAATTATTTTAAAAATTTTCGAAATATTCAAAGAGAGGACAAAAAAGAGAGTTATCAAACTGGTTTATATAAATTGACATTTAAAGAGAAAAAGAGCAATGTGTGCTGCTCTCAAATGCTTTTTTCGCTATCGCACCACCTAGAATGACAATGTCACCGATGAATTCACTGTCCAACTCCTGTACAAATGTCATGCTAGGCGTCCTACGAATTGTCAAGAATGCCATGGTGACAAGTCACCCTGACTTCACCGATGCTGTCAGGGTGACATTTCCCGCTGGGACATATCTCCTCCACACTAATTTATTGTTTGCTGAAAATGTATTGAAGTAGCCTTGCTCTTCAAACGTGGTGCGAAGTGGCTTAAAAAATAAATTCATTGCTCTATGTTGCTCTATTTTTAATCATTTTTCTTATGACCCCAGAATTGCATAGAAATGAAAGGTCCCATTTGAAATTAAAATCCCACTGGGAATGAGCGCATTTTTCACAAAACTGAAGTGCTTTTGTACGAAGCAGGAATATGTACATATTTTCAATTATTCCAGCGAAGTGATTCCACCTTTTTGAGATGCTTTATGCCCTTCTTTTCTCGGAAAATCGGATATACACGCAGCATCCTAACATAATCTGCAATGTTAGAGCGGAAGTGTCTCTATTCTCGGAATTTAGTTGCTCAGTTGCATGCATGTCCGGACAAAAAAGCACCTCTGAGCTAGTGAATAATTGAAAAGAACACAGAAAACATAAAAATGACGCTCTACACTGCTGCATCTCTTCACCTTTCCACGCCTCTCCATCACTCTACACATGCACACAACGTCATATCTATGATTCAAGAATTCAATTTACAGTCTCTAGCTCTTTTCGTAGTTATTTTTTTATATTCTATTTTGTGTATAGGTCTAGGTACATATTTGCTTTTCGTATTACCTTATCAAAATCGATTGAGTTTTTCGGCACTAAAATTTCAATTAGTGATTCTAGTGGGCCAGAAACTATTCTACCGTTTATGTACAAAATACCGCCGGAACCAAGCACCGAGCTCTGTAAATAAAAATAAAAAAAAACAAAACAAATAGAAGAAATAAGAATTATTATTATTTTTTCAATACAAAGAAAGAGAGATTGTGCGACATTGTGTAAGGAATTTCGGAAATCGGAATTTTAAAATGGGAAAATTGAATGAAATTTTTGATTTGTTTTATTGAAAGATTGAGTTCACATGACCAAAATGGTTTTTGAAGCTTTAAAGAAAGGCACTATAAGTGGAAAATAGGGACCAAAAAGCCCAATGAAATACAGAAATGGTCAAATAAAAACTACTAAAGGCAAAATATTTAATTAAAAATTTTGAATTTAGACTTTCGGTGAAAACCAATCGAACTTGATTCGATCCTACCGTCAAGAAGGATTTGACTTTAAATTGGAAAATGTATGTAATTTTTATCCTGGAGAATTGGTAAAGGCAAAGTAGTTGAAGTGTTTGAAAAACGGTAACATCGAGGGTGGCTTCTTCAATTTTTCAATATTCTTTCAATGCAAATCAACCAGACTCTTAGAATCGATAGACTAGGAGGACAAACGGAGGGATTAATTCATATGGTATGGATGTGACTAGTCTTCGAGCAGTTCGAGAGCAGTCGAAAAATCATTATAAAATATTTATCGAAATGATTTCACAGAATTAAAGCTCGTTTAAAGATCATCTTAAATATCAATAATGCATTAAAAGACTATTTAATATCGAAAGAATTATTGAAATTGTTATTGATTGCTCGAATTTAATCCTCATTGATGCTAAGCCCGCTTTACTGACCTCATAATTGACATCACAGTAGCTGCGTAAGTGTGTGTTTTTCGGCACATCATACTGAACGGGCTGGTCATTCATTAAATTCGCATTGTCAGCAGTTCCGGTGGTGTATGCGGTTTTTGCCGAATTCGATGAAACCTGCGGAAGAGCACAAAACCAAATTATAACCAAGATGTGTGTAAATAATGATTTTGCTTAAAATGTGCCAAGCTTCATTTAGAATCTTTTCGTTTAAGAGCATTAAGGCATTAAGGCATTAAACAGTTTCTTCAGTTCATACTTTTCATCTTATTTGATATTAAATTACGTTTTTTTCTTTTCTTAAATTAATAAATAATAACTTTAATTGAGCTACTTATTATTAAAATTGTTTACTTTTGTTTTGTATATATATTTTGTTACAACTCAGCTTTAAGGAATTTCATTAAATATTTATGCACATTATTTTTTTCGGACATCTCTATATTTCCGAGGCTTTGAAACTTTTCTTTGTCGTGGGATGAGAAAGTTAAAAATAGAAGAAAAAAATTATGATTATACCCGACACACTCTGTGTCGAGGGTATATTGCGTTTGTGTGGTTGTGTGTAACACCCAGCACAGTCGAGATAGACCATACAAAATATATATAGAAATGATCAGAATCACCAGGAGATTCGATTTAGACATGTCCGTCGTCGTCTGTCCGTCTGTCTGTATACAGTTTTCTTATCGAAGGAGTTGAGGTATCTTGACAAAATTTGGTATGCGTGCTCACGGGGACATGAGTAAGATTAAGTTCGAGAATGGACCCGATCGGACCATTTTTAGGGGTACCTCCAGTACTAGGGTCTGTTACGAAAATCACAAAAACTGCTCTAAAACCAGAGTTTTTCAGGATATTTTGATGAATTTTGGTATTTGAACATATTTAAAGGTAAGTAATATGATTTCAAAAAATTGAATAAGTGGGCGTGGCAGAAGGGCGTTTTTCGAATATTGTCTCTTACACCCGAAATTCAAATGGGAAATTTGGCAGTTATGCTTCCTTTGTAGCCATAAACATCCTCTCCAAAATTTTTTTTGATAGGTCCATTATTAAGGGTACCTCCAGTACTAGGGTCTGTCACAAAAATCTCCAAACTTCCCAAAATCGGATTTTTTTGAGATATTCCACTGAAACTTTGAATTTGAGCGTATGTATATTAAGGCCTCCGATTAGAATTTAAAAAAATTAGAAAAGTGGGCGTGGCAAAAGGGCGGTTTTCATAAAGAAATTCAACAAAAGTCCTCTTGAAATTAAAAATTATTTGAACACGTGTGTCTGTGTCGGGTATTCTATTGTCAGGCTATAACACCCTTAGCTGTTTTTAAATTATAATTGCTCCTCAACCTATTTTAATTACTGCAATATTTTATGCCATAACAAAATGCTCAGAAATCTCAAGTTTAACTATCTGAAATAGCTTGAAAGTTTGACAGGAAGAGTGTATGTACATATGTATTTAACAAGCAAAGTTTTTTCCATAAATTTTCACCTTTTATTGCATACATTAAAGAAGCATTTAAGCTCAGACTTCTTTTTCCAAGCGAGATATAAAAAAAAAATCAAAAATTCTCTCCGAATTCCGTTCCGTTCGTAGGATTCATATTTTATGTGGTCTACATGGTAATTCAATTAGCAATGTTTGTGCCTCAAGCAATCCAAGTTTCGAAGATTCACCTGTAACGCATAATAATTTGCCTGAATTTGCTCGCATCAACTCATATCTGAAGCGAGATATCCAAGAGGAAAATTGTGTTTCAAGTTCTCCGATTGACAGTCGGATAACTCCGGGAAAACTTCGACGTTGATTACGTTGTTATGGCATCTGTGTTGGTGGATTGTGTGTGTATGAATCTCTACCCTGAACTGATGAGTGAACCAATTAACTAAAAAGGGCTACACCCACGTTCAGTCTGAGGGTGAATAGTCGAAATTTATATTCGGTCTAGTGAAAGAGGAGTGATGGTATTAAGTATGAACGTGATTGCCGAATCGGGAAAACTAGTGTCCACTGTTGGAAAACAGTTAAATATGGCAGTAGTTTTTTCCCCCCTTAATTAAGTACCTACAGCTTAATGTTAGTAATGGCATTTGATTAGGTACATTGGCTGTATTAGTGGTTCTGGTCTAATTTGTGACTAGTCGATAAGTAATGCAATAGAAGTCCGAATCGCAGCAGGATGCCTTCGGTGCGAAATCATTATCGGTTGCCTACGTGTTTCTTTTACTTCTACACTGATAGAAAAATGACATGCTAAACTCCAGAGTTTTCCAAGAATCCATTCTAAAAAGCGTTCTCGAAATATCAAGAATTTAATTCTTCAATCAAGAATTTTTGTGCTTAACAGACTAATTAAGCAGAAATTCTTGATTATCGACTCAAAATTCTTATTTTTAGCAAGTTTTTTCTATCAGTGTACCGCATGAAAATTGAACTTCACTTAACAAAATCAAAGGCACAAAATGTGAACTAAATGGAAAATCCCGTGAAAGAAGCTAAAATGTGTTTGACTTGAATAAGCTGCCGAGGTATGTAATTGTGTAGCTATAAACTGCCGAAACGTTTTGTAATGACCCTGCAGTAATGAAGAGGTCAATTTTCCAAACAGGAGTACTCTGAGGTTACTCGAAATATGACTAGTCAAAATGTACAGTATTTTATGTATCTACAGAGATCTGCGGGGGGTGAGTTTCAGGATTTCCTTACGCTTTGTGCTTTGATTGCGAAGTAGAAAAAAAAAATTGTTATTGTCTGCTTTAAGTTCGCATTCTGATCGTTGCCCCACCGAAGAAAGGTAGTTAGCTGGACGGTTAAGACTATCGCTCAGCGACCTCGTGGGTTGGGATTCGATCCCTGGCTCGGGTGAGAATAATTTTTTTTTTAATTACCAAGTTTTTTTTATGTGTTTATATTTTAATTTATTTTATTTAATAGTTAATTTTGAAATTAAAAAATTTTTCGCTAAATTTTTAAGTATTTTTTTTTCATATTTTATCTTTTTTTCTTAATATGTATTTATTTTTCAATTAATAAATTTTTGTAGTAAAAATTCTATTCGTGCGTTCCACAAAAACTTCAGCAACCAAAAACTCAAATTGGCGTTTTGATCAATACATTAAATTTGCTTGTTTAGCGTAATGGTTAGGACACGGACTTACCAACCCCCAGAGGTCAGCGGTTCGAGGCTCGGCCGAGGCGAGAAAATTAAAAAAGAAGCGAAAAAGGAAAGATTTAAAAAAAAAAAGAAAAAAAATACAAAACAAAGAGGAAAAAATAATTTTTTTTTTTTCATAAAATGTGCAAAAATACAAATTGACCAAAAATCGACCCAACTCCAGGTCTAGTTCATATGAGCAAAAACTGTGACTAGGTTATTTTCCAATGACAGCTCAACGTTAAAAAAGACAGTTCAAAGCATTGCAATGCATTGGTTGGCAAATTAAGAGGGAGTAGTCCTGGTGTTTTTGTGACTAGTCGGGAGTAGTTGGAGGGTAGTTGGAATTACTGCAAGGGAATGCGTGCGCATCGTGAGCAAGCAGCCCAGAAATGCATAACTTAGAATTTGAAAGCACGAGAGGCCACAATGGAGTGTCGCTATGGAAATACACTTGCCATAAAATTGAGGCTGCGTATGCCCACTAGGGCAAAAAAGTGTTGCATTTCGAAGACGGCGGGGTCTAAAACGAAAGTTAAAACTGGGCATCATTTAAAATTTTTTAAATCGAGGTTCGAGAGGTCGCTCAAATGAATTTAAGGCAAAAATGCAAATTTTTTGTCAATAAGGCAAATTTTTAGTCAATTACGAAAACGAATTTATATGCAAATAAATGTTTTCGAATCGCGTAAACATATTATGGGAATTCATTCGAACCCTCGAAGGAGTGAACTCTGAAACTTCTTTGCGTTAACTGTTAAAATACATGGAAACTTGACTGCTGTTTAAAAAGTTCTCAAAGTTCACTAACTTTGAGGTCTGAATGAAAACCGATATTATGAATCAATTGATCGCTAAAACATTGAACGTTTCATGGAAAAATCCTTATTTGAAATCAATTTTTGTGGTTTCTGCCCCTAAAAGTATACTGAAAAAGTTGAAAATCTGTCAGATTGAAATTTCTAAATTTACAAAAACTAAATAAAAATTTTGTTGCTCTCCTTAAGACGTTTTTTCATGAAAATTCAAGTCCTCTATGCGACCTTTAAACCTCATTTTACAAATTTTTAATGATGGCCAAATTTTTTTATTTACATTAGCTTTCGTCTCCCGAATTCAACATTTTTTTTCACGTCTGAAACGCCCCAATGCCCACACATTCACATTCCTTAGCGGAAAAGAAGAAGAACTTACCTCGAGCGCTTGAAAGCCCATATCAATGTCGTATGCATCCAGTTGCTCGCTATGGCGCCGTCGAAAGCGCACGCCGTCCGCCATTAATGATATTGGCAACAATTCCGTAACAATGCCGTTGACACCGTCTGAAACAGCCAGCACCTCATCCACGTCCGTCTCGTCATCATACGCATTAACGGAGGCCAAATGTGCTGTGGGTGATGCCAGCGAGCTCGTCTCGGCCCCGTATTTATCGCGATCACGTTGGCCGCGCGATTTTTCCAGCACGGTTTGCTTGCAGCGTGTTCCGCAGGCGATTGCCGATATTTTACTTGCATAATAGTACATAGCCATGTGTCACGTTTGGGTGAAATCTCGACAGCGGCGACGAAACATTGGGCGGGCTTACCGAATCACTGGCTGGCTGATTGGCACGCGAACTCGCTTACGTTTAACGAGCATCCATACGTGCACGGCTTGCTAGTGCAGCGAATTAGAAAGTTCATTCATTCTTCCGTCGCGATTCGAATTATGTTACGGACGCATCCGGTTGCATGTACTTCCGGCTGATGTGGCGACTGGCTCCAGTTAACGGATGCGTATTCATTGGTTGTAGTATTTCGTCGCAATTGGACTGACTCCACTAATTACAGCCTTGCGGCTGCAGAGTAGTCAATATCAGTTATTACGCAAACTATCTGAAAGTTGAAGACAATGAAAGTGCGCTTTTAGTTAGAAGTCCGCTACATTTTCAGAAATTTTTTATTAGATTCGAATAGACGTTTGAAACGCCGTTAAGTTTAGTCGTTAGAGGCCATTTACACGTTAAGACATATCGATAACGAAACAAATTTTCGTGGGCAAGGGACGCAGGGGGAAGAGAGAAAACCCCTCCCATACCACATCCCCGCGCGTCCCTAGTCCACAAAGAGTGTGTTTCGTTATCGAAATGTCTTATGCTATGTTCAGACGGCAACCTGAATTAAGTAATTCGGCCCCATTCGTAATTCACAGTCGAATCACATAGTACGCCATACAAAATTTGACAAATCGAATTACCTCATTCGAACGTAATTCAGTTTGAATTACGATCCGAATACGATAAAATCAGTGCCTTCCCTAATTTTTATCGGAATTTATTGAAACCAGAAGAAGGAATGAGCCAGAGTTGCATGCGGAAATTCGATTGAGAAGGTTGTCCGTGCCTTGTTCGCATTATGAGCTGGCTCCAATCGCCAAGTGTAGCTCATCAGAAGCCTGACGACGGTCATTTAAACGTGTTCTAACCTTAAATTTCAATACAGGGAAACTAATCCTGATTAAGGATCTGATCCTATTCATCGCTAAGTCCTAAGTGTGTCAAGGAGGAATAGAAGTACTCAATGGCACTCGTATTGGACAAGTTCAACAAAGATAAATCGTTCAACCTAACAAATTCGAAAATAATCCTGACACGGTCATTTAAACGTTCGATCCTTTACATATTGCAAAAGTTCTATCCTGGCATATGTGGACCTAACTGTGTCCCAAATCATCTTCTATTTTTATCGGAATAAAAAAACAGAAAAGGAATGAGCAAGAAAAGAAATACTCCCAGCCGGAATTTATTGCATTTATGACATAAGAGATCAATTAGTGCTCTTTCCAATGTCGTTATATTAAGAATATCATGAAAACAAGAGCTGGCTACAACAGACCCTTCTTCAAAAGAAATTTTCATGGTCAAAAGATTTTTTTACTTATATTGAGACAGGTTCATTACGTTGGAATTGGTGAATTTTCCGACTGGGTTGTTGTTTTTCACAACAAAACGTCAAAAACGAACTACGAATCTCTCATCTGAACGGGTTAATTCGCATTTGTAATTCATGGAGCCAATTACTTAATTCATAATGCCGTCTGAACATAACATTAACGTGTAAATAGCGTATTAGAGATACAAGTGACTATCGATAGTTCAGATAATCGGTTTATATATTAAGTACAGGGTCAAACGTATGAAATATGTTTTAAAAAGATCTCGTATGAACGCCTGGGTAAGAAAGAGAAGCATAGATTTTTACCCGAACATTAATCAACAACCGTCTCTTTTCTTCGTACGTCTTTCTGTGCTTATTGAATATTTTCAAAACATTAATTGCTAGTCTGACCGTGGCACTAGGATCATCGATTGTGCTTGATACTTTTGGCTCAATATGTGCAGCACAAGTATGAAATATCTTATATTAAATCATGGTAAAGAAAGAGAAGCAAAGATTGTTAGCGAAACATATAAGAAACAACAGAATCTCTTCCTTCCATGTCTTTCTGTACTTATTCATTGAATTCAACACAATTTCTTCTAAATTGACCCGGCAGTGTCAAAATTTTATATGTAAAGAGCCTATACTGTTATATGCAGTTAATACTTGCACATTAGCAGCCTTTTCGCTACGACATCGCAAAGTGTGAGAGAGACATCTATATTCACGATTATTAAATTATTTAAAATATGCCAAAGATTTATGCCCTTGAAGTCGGCGTCCATGTTTGTTTTTTCAGAAAAATGCCACAACCAGCTGTTCTCGCATTTAGTTTGCCGTACAATATTGACATGTTCATTTCTCTGGCGAAGTAAAGCCGGAAGGTCTAATGCAACCCTGAGCAGTATAAGCGAAAGTAAAGTTATTTTTTCAAAGTAATTTTCGAACTTCCTGCATTTGTTTCTTATGGGAATTTTACATACTGCTTATCTCAGTATAGGATCTAAAAAAATAGTGCTGCCAGCTAAAGCTGCAATTTCCACACACAAATCTTTCTTCCCAGATAATAGACTAAGTAGGCGAGAAGGGCAAGAGGAAGAGGAAAATTTCCCGTCGTCTCACATGTCTTAAGTGGCTAGTTCACATTCGAACATGCTCATGCGAGTGCTGTACGGTGAAATTCGCTACCCGTGATTAGTGTTCCGGCGATACCTACTCACATGAGTAAAGTACTCGATTCCTTATTCAAAAATGAATTAGATTTTGTAGTCGATACTTTTCTACAAGAAAATACTCGGTATCGAGTAGTTGAAATGGGTACTTGCTTGTTTTAAGTCAAAAGTTGTTTTCGGTTCAAGGCAACACTGCACCAACAAAATTCAGTGGAAAATATCGTTACGAATAAGTTGCTGAAATATTTCGTAATGCCTCCTTTTGCAAAAGTGTGGGCAAACTTTGAAAAGATTTCAAAGATATCGAATACATGCCGAAAAAAAGGAACACTACCCGTGATATTTTTAATCGCAAGTAAGGCGTACGTATAAACACAGTCATCGATACTATCCGCCAATTTAAGCTCACTAAGAGAATCGTATCTGAAACTTTACTCAGATATATTAATTTGAACAGTCAATTTATAATTTAAAACATTTCCATAATGATTCAGTATTAATGAAACACATTTTAGACGGCACGCACGAAGGGACGCACGGGGAAGAGAGAAAAACGCTCCCATACTGCATCTCCGCGCTTTTTAGCCCAAAAAGTGTTTTTCATCATCGAAATGTCTTAATGTGTAGATAGCGTATTACCGTGTAAATCCGGCCAAACATGCTTCGATAACATCTCATTTGAGTGCATGACAAAGAAAGACAAACAAAGATTGTTTCGGAACATTTAACAAACAACCGTCTCATTACTCCGCACGTCTTTTTCTACTTTCAAATTGTTTCAAAACATGTTTTCATAAGTGTGACCGGGGAGTCGGATGCTTTTCTCGATATCATCGATATCATCGACTGCCATCTCAATGCTTTCGATAAACTCTCAGTTTTGCGCGCGCCAAGTGAGTGTGTGGAAATTGTGAAAGCTTTAGTTTGTTAAATTCGGGGTTAAATTCGGGTTAAATTCGTGAAATCGCGTCAAAAACCGTTTCCGTAGGATTTCTTTTAAACGCAAAGTCATCCTTTTGGAGTGTGAAATACCTTTAATGTCATTCCGATGTAAAGAACGTAAGTAAAATTTCCGAATTTCATGTTGTAATGTGTACACAGCTATGAAAGCATGTCCCGTTATTCAGGCATTCAAATGCATGTTCATATTCAATGGATATTTCAGCCGTAAGCTGCAGCTCCATTGGCTATAGCGAAGAGGCAAAGGCATAACGGATGGAGCTCACAAACATTTTGATTGAAAAGCGTTGTAAGCCCATTTTCGTTTCTTCAAAAACCCATGAGTGTATGTGTGTGTGTGTTTGTTTGGCGGAGTGTGAAGGTAAACAATGTATCGATGCCTAGAAACCCTTTTATGCAAATTCACTTCAATTCAAAAGAAGACAATGTCTACCGTCAAAGATGAACTGTAAATTATACATTTAACGCAACACAAAAGAGTTGTGGCACGAACACTAAAATTGTATTGAAGGGCTTCGGTGGGCGAAGATTGTACAATGTCATCCGGAATACATACATATACTGCAGAATCATAAGAAATATTTTTCAAATTCTATAGAAAGCTCTTAAGCAACATTTAGGGCATTCTTGAGTAGAGTTTCCTCAGTGATTCGAGTTCCTTTGCGCCTTAAATTGCTAGGATGAGTTCGCTAGAAAAGGTCCTATTGCTTGAAATGGTTTAATTTCCGTTGTCTTGCTGCGGATTGTTTGTGCCCGTTGGCTACAGTTCTTATTACGAAAGTTTGAGCTTTTTTTCGGAAGCAAATTTGTTTAGAAGGAATCAAGTTGAATTAAAGTAAATTAGAAAGTGGCACGAAGCTTCTTTGAAGTATTTTGTCCCAAGAATTTCTGGAAATCTTTTAGTTTTATTTATTTTGAGGCATTTAAATAAGCAATTGCTCTGAATACAATTATGCGAAAAGAGCGATCATGCGAACATTCAACAACGACTGTAGAAATTTCAATAAAAGCCAGTTTTGACAAGGAAATAAGAGTTGCTTGGTATCAAACAATACTCCATTGCAAGTAGATTCGATTTGGCCATTTTCCTGCTTTACAAGTGAACTTTCACTGGGCGTTTTCGGTAAGCAATTTCGCGATTCAATGCACGGGATCATCGAAGACTCAGCAACATCAATTAGAAGAAGACGATGAGGGTATTTTTCCTCTTTTTTTCTTTCATAAAGGATTAAGTTTAGATCACCTGCATCAATTTGATTCACAACTTGTAATCTCTCATAAGCGGATGACTATGAGACTATGATGCTCCTGGCAGGATCGCCATATGATGCTCTTGGCAGGATCGCCATATGATGTTCCTTGAGCATCAGTAGAAAAAGATGTATAGATATCGCATTCGAGGACGCACAGCCTTGCGCTTGGTTTTACTTTTTGTAAAAAAGAAAGAAAGTCTTTTTCTTTTTCCTGGGGCGATTGATGCGCCTTATTTTATTCTTAGGCGACTGGAACGCCTGGATTCAAGTTTGAACATTGAATGAATTCTTAGAGCTAAATAAACTATATTTATATCATTTTTACATATGGTTCTTAGTTGCTATTTTTCGTTTGCTTATCTACGGTGTCGAATGGAAAAGGGTCACTTGGATGTTCCCAACTACCGGAGCCGTATTGCAAACGACACATGTTCTGCAGTTGATGCATTGTTCTTGCTTTGACGTTTTTTTAGTGTTTGAGTAATAAAGTTGATTTGAGTCATCGTAAAAAAATGAGCACTGTTTTTAAGTGAAGGTAGTGAAAGAAAATAGCATAACTGCCTGTGCGAAATATCGCGTGAGTGACTTTAAGTGAATGATTAATATGACTGCCAGTAGTGACTTTAAGTGACCGTTTGTCCATAACAAGACTAAAAATATGTTCGCTTAACAGAGGTGTCCGCCGAAAAGGAAACTATTTGAGAAGCAAGAGTAGGTAGTAGAGCATTCTCTAAAAGTGTCCGTTTATTGGGGGTGTCCGCAAGGAGAGAGTTCACTGTATTTAGCAACTTTGGGAAGGTACTCAAAAATGAAATCCTTAATATCCATTTTTATATTTAAATGCAAAATTTTTATTAACAATTTACATCAATTTGTTGTTTTTATTTCTAAAGGAATGCACTATGGGCCAGCAGGCCGCTTTTTTTTTTTTTTTGGCAAAAAGTCGAATTTTTCGTGTAGGAATATGGAAAAAATTAGTATGCACATAGTAAGAAAATACTCTGACCATTATAAAAAGTTCTTCATTTTTTTTCTATTGGTAACCCTTTTAATTTGACAGACTGCCAAAGTTAACAAAGCAAACAACGTGCGTCTTGGCGTTCCAAATAATTGAAATTAAGTGAGATTTTTGCGAATATTTGCGAATGATTGATAAAATTCAAATTGAAAGCATATTACAAAATGCTACAAATATTGAAAAAAAAAATATGTTCTGCCTACAATATGGATAATTTTTTATTTTCAACATATGTAAATGCCAAGACATAATAAATATATTAAAACTTAACTCTATCAGTAGTCGACAATCATAATAGGGCTGATTGTTTTTCGGTAGAGGGAGGGAGGAGGGGAAAGAAAGACATGACCTCGCCCTTAACAACAACAAAACGAACTCACACACCGATTTTCATTGAAAAAAAAAACAATTGCGGACGAATTTGGACGAATTTATGAGTTGTCCCGAACACACCCTAGTACTAGAGGTACCCTTAAATATTTTCCAATAAAATTTTTATTTTAACATCGATCTGAGAGTTGTTATCTGCACCTCTGTGCAAAATTTCGATGCTCTATCTCCTTTTCTAGACTTTTTGCAAAAAAAAGACTTTCTGACCCGTAGTTGAATGGCTTGAAAAAGTTGATTATTTTCACATTTTCGGCTTAAATTATAAATAACACAAAAAGTGAATGTCAAAAATATGAAAAAAAAAAAATCTGCAGATTCCACTTTTTTCAGTCACTAAGCTTCAAATTGATTAAAAACAATTACCATTCCTAAAATATAGTAATTCATGAAACATTTGAATTTATGTATAGCGAAAACAAAATGTTTCACGCTATTCAAAAGAGATTACCATGTAAAAAACAAAACAAAAAAGAAATCAAATGAAAAAAAAAAAGAATTTGCCCAGAGGCAATAAAATCTGCATCAGAACCTATTGCTGCATAAAAAGAGCGTATAGCAATAAGTAATTTTTTCTATAGCAAACGTGATTCGAGCAGACGCTACGTGTACGTAACTAATGTAAACAAATACCAATGCTCATACGTCGGTTCGTACCTACATGTACGCGAACGCATACATGACTACGTACAATGTGTGTGATGAGTTATATTGAAGGTATGCATTCGAATCGGAAATGAAATAAATATGGTAAAAGTATATAAACTATGTTTTTTTTCTGATTCGATTACGATAGCACGCATGATTGCGAAAAAATGTATGCTTTTAGAAAAAATGTTACATCATCGAAATTTTCATCACGTTGCATAAAGCCGCAGAATCTTAATTGTAACGCTACCACAGACCGCAAAATGTAAGCTTCAAATAAAAACACAATCGAAATGAATTTGCAAAAAACCCAGTTCAGGTTGTTCTAAAAAAAAAAAATGTATGAAAAGAAAAAAGAACTAAAACGAAGAGAAAAAATGTTGCGAAAAAAGTTGATAAATTTTTTTTGCCTCGGAAGATTTATGTTCGATTGGTGCGGTGCACATGAGCAGCGCCAGAGTGCCAGAAAAATAAACTCACTTCATAATAAATAAACATTTAAATCTATTTGTCAAAAAGTAGACAGCTAAGGACTTAATGTCTTGACACAATTTCCTTCCAATTCACCGCGTCAATATTTATTTTGATCCACGCCTTCGAGTGCTTAGCAGAAGCGCAAAAGTTTTTGGTTTTTCATACATTTTTTGTTTACTTTTAACTAAGAAGAACTTTTCTGCCGTAGGTGGGTGGTCGTGTCGGTGTTGCTATTTGTCAAAATATTGTTCTTACAGTTTATTTCAGTTTCATTCCGCCTTGCATTATTCGATGTTCTCGGGAATTAATGGAGCGTATAAAATGCGCTATGCATAGGTATTTTTCGCAGTCGTACAAGTTGAATGTGCTTCCATTCAATGCAAAAACGCTGGTTCCGCTTGAATGATGGCATTGCTTCAATCGTTCCACCGCTCTAGAGTCTTGCTCCTCCAACGTTTTGTCGCTCGTTCGTGCGTCGATCTCTTCAGCATTGTTTATTTGTTCGGCAATTGTTCCGTAGACACAAAAGTAAATATGGCCACGGATGAAGTTGTTATTTGTTCACGTGTATTTGGCGGAAATGATTTCGTGTCTGCCCGTCAGTTTTTATATCGATATATGGGACAATTTATGCTTGTTTACGCATAACAATAGTTCGTGAAAGCAAGCAATGTTAGAGTATGAATGTCTGTAGCCTGCAATGGCTACAGTGAACAGTGGGCGAAATCGAGCAAGTCTCCTATACATATACATGCACATATCTACAATATAGTGTGCAGGTACATGTATGAGTGGATATAGATATATGTAAACATGGAAGGTGGAAGCCTTCGAGAAGTTTTGTAACTGTTGCCAAAAAGTGAGGCTTTTTTTAATGCTCTTTATTTTGGAATTCCATTTTTAGCAACTAAATATAAATGTTTTAAAAGTAACTTTGCTTGTGAGTTTTTCGTGTTCCGCCCCGGGTTTTTTTTTTCTTCTGTTCTTTGTTTTTTCCTTGTCGATGCATAAATAATACGAAAATTGTATTCAGATGTGACGGATTTTTGTTACGTAAAAGTTTTTGGGGAATTGCAATAAAGTTTTTTCTGTTTTCACGTTGGCTTATTTTATTTTGGATTCAGCAAATTTTAATTTCGATCGTATTTTCATACAAACGTGGGCGGATGCCTTCTAGGAAGCATAGCTGGAAGATTTCTCTCAACCGTTTCGAAACTTCATCAAATAACAGTTTTCGAGCGAGAAAATTAAAAACTATGACCACGGTTGCCACTTCAAAAAATATAAAAGGGCCAAGAAAATTCAGAAAAAGAGCCAATTTGACCAAAAAGGAGCCAAAATATATTTTATATACAGTAGTTTCGCTATATAAGAAACTCATATATAAGAAAAACCTGCCTTTAAGAAACTGTTTACCAAAACCAACAACACTTTTTTTTTGTGGAAAAAATTTTTATATAAGAAACTTGGTTTTCATAAAAAATTTAACACCCCTATTTTAAAATAACGGTAGTTTATATAAGAAAAAATTTTCTTATAAATGTTTTTTTTTTTTTTTATAAGAAAGAGTTTTCTTATAAACGGGTGCTTATATAAGAAAAAACCGGATATGAGATTGAAATTTCTTAGCAAAATCGACTTTCTTATATAGCGAAACTACTGTACAAAAAAAACAGTTTTATTTAATTTTTTTTTTAATTTTCAAAATTTCATTTTAACTTTTAAGTACTAAAAAATTTTTTTTAAATTTTTTCGGTAACTAAAAATGATGAACATATATTTAGCGTATACAAAAAACTAATATTCTTCCAAATCGGTTGAAAAATAAAGAAGTTATAAGAGATTTTCCACATTTAATCAAATTTTAGTGCCCTTATGTTATGTAAAAATTGGATTATTGCTTTCAGTGATGTTGAAGTAGGCCCGGTTGATTTTAGTACTCCGACGTCTATGAGTAAATTTTTTTTTGCTTTCAATGGGTTATTCAGTAATTTTTACTCGTGGCGCAAGAAAGCCAAAAAGAGCCAAATGTAACAAAAAAGAGCCACAGTGCCAAGTGAAAAATAAAGAGCCAGTTTTGGCACCAAAACACCAACTGTGGCAACCGTGACAATCACTGATCAACCGAAATTGTTGAGAGCGACTTTAAAAGTTTCTCTGAGAGCGTAACCTTTTAGCATAAAAATGAAGGTTTCTCTCAACAAAGGAGAAGAATCAAAGAAGAATCAAATCTTACTTGAAAACCGCAATAAAAGGTTTTGATGATGGTCTTCCTCTCCGAAGGAAATTTCTATTTTATTGCAAAAATGGTTAATGGTCAGAGAGAGACCGAGAATTGAAAAAGGTTGACAGCTATTTTCGAGCTCTGCTAGGAAGACACGAATTTTACATAATTACATGCAAATTATTTATATGAAGAAACAAGCTTTACTGGCTGTGTTCCTAAATATAGTCCATGTTTTGGGCCTTAGATCCACGACTGTGTACAGCCGAAACATTAACCTCAAAATGATTATAATTACATCCATATAGCCGTATTCATAGAAACATTTTTAGTTGAAATGTTTGAATTTTATCAGCATTTTAACTATGAATAAATTTGGCTAATTAACTTTGTCATTCTTCATATCCATCTATTGGTCATAAAGGGATCTTAGGTAGTAAGCATAGAAATTTGGTTTTTCAGTTTTGTATTAAGTACAAAATAATTTCCTAATTGAATGCATATTTCATTCTGTAATTTGAGAAATTGTTGCATGTTAAGTTATTGACATGCTGTGCAGAAACTCTTTGCGGCTTCAGGATTGTTTCCTTACTTGATGATGATGATGATATGAAAAAGCTTCGCAGAATTTCCAGTTAGTAGTTGTTCGTATTCCATTGCACATACATACGTAAATGAATAGAATTTATTAACTTTTGGTTTAATTAAAATCGGTATGTAATTCACATTGGCCTGCATAAGAGGTAATTATTGCGGTTTTGCATAAAGTCCTCTTTAATTCAATTAATCAAGTCAAACTATTTATTGAAGCAAGAAAACAAATAATGGCTTCATATTGATTTCACAGAAATGCAATATATAATTCCACTGTTTCCAAATAATGTCCAAACTATAAGTTAAGTATTGTTTCCAATGGCAACACTTATTGGAAAACTAACATGCAACAATTTGATCGCTCGATTCGAAATGCTATGTCTTCATTAGCTGTAGCATAATTTTCTAGAAATTTGTCCGAAATTCCCTTTGAAATGTTGTTTATTCAGAAAAACAAAAGAGTCGAAATTTTTTCAAAATCCTACCATCAACTGAAGAATCGAAAATGCTCGTCCAACATATTATTTACACTCGCTACAGTCTCTGTGAAAAATACACCATCAAAAATGCACAAGGATATCATTACAGTGCAATGAAGCAGCATCACAATTGCACAAATTCTGATACCTTTAAACAGGATGCATATGAAAAGGGGAAAAAAATCTCAAAAATTCAAATAGACCAAAAGCAAATTTTAAGCCATATCATCACTTATTCCTGAGTCGGTTTCTCTCTACTACCATTCAACGAACTGCGCACACAAAAGCTCAGGATCTCATTCAGTGCAAAGAAAATTAACAAGGAGGAAAGCCTTTAATTGAATTATGAATGAAAGTCCTGCCGAACAGTTCTGTAGGCCTGCTTACTTATGTAATTGATTTCGAGGTTTTGCTTCCGATGTGCTGCATATCAAAAAGGAAATTAGAAAAGTTTTCCCAATGCTTTACTAAATGTACACACTGCGTAAATATTTGATGGCAAATTAAAATGATTGGAGGAATTTCGTATTAGATATTTGCTTAAAATGTTCTTCCATTTTCAATTCATTTGTGGGACATCTATAAAATTCTGTATCTTTGAACAACTTTTCCCTCACAAGTAAACGAAGTGATGGGTGACGGCAATCGAGCATTGAGCTTAAATAAGAGAATGAAATGAAATGAATTTCTCTTAAAAGCGAATTTATTATGCTTAACATTATTCGAGCTCAACCGTAATTGAATGGAACGAGATGATTATTCAGATTATTCAATGCTTTTCTCATCAGCATATTTACCGAAAAAAGGTCATTTTTTTTTTATTTCTGCATAATAAATCTACTTAATGTGGCATCATTTTGATCGAGAATCTCACTTTCATAAAGAAAAAATATGCTATAGAGTGCGGGATTCTGTTTTAATTTCACTTTTCCATCAATATTTTATGTATATTTCATACTTTTGTGGACCGCAGAATGATCTGTAATCAATATCATCGAATTCAGTAAGCTTTGTATGCTTTTGTGTGTAAGCCGCCATACCCATGCTCAGCGATGACAAGTTAAGTGGAAGCTGATAAACATTGACATCGACATCGACTCAAGTATTCAGGGCATGCTTTGCACAATCGTGTAGACAATCAACCGAGGGCGAGCAACAGGAGGAAGCCAGCTCGAAGCAACACCATTCGCGTCTGCTCAGTGTTCCTGGTATCTTTGAACCTATGACTGTTTCTATTTGAATACAAATTTCCAGCAGACGAATGTTGCGCGAAATTATTGGGATAAAAAAAAAAAAACAATAATAATAATAAATAGAGATGGAAAGAGAAAATGAATAAATACAGCTTTCTTTGTGAAAGAATCCGAAAACAAAAAAGAAATCGAAAATGAAAACAACGGAGCCCAGAGGAAAGAAAGGCTGGCAATCGAAGGCACTTCAACATGGCCGAAAATCTTGTCATTTTCAAGACGTCGATTGAATTTTTAAAATGATTTTAACGCGGAAGATACACATTTTTCATTTTCGTATATAAATTTATATTTTTAATGCGCCTCGGACACATTTGCATGACGCCCCAGGACTAGACACCGCTTGGCATTAAAAACATGCTCGCGAGGCAAAATCGAATTTACATTTTTTGGCGCTTAATCTTTTGAAAGCGACCTCAAACGGAAGAATTTAAAATTGTGTCAACAAATTCTTTTCCGGCGGCCATCTTCTTCAAATGCAAATTTAAAGTCGAATCGAACGGAAAAAATTTCATTATTTAATTATGTCCTTAAAAGCGCGTCGAAGGTGAATTGGCGGATGTTCGTGCGTTTCTCATAAAAAGCAGTGAAGGCAAAAAAAAAAAAAAATTATGCGATGGTATTTTTTTTTTTTATTTTTTAATTTCTCTGTGCGTTAGGCTTCCTGTCCAGCGCCGAACGGTCACTTTAATTAAAGCTGAAGAGTAGCGCTTTTAGCTTAATTGCTCTCAAAGTGATTTTAATTCAATTTTCTAACGAAAAAGCATGAAAAACGATCAAAAGTTAAAAAGGTTTTTTTTTTTTTTTTTTTAATATGGAGAAGGAGGGGACAAAAGTTTTGATTACACTTTTGCTCTGTCGTTATCATTAGACCCGAAGTGTTTCGCAACTTGGCCATATGGGAAGATATTGTTCGTTTTGGAGCTTCTTTTTTTTTTTAGATGAATATCGTATTGAGTGGAAAATTCGCATGGTCAGGGAATCTGGGGTTGCGACGTTGTCGTCGGTCCAGGATAGAAAATTTGAAGCTGTTGCTTCAGAATGCTTAAAAGTTGCTAATGTGATGATTGTTTTTACGCTTGCTTGTGGTGCTTTTAAGCGTCACATGTTGCCATTATTTTCACATTCAAAGAGGTGAGGTTAGGTGGGTAAATTCCACCATAAAGTGGCAATAAATTTCGCACCCGTTACCGTCAAATTTGTGGTCTTTTTTTTATTTAGTAATTGTAATTGAATTGATGGAAAATAAAACACGATTTGATTCTGTAGGATGTCTAATTTTGAAAACATTCAAGAACAGGCACTGGAAAAACATAACGTTCTGCTCAGAATGGTCATAAAAAGACGACAAATAGTACCCTTTTATCTGGGATTGCCCTTGAATGTTTTGAAATTTTTATCTAAACCAATTAGACCATGGGCTGAGGGTAAATATAATGCGTTTGTTCGTACGTGTGTAACACCCAGATCCAGTCAAGGTAGACTATACAGAATGTGTATAAAAACTACCAGCACAACCACGTGATTCTGCACGTCTATCCGTCTGCATGTATGTGGTTAGTTTCCTTTTCGAAGGAGTTGAGTCATCTGACGAAATTTGGTACACGCATTGTAAAACTGGGCTTGACAAATGGGCATTTTTCGAATAGTTTCCCTTGCACCTGAACTACTATAGTTCATAAAGGCATAATGCTTTGTTTTAAAGTCCAAACCAACCCCTACGAAAATTGAGTCGTAGGGCTTGTCACAAAAACCGCTTTAAAATCTGAATTTTTCCAAGAAAGTATCTCAATAAAGTTTGAAAATTGAGCTAAATATTTTAGCTTCCAAATAAATTTCTTAAAATAAGAAAAGGAAAAAAGGACATTCCATAATTGCACAGAAGTCGGCATTCGAAACTCCTTTATGGTCTTGAAAGTCTCCAGAATACTTTGTTGCAATGGGCGTGGTTTTGGAGCCTGTTCTACAAGCCTGTTCTGCACACAAATACACAGCTATTCGTTTATGTTTGTCTGTCATTGTATTGTCAGATTCGGCTGACTATAACACCCTTACTTGTTCTGACAAGATGTTGTAAGCCTTTCACTCCTACCTCCTCTGTACTAATGAAAGGCTTAATTCACTAAAACGAAGTATAACTGGGCAAGTCGGAGGGCGGGTAGTCAAAATTGATCATATTTCGTCTTCAAGCATCGATTAGACTCCGAATGAATAGTAGGTCTAAATACCTTTGGGCCAAAAAAATTCGAGATTAGTTTAATTATGAAAAACACCTCAGCTCGACACATCCTGTATTTTCTGTACTTGTGACAAGTTGAGGAGTAATCCGCGACCACTCTGAATTACTGCAGGGTAGTTATTAAAAGACGTTTTTTTCCCGTCTTTTTTCTTTGTATTAATAGAGCCTTAAATATGCCCTTGTGTGACTGCAATCTTCAGCTATTAACCAATGTTACAATCAAGTTTCAGTCAAAACGAATCTAGCCTCGTAAATTGTGTCGTCATGCGATTTCTTGTCCTTTGGGAGCCATTGAAAAAGCAGTAAGATTCTTTTTATGGCTGATTAAAAACTCCCTTGCTCTATCAGAAAAGAAATAAAACGATTATAAAACAAAGAATATAAAAACAACAATAATAAGAGTAGCTATGAATTTATCGCTTCCATAAATCGATCGAATGGAGCCGAACTTTTCAAATTATGAAGATTACACTTTTTTAATAACTTTGACATTTAAATAAAAAACAAATAGACCTTCTGTTGCAATTAATTGATTGCAAATAAAAACTTTATCGAAACCGATTTGTCTAGCAAATTCCATTACGAACAAGAGTCCTTAAATTTGACATAAAAATTCCAACTAAATAAATTTTCGACCCCAATCAACCCTGCAGGAAGCCTGTCGCCATATGGCCCCTTGTCTATATTGATAGATAAGAGAACTAGTTCCAACGTCAAAAGTATTTATAGGCGGTGTCAATAGAGAAACTGTACTGTCAAGTATACATCTTTCTCATCTCTATTGACCATGTGAACAACGTGTCTACTTATAAAGCGAAAGAGTACTCCATTCGTCTACATACTAGCTACCGACGTCAATAGCTCGTCATTAGTTCTTTGGTCTACACGTAGACATTCAATGACAACTCAATGTTGAATGTCAACAACGCAAAGCATTGTGACGGGTATAACTGGTCAGTAGTACTGTTGACGCAGTCAGTAGAGAAAGGGTATAGATTCACTATTGACATTTCCTGCAGGGAAGCGTCACACGCACACTAACACTCACGCGCATATCCATTGGGGTCGTTGTGCCATTGTAAATGCGACAGCTTGAAAAGGGGTTTTGCCAGCTTTTAACAGAACAGTTCAACAAAAACATTCTTGGCACTCCCCGCTCGCTCCGAGCAGAGCCTACACTCGTTGCTGCTCGTGGCATTTCAATTCGATCCGTTTCGATTCTGTTCGATTTGATTCGATTCAGCAAGCAGAGTGGCTATGAGCCTTTCCATTTTTCCTTATCATTTCATTACTTAGATCAGAACAATAGTAAAATCCATTGGGACAAAAAATACAATACAAAATTACAATAAAATAAAAAATACAACCACAAGTACAAAAGCAATAAATAGGAATAAAAAATGGCGTCAAAATAAAAATCCAAAAAATAAGACACACACAAAGGAAGGCGTGAAGAAAAGAAAAACGCTTTTCCGTGAGCTTCGAAACAATTCTAAATCAATTTACAAGGAATCAATGTTCTTCTCGCTTTGGAAAATTGCCCGCACAAATTTTTCGCTTTTGTAGTAAATCAGGAAAATTGATTCTCGATAATACGCTTTCCCTTTGTGATGATAGAACCCATTAGAGCTCATACATATGTGTAGATATGCGTTTGCTGCATGGCTTCCTTTCCTAATAATTGAAAATTGCTGACGTCTTCATAAATTCAATTTGATTTACCTTTTCTTTAAACTGTTCCACGGGTTTGGCAATTTTGTATGAGGTCAACGACAATTTTTCATTCGAATCGTACAGATGATTTGTTTCCCTTTGTATTACGAAGGAACTCCGAAATATACTCGAAAGTACATACATATGTACATACATATATCCTATAAATCCTCAAAACGAAATCGATTGAATGCTTTCAAAAATGCTTTTAAAATTGTGTAACATATCTGGGGGCAAAGTAAAAAGATTGCCTCTCAGGTGAGACGCATAAGGGTGTTATAGTTAGAAGCAAGAAAGATATTTCTTAAATACTAGTAGACGGGCTCTGTACCGTAGTTGGTTGAGATCCCAACTTACGAAGCGATATACTCTAGGTTCAACTCCCAGCTAAGGTCGTGGATGTTTGTGTCGTTTCTTCAGTTCCTGTTTTTCTTTGTATTCCCATTATTCGTCGTATCACAACGGGCGCCTGTGAGGCCTAAGTTTGCCACCCTTGATGGTAGCAACCACCCTGACCTAATCTAACCTAACCTAAACTAACCTAATCTAACCTAACCTAACCTAACCTAACCCAACCTAAATTTTAGAGCCCTTTAAAGTCGATTTCTTAGAGGCTATTTACATTTACACATTTACTTACCTAACCTAATCTAATCAAACCTAACCTAACCTAACCTAACTAACCTAACCTAACCTAACCTAAATTTTAGAGCCCTTTAAAGTCGATTTCTTAGAGGCTATTTACATTTACACATTTAGTTACCTAACCTAACCTAAACTAACCTAACACTACTAAACTAACCTAACCTAAACTAACCTAACCTAAACTAACCTAACCTAACCGAAACTAACCTAACCTAACCAAACCTAACCTAAACTAACCTAACCCTAACCTAACCTAACCTAAACTAACCTAAACTAACCAAAACTAAAGTAACCTAAACTAACCAAAACTAAACTTACCTAACCTAAACTAACCTAACCTAACCTAACCCAACCCAACCTAACCCAACCTAAATCTTTACGACACCTATCTAAAGTCCACGCATTTCCTATTGAGCAGCCTATTTACATTTACACATTAACTTACCTAACCTTAACTAAACTACCTAAGACCTATCATAAACTAACCTAAACTAATCCTTAATCCTATAACCGAACCTAACCTAACCCAATCATAATCTAAAAACACCAATCTGACCTAGACCTAATCTAACCTAACCTAAAATTTAGACACACTATATAAAGTCGATTTCATTAGAGGCTATTTACATTTACACATTAACTTACCTAACCTAACCTAAACTACATACTACCTAAGTTCATTTCCGATCACTCTCCATCAAAGATCCACCATTCTCCTCGCATTGTAGCCAGCGGTGCTTAAGCAATGTCATAATCTTTTCTTGTAATCACTGACTCATTCTTCAAAAATCCCTTATCCTTAAAGACCATTACAATAAATTGCGTTAAAGTGACACACGCGATGCTATTATCCTGGTAGGACATGCTGAACGTTTCCCAGAAAACAGACACTTTACTATATAAAAGTTGGTTTATGGTAATTTTTGTCGTGACAGTTGTTCATGTTGAGCCGTATTGCATTTGGTTTATTTCGAACAATAAAGAAAACGATAGGATTCTGTTTAATTCAAAAAAAAAAAAAAAAAAAAAAAAAAAAAAAAAAAAAAAAAAAAAAAAAAAAAAATATGTCCAGCCACATTTGGGCCGTATTAGTGGAAACAAATGACAAATGAGGGACTGAGTCTGAAAGCCTGAGAAACTAATTGATAGAAATTATGTGGTGTGAATTTTTAAGCAAAAGTACATATTTGGGATAAAGATGTGGGATGTGGGCACAAGATTGAGACGCAAACTCCCAAAGAATGATGGACTAGCTTTGCGAAAATGAACTAAAAAAAAATATATGTATATTAGGCCGGGTCGATTTGTATGGGTAAAAAAAAACTAAGAAATCGTACCCCCGGAAATGAAACTTCAGACAATTCTAAGCATTTTTTCCCAAGAAACCTGGGTATAAAATGAAACGTAGATCCGCGCTGAACGATGGGAAATTTTTTACCATACATACATATAATATGTTTATTAACAGAGATTGGATTTTACATATTTGAAAATATATTATTTACATATTTTTTAATACTTTCAAATATGTTAAAACCGATCCCTGTTAAAACACTGTGGTAGTCGAAAAAATTGTTCATCTGCAAACCGGCGCAGTCGGGTCCGGCTCGGTCCCCCGAGTACAACAGTACCAAGCACTAGTCTAGGTTAGCTCGAGTTTGCGAAATATTCGAAATTTTTTGCCAACATTTCCACTGCTAATTTTTCAGTTATATTTTTTCAATTTTAAAGGCTTTGGACGCTCTTTTGAAGTTGGGTTAACTAAGCCAGACGAAACATAAGTATCATTTAACTCAATTAATTCAATTTACTCAATCAAAGGCACGTTCTATTGGTTTTTTTTTTGTTGCAATTTTACGCATTTTCTAACATTACCCCAAATGTATGCTATAAATTATTATTAAAGTCGAAATATTAAAATGTTTAAAATCATAAAATTAAATGTTCCTGATTTCGTTTGATTTCTGTAAAATTTTTTAAAGCATACTTTTGTGATGACAAATGAATTTTTTGCCAAAAATGGCCTTAGATGTTGCATTTGATTGGTGTTTTTTTAGACTGCAATTGTTGAATATGTGTATCTACAATAAATTAATGTGAGAATAATGCCTGTACCATTATAATTGAAAAAAATAGGATTTAAAATCGAAGTGCTAAAGGTGGCTGAAAATGGTGAATATTTTGCAATCTAGAGCCAACTTCTACTATCGGCAATTACCGTTGTACTCTGGGGTGTCAGCCCGACCCGAATGCACCAATTTGCATGATGAACAATGTTTTATTCTCGATGAACAAGCGCTTGGTCTTTGAAACTATACAGTTCGATTTCATTGCTTTTTTCAAATTGTTGGCATTTTAATTGTTTGGCTTTCCTGAAATATCGATTCATAAAAACGGATGTATTTGTTTTGGTATAGTTAACCATTGAGCTATATTTTGAAAATTAATGCAAAACCATTTTACAAAACAGAACTTCATTTATCTTCAAACAACTATACCATTGAACGGTGTAACGGCCTTTTTTTGATGGAGTAAGCTCATTTTTTTTCAGAACGTGTCATTATGCGGGATTTAAACCAATATTTAAACTAAATATAGTGTAGTCTTTCGAGGGTTTCCGATTAGTTCTCAAAAAACAAACTTTTTCCGTTGCCCTTCGAATGAGGGCTCACCAAGTTTGTGCGATTCAGACGACAACTCAAATTCTTGAGAGCTCATATTGGTGGATTTAATTGAGTAAAATGATACTTATGTTTCGTCTGGCTTAGTTAACCAACTTCAAAAGAGCGCCCAAAGCCTTTAAAATTGAAAAAATATAACTGAAAAATTAACAGTGAAAAGTTGGCAAAAAATGTTGAATATTTCCCAAACTCGAGCTAACCTAGACTAGTGCTTGGTACTTTATACTCGGGGGATCGAGCCGGACCCGACTGCGCCGGTTTTGCACGATGAACAAATTTTTTTGTCCTAAAAACTAGCACAGTGAACATATGTATGTATGGTTTAAAACTTCCCATCGTTCAGCGCGGATCTACGTTTCATTTTATACCCATGGTTTCTTGGGAAAAAATGCTTAGAATTGTCTGAAGTTTCATTTCCGGGGGTACGATTTTTTATCCAAAAAATCGACCCGGCCTAATGTATATAAATAAATAAATAAATAAATAAATAAAAAATTAGCATGTGAAGCTGAGAGTCGATTTGATGGCAGGATTTAAATTTTATAGTAAGCTGGATTCTTCCAAGTGCCTTCAAGTGACATGATGATAAATTACGTAGAGTCCTTTTTATACCCATCTTCAGCTCTGCCAGGGTACATTATTTGTGGACATATTTTTATTTTTTTCTTAATATAAAGAGAAGAGTGATTAATTTCCCAAAAGGATAACGATAGGTGAAAGGCGATCCATAAAGTTATTTGCGGATGAGGAAAGTACCAATAACACTGGGCGTCATTGTAGAGGTCATTTAATGTTACCAATTTTTTTACTGCACTTCCTGATAGAACTTGATTGATATAGTAAATCCCTATTTTCGGTTTTGCTAGATTGTATCGTTTTCAAATTTTAATCGATCCTGAATATTGTGCCTGAGCATGAAATTTCGGTATTTCTTTATTTTACTTATGGCCATATCTCTTCAATGGTATGATATTTTATATTGTCTATCAGAAAGTTTTAGCTTAGTACATGGAGAAAATATCTTTGGTAACAACGGTCCATCTTGTAAGTGCAAAAAGCAAAAATCTAAAAAATTAGACAATATTTTTTTTACCTCATTTTATCATTTGTGGCCCATAGCTCCCAAACAGTTTCGAATTTTATAATAAAATGGCGATTAAAAGGAAGGCAAAATAACACTAGAGCACTCTCTGAAACTGTTTTCGAACACCAAAGTTGAAGTTTGGTACCTAAAATAAGAAGAAACAAGTAAGAAAGCTAAAGTCGGTCAAGCCCGACTTTGAAATACCCAGCGTGCCGACATTATGAGCGCACTATGTTTTGCTTCTCTATTTGTGGGCGTGGCAGTGGGCGGGCCACATAAATTATTTCCCTACACTTTTCATTCGCCTTGATGAACCTATGTTGCGAATTTGAAGCTTCTACGCCTTTTACTTCATAAGTTACGATACACCATTATTTGTGGGCTTATTTGTGGGCGTGGCTCGAGGAGGGCGGCGTCCATTTTTATCCAGGATATGTCCCTTTTTGTAGTTTACCAGTACACCAAATATCAATGGAATGTGTTGAGTGGTTCGCAAGTTACAAGCATTTTACTGAAACCACAATAAATTCATTTGTGGGCGTGGCAGTGGGCGGATGTCTCCCATTTTTACTTAGGATCATACTCGGACCCCGGTATACATGTGTACCAAATTTCGACTTCATTGGTTCAGCCGTTTTGGAGGAGATCCGACCACGGACTGACGGACAGACGGACATGTCTAAATCGATTCAGTTTTTGATCCTGATCATTTCTATATATATTTGTTCCGGAGCTTAATTCTCCCTGTTACAAGATTCGCACAAAACTAATATACCCCGCTTACGCTGGGTATAAAAACCGAAATAACCCTTTAAGTATGCTATAAATCAAACGATCAAGCACATATTTCTTCAAGATTTTATATCCTATGTTTTCGAGGGTTAAACCGCAAATAAGGTAGAGCATATGTACTACGGTTTTAAAGGAAATCGACTGCAAATTCGGAAAAAAACTTAAAAGACATGTGTTAATAGGACCTTTTCCATACCAAAATGGCTCCTAAAGTAAAAAAAATGGAAAGTTTTTTCAGAAGTTTTGACTTTGACCATTTATTTTTCCCTCAACGGCTCAAATTTTAACCAACATTTTATTTTTTCCTAAAAGCCCATTCAGTTGGCTTTCAAACCTAATTACAGTTTATTTTCTACGATAAGCCGTTATCGTGGTAGATTTTTTTTCTCTCAACTTCCTGCTGAAAAACTTTAAGGCCCTATAACTCCTCAGGGAATGCATTTGCGGTCCCCCTTCCCATACGATTTTTTGTTCGTCTTGACATTCTCTATCACCCTGATCCGGATGTACTAGCTCTCGTGAATCACCCTGTATATTTATAGATATGTATTTACTATGTATGTATATGTAATCAATGTATAAAATTAATAGTCATAGTTAAAATAAAAACAGAGCCAAATCTAATTCAGCAATCGTGAGTTAATAATTGAACGAATTGGTAAATAATTAAGCCAAAATAAATCCATTAGTGGCGATTTTATAATGTTTTTATACCCAAAACACTCTCTACCGAGGCTATGTTGCGTTTGTGCGTACGTGAGTAACACTCAGAACCAGTCGAGATGGACCATACAAAACGTATATAGAAATAATCAGCGTCAGCAAAAGATTCGATTAAGACATGTCCGTCTGTCTGTCTATCCGTCCATCTGTATAAAGTTACTTATGGAAATAGCAGAGCTATCTAGACTATGTTTAACCCAAAAACAACAAATAGCCATTGATTTTGTTCGACAAATCGAACAGCCGGCCTAAAACGAGTTCATTTCGTATTGGTGGAGACATTTTTTATAAGAAGATTGAAGATGGCCTGGATTATACCATTTTTTGGGGTACCTCTAGTACCAGGGTCTGTGAGGAAAATTCTAAAAAAATAACCTTTTGTTTTTGTTAAAGATATTTATTTATTTATATTAAAGTTTTGACATATCTTAGTGCATAAATGTAATATCCAGAAATTGTAAAAGTGAGCGTGACAAAACATCATTTTTCGAAAATTGTTTCTTACACCTTGAACACAAATGGGACTTGAACTAAGAGTTTCGTATGGAATTCTTTTACAATCATAAATATCGTTGTCTGAAATTGCCTTGGTTGATATATTTTTATGGGTCCCGCAGGTATAGACTCTAATACCTTAGGTTAAGTTAATGTGGTTGCCACACTTAGGCCTCACATGGGCCCTTTGTGATGCCACGATTATTGGGAAAACAAAGAAAAGCAGAAGCAGAAAAAACGACAAAAGCTTCCACGACCTCAGCTGGGAGTTGAACCCAGAGTCTCTCACATCGTAGGTTGTAATCTGAACCAACTGCGGCACAGAGGCCGTCGTAGAGTCGGTTAAAAAATCACAAAACCCGCTGTAAAATCCAATTTTTTTTTCAATTTTTTTCAATGAAATTTGAGTTAATTTTGAGACTTCCGCAAAAATTTACAACTAGTAATGTGGGCGTGATAATTACGTGACACCGTGACATGGGCAGATAACTTTATCTCAATGGTTGTGGTCTTGGGGCCTGATCATATCTAAATAATATCTGTGTCGGGTATTGAATTTGATCAGGCTCGCCTGTCGGCAATACCTCCCCCCTTACTTGCTTGTATCATTATTATATTTTCATTAAGAGGGATAATTAAAATATTTCAATTGAATTCAATCAATTTCCGATTTGAAGGCCTTTTGTCGGTCGGAATATATTATTAAAATTTTAGTGTAGCATTTGAACAGAATTTTAAATAATTAATGAATGTCACCGAACACTCGATGGCTTTTAATTATTTGATTTCGAAATTTTGTTTATCGAATTATCAAATATTAAAAAGTGAAACAAATAATTATGTTGACTAATGAAAATATTTTTGAATTATTAAATCATTTGTTTATTTATTATGACCATCTACATTTTGTTGCTATATTGAAAAGCTCAATTTTGATATCCAAGCGAAGCGTTTATATACGAATGCCCCTTTATGTGTCTGTTTTGCCATTGCCTCGGATTACATGGGTCTTTGTAACCGCATGATTACTTTGGGCGATTATTGTGGTTCTTAATGGAGAGCTTAGAACAGTGTATTTTATAACAATATTTACCCTCTAATTCCAGGCTCCGTCTCTAGACTGACTTTTTTCGAACAAATTACCAAAAAAAAAAAAAAAAAAAACGAATAATAATAATTTCAGATTCGTGTTTTTCTAGCCAAAATTAGTCATATTTGAAATTTTTAATTGAAAAAAAAAAAAAATTATGGCAGAGGGTTAACTATTGTCCTAATCGATTTTTTCACATAAACTGCAATTCAAAGCAAATTATGCTCTAGAAGAAGGTTATCCAAGAAAGACTGTAGAATAGTAAAAGATCATCTTTTCGATATCGTTCTTAGTTTTCTTCCATCTGCGGCTTCACTTTCTGATTGGCCTCCCACCCGTTGCCAAATCTTCTCTATTAACATCCAGTGTCTATTTTATTTAATTGAATTTCAATGTTGCAATAAATTTGTTGTGCTAAATTGAAAAAAAAAGGTCCTTTTTGCTGTTGAGTTGATAGCACTCATAAGTCATTTGAAGCCTCAGGCGACTTAGACAGCAATTCCCAATTGCCAGAGAAATATTAAATTATTTTAAATGAGAAAATCATGAAGAGGCAAATGTGGAATTGAATCATAAAATTCATTGAGACGCGATTAATAACACCTGCCGCCTTTCTTGTGCAGCCAGCGCCAGAAATTATGAAATTAAATTCCTCGAGTCCGATTTTTTTCGATGGGGTCAACAGCAGCTGATTAATAGTATTTAATATTAAGGGAATTTGATTGAAAATTTTTTGATTTCCAGGAGGAAGTGTTTTAGTATTGCCCAAAATAAAGTGCCTAAGCCGAAGATGGACGATAGTGGCGAAAATTCAGAGAATACTGAGCGATGACGCAAAAAAAAAAGGGAGAAGATTTCCCTTGCTATACGTACCTCGGTTAGAAAAAAACAAAAGAATTATTCATCTGATTCTCCTTTGCACGCACAGCAATCGTTTTTCATATGAGAAGGAGTGGCCATAAATTAAAACGTGACCTTGGCTTATCGGTCATGTTTTGCGGAATGAGATAAGAATTTAAATACAAAATCAGTTGAACACGCGTTCGGAATATTCAATTTTATTTAAATGGTTTTTACATTGTTTTCTCTTTTTACCCACATTCCACGCACACTTTGTCCTTTACACTTTCAACTGTAATTAATTCATTTTGATTTCGTTTTTCCATCGAATCCGAAAGCCTTTCGGACTATCAAATATTTCGTACGAACAAATTAAACGCTCTAATAACAATCTCGTAACTGTGAATGTCGTAAATTGTTTCACGCCCACCGATTTATGGAATTTCGAAATTATTCAATCATTCGCTTTGCGTACGTTTGTGTAGCGGGTTAAGCAGAAATTTTAACCATCTGCCACATGGCGTTTTCCCGCACTTCCTTCCGATGTTTCAAATTTTTACTGTGCACCACTTCCGCTCAAGTGGTTGTTGCTATCGTGTTTTTCCGCCTTTCCGGCAACAAACTTTCATTTTTCAATTTTTTTTTCAATTTTTTACAATGCCACTTCGGCTGAAGCCCTTTTCAATCATAAAAAAAGAAAGAAAGGAAAAAAAAAAACAAAAAAAAAAAACAACTTGTTTTACGATGTGAGTTTAACGTGGAGTTTTTTTCCCTATTCAATTGGAGTGCGAATTGATCTGGGTTTGAAATGACCGAAATTTTTTTCCGACTTGAAGGCTTTAGAAGTTCAGACACTTTTTTGAAGGATTCCGTTGATTGTAATTTATTAATAATAATTCTTTACAAAGCAATGTTATTGACGAAGAAATTCTTCCTGAATGATCCTTTCGAACTCGTGAAAAACACGGAGAATTCTTGATCGTTCGAAGGCTTGGGCCAAAAGCACAACCGGTTTCATCGGGCGCACGTGTTGAACTGAAATAGTTCCATTCAAAGCATCCGGCATTGAAGAATGCCATCCTGTCGAAAGGTTGGTTGCATCCCATTCGAACATGTTGCACAGCATTGATGTTGAACTTCTTTTAAGATGGTAAATTTCCCATGAAACGTTTGAAGGATATTTTTCAATGAGTTCAAAGAGGAGAAAAATTGAATCGCGTTGGCGTTGACAAGAAAAATATTAAGTGGGTGTCTCAAAGTCGAAACATTGTGCAGGACCTTTCACAACAATGGCTCTTGTGGTCCTTGCTACAATTTATTGTTATAACGAAAATATTCCGAAATTTTTTATTTCATTTCGGTTCCTGAAAGCACTTGATAAATGTAAAAAATACCTATATATATTTTTTTTTGCTACACTGGCTATAGGTC
This sequence comes from Chlorops oryzae, assembly GCA_020466095.1. Lineage (NCBI taxonomy): Eukaryota > Metazoa > Arthropoda > Insecta > Diptera > Chloropidae > Chlorops > Chlorops oryzae. The sequence continues at coordinate 98,894,675 of CM035807.1, forward strand.
GATTTGAAATCGAACTCAAAAGTTGGGCCGACGATTAAGTTATGCGTTTATATCTTATCTATCTGTATATCTATAGCTATATCTCATAAACCGTTCAGTATTTTCTTTTCCTGTCTATAACAAAGTTATAGCCTTCGACATGGGAAAAAGAGAGTGTTAAATGACTTAAAAAAAAAACCCCTTCTATAGCCACAAATAGAAAAAATCTGAACAATTTTACTATTTCTTCAAGTTTGATTAAATTGATGGGAAAATTTTTTTGACTTAAAATCAATTTTAATACCACTTCAAAAAAATTACACTAGCAGAACAAATACTTTCGACCCGTGACGGGAAAATAAAATTAAATATCTCCTTAGATCATACTTACTACTTACTTCTATTCAAACGCTACCTAAGACCATTGTTGAATACATTTCTTTAAAGCCCATCGAACTTCATTAGAAGGAGAAAAAATTCCCCTCAATCGTGAACTCGCACATCGAACATTCTTTTCCAATGCCAATCGTTTGTCAGGAAAATCGAAATATTATCGCCACATTAAAGACAATAGTTTCAGTAGTTTATCTTTTTTTATTTTCTCGCCGTTTATAACTTTTGCTCAGGCACTCCAAATGGCTTTAGGTGAAAAACTTTTCTAATAATTATTCCAAGCATCATATTTCGTTTGCAAAACTTATCAAGTCAATTTATTAAATTGACCAACGGTAATTGAATTTCCGTAAAGTTTTATTTTCTGGTTTCCCAGAAGCTTTTTCAGTTTTCCCTTGTAGTTCCTGTAAACAAAGCCCATATGAATAAAGAATACTGTTACGGCAATTGATAAACTTTGAGTTTTAAAAAAGGAGAAGAAAAGTTCAAATTCGCTTTTCATTTTCCTAAGTGGCTTTTATGTCTTGTTGAGGAAAAGGTTCATCATCGATTTGTTGGATAAATTTGTATTTAAATATGTATAAAATTATTTTGCTGTATATGGAAGAAAAAATGCCTTCAAAGAGCTGGGTATTTTGGGTTGTGGTCTTCATGATTGTTGAAAAATATTATCCAAACTTTATATATTCGAATATTTTATTCTATTAGTAGTTGTGGCACTTCAATTAAATGAAGTAAATTTTATTCTGGTCGAAATTTTCGAGGAAGACGTACGAAGAAAAGAGATGGTTGTTAGTTAAATGTTCCGGAACAATATGTGCTTCTCTTTCTTTCTCTTGCATTTAAATGGGATATTTTCAAAACATTGTTCGTGTGCCTGACCCTCGAGTATCACTTGAAAGTTTATACATAATACTTACTATGAGCTTGTTTGTGTGTGGTATTCCAACGTTTCACAAACCCCTTTGATCTCACGGGCTCATAGCCTTCAAAATGAGGTGGTTTCAAAGATAAAAGCGGCCAAATTCGATAATCCATAATTATCTGCTGGGAAAGAACATTTTTTTTCTTAAATTCTTAAAACATACTGTCGTGATCCGTTCGAATCCACGCTTGAATCGATTCACTTCCTGTTGTGTTATCTTCTATGTTTGATCGAAATCGTCTGCCAAAATTTTCTGTTGTGACAAGGATTAAATTAAGGCTCACTTTAATGTTATTATATGGCTTATATCCTTCGAAAAGAAAACATTGATTACATATACATACATATGTATGTGCGTGCGTTCGCTAAGGACAACTTTATTGGTCATAAACATTAATGCAAATGTTCAGTAAAATATTGATTATTGTATGTAAATACATATATGCCTTATAACTCCCGATCATTTGAAGCATTGAGCTTGGGTAATCTTCTTGTAATTGTTGCCCTGACTAATCAACAGCATTTTATGTATTTTCTTGAAAAGGTCCTTCATTAGGGTTATCGATATATGTAAGTGAGTGTGCGATAAATGCTAAACACGTCATGACAATGTTTATTTGAATTGTTTTGTTGCAAAATGTTTTTCGTATAACAATCCCTTTCGTGGTGCTGATGATGTCGTCATACATACATATACATCTACATATAAGCATAAAGACTTGTACTTAAGCATGCTTAACACGTATTTTCGTGTGCTCTTGTGTGGTTGCTTAAGCTACGACAGAAGTGATTTCATGCCAAATTAGCTGCAAATTCGCCTTTGCCATATCAAAAATGAACAAAACACACGCTTCCACTCACACACACGTACACACATATACGCACACACACAAGCAGGAACGAACATTTGTGTGAAGTTCGGCTTAACCTTTAACTCGAATAACTTAGGCGTAACAATAAGCATTTCATGTCGGTGGTGTAAAATAACATTCCATGTTTTATGCTGCCTCATTTATTCCGAATGAAAATTACCGCATATCATCATCTTAGTGAAAGATATCCTTGTATTTATTTCATGATTTGGTTAACGGTTTCTGTGCGACAGCTTTATAAGGTTAGATATGGATATCTGTGCAATCGAGTCTTATCGAAGAGAAACGTATCAGAAACAGAATCGATTCCAATTAGAAATCTTCGTACTTAAAGAGCTGCGAATGTTCAGGCTTTTCAAAGGTGGCAAAGGGGGACGATAGACTTTGACTGAGGAAGAATTTATCGAAAACTTTGATAGTTTGATAGCGCCAATCGAAGTCATTTTCTTTGAACGAGTTTTGCTTGCAGCCGTCACTTTAGGAACTAATTTATTTCGCTTAAATATTTGGAAAGTAAGTTTACAAACAAATCGAATCATATAATTGGAGTGCGGCGAGAAACTTTTGCCGGTGCATTTCACAAACAATTTCCTTTGAGACAAAACTTTTTAGACTTAAAACAGTTTTAAACAGACCGGTTATATAATGACTAGTGCAACAGAAAATAATTATATACAAAAAAAATATTTTTTAAATATTTAAAACAAAAAATATTTATTTAATTTTCTCAAATATATCAAATGTTTTCTAAAAAATCGATCACGTTTTCATAAAATTGGTCATTTGAAATATAAAATTGGTTTTAATACGCCAAGCTAACCACTTTTTTTGCATATCATGCAATACAGATTCAAAGGCTTAACTATTTAATATTAACTAATCCGTAGAGCACTCAATAGCCAAAAGCTTTTCCTATACTATTACGTCCGTGCCTGCACAGTATACGCTTCTTTCACGGCGAAATAATGCACTATAAAAACCTAAATTGCAGGTCGCATCTAGGAAACTTCATTTGTTTAAGTTTAAATTTTGCAACTCCATGTGTCTCGCGACCGCAAGGGCGGATTAATACAATTTTCCGCCCTAGGCAGATGCCTATGTTGCTTATTCGGTGATTCCGCCCCTGAAAGAGCGATATCAAAACCTTCATTAAAATTAGAGAATCCAATACAAACAAACTGTGGAAAAAACTCAAACAAATTCTCTTTGTCATTGGAAAAAATCCAATAAAGTAATACAATTGCAGAATGAGCTGTTTATATTTATCAAAAGAACATTCTTTTGACTTTTTATTACTGTAAAAGAAATTAAAATCGGTTGATAGACAACGAAGTTACAGCTTGGTTAGTAAGTCAATATCCTAAAAAAAAAAAAACGGTTTTTGGTCAATATCTCGGAATCTAAAGTCAATCTAAAAAAAAAAACCGTTGCAATATTTGAGCTCAGCACGTCAAAAACAACTTTCAGTTTCTCAAGTAAAAACATTTATAAATTCATACTCTCTCAGCTATAAGCACAAACGAAGAGTTCTTTCAAATTGAGTCGAACTCAAACTCTCGCTATGATCGCAAATGTGTTGCATTTCATAGAGTCTGGCCTGAGTTGAGTCAAGCTCAAGCCTTCAGTCTTCTTTTGTGCGCGCGGTCGTTCGGTCGGTTTTTCGAAAGTGTCGGGTTGAGAAGTTGAAAGAGTGATTTGAGAAATCCTGGTCTCTGGGCTTTGCGCTCTTGTATACGTAATACACGAAAGAAGTCGTTTTTTTTTTTTTTGCATAGCGTGAGACATCTTTAGCAACACGTTGATAAGGTGAGTGTGTTATTTTTTATTTTTCTTTCTCTCAATTGATTGCTTTTGAATGTATTTTTGTTTTGCTGGGTTTTGTAGTTATGGAAGTATTGGGACAACTTGCTTTGCTTATAAATTCTTTCTGTTTGAATGTGTTTTGATCCACGTTTATTTGAATTAGGCTTATAGTGAAGCTACAGCTGAAGCGTAAGCTGTCATGTGTTTGTTGTAATTTGTTGTTGGGTAAATACAACAAACATGTCGGTGGTGTAAAATAACATTCCATGTTTTATGCTGCCTCATTTATTCCGAATGAAAATTACCGCATATCATCATCTTAGTGAAAGATATCCTTGTATTTATTTCATGATTTGGTTAACGGTTTCTGTGCGACAGCTTTATAAGGTTAGATATGGATATCTGTGCAATCGAGTCTTATCGAAGAGAAACGTATAAGAAACAGAATCGATTCCAATTAGAAATCTTCGTACTTAAAGAGCTGTGAATGTTCAGGCTTTTCAAAGGTGGCAAAGGGGGGCGATAGACTTTGACTGAGGAAGAATTTATCGAAAACTTTGATAGTTTGATAGCGCCAATCGAAGTCATTTTCTTTGAACGAGTTTTGCTTGCAGCCGTCACTTTAGGAACTAATTTATTTCGCTTAAATATTTGGAAAGTAAGTTTACAAACAAATCGAATCATATAATTGGAGTGCGGCGAGAAACTTTTGCCGGTGCATTTCACAAACAATTTCCTTTGAGACAAAACTTTTTAGACTTAAAACAGTTTTAAACAGACCGGTTATATAATGACTAGTGCAACAGAAAATAATTATATACAAAAAAAATATTTTTTAAATATTTAAAACAAAAAATATTTATTTAATTTTCTCAAATATATCAAATGTTTTCTAAAAAATCGATCACGTTTTCATAAAATTGGTCATTTGAAATATAAAATTGGTTTTAATACGCCAAGCTAACCACTTTTTTGCATATCATGCAATACAGATTCAAAGGCTTGACTATTTAATATTAACTAATCCGTAGAGCACTCAATAGCCAAAAGCTTTTCCTATACTATTACGTCCATGCCTGCACAATATACGCTTCTTTCACGGCGAAATAATGCACTATAAAAACCTAAATTGCAGGTCGCATCTAGGAAACTTCACTTATTTAAGTTTAAATTTTGCAACTCCATGTGTTTCGCGACCGCAAGGGTGGATTAATACAATTTTCCGCCCTAGGCAGATGCCTATGTTGCCTATTCGGTGATTCCGCCCCTGAAAGAGCGATATCAAAACCTTCATTAAAATTAGAGAATCCAATACAAACAAACTGTGGAAAAAACTCAAACAAATTCTCTTTGTCATTGGAAAAAAACCAATAAAGTAATACAATTGCAGAAAGAGCTGTTTATATTTTTCAAAAGAACATTCTTTTGACTTTTTATTACCGTAAAAGAAATTAAAATCGGTTGATAGACAACGAAGTTACAGCTTGGTTAGTAAGTCAATATCCTAAAAAAAAAAAAACGGTTTTTGGTCAATATCTCGGAATCTAAAGTCAATCTAAAAAAAAAACCGTTGCAATATTTGAGCTCAGCACGTCAAAAACAACTTTCAGTTTCTCAAGTAAAAACATTTTTAAATTCAAACTCTCTCAGCTATAAGCACAAACGAAGAGTTCTTTCAAATTGAGTCGAACTCAAACTCTCGCTATGATCGCAAATGTGTTGCATTTCATAGAGTCTGGCCTGAGTTGAGTCAAGCTCAAGCCTTCAGTCTTCTTTTGTGCGCGCGGTCGTTCGGTCGGTTTTTCGAAAGTGTCGGGTTGAGAAGTTGAAAGAGTGATTTGAGAAATCCTGGTCTCTGGGCTTTGCGCTCTTGTATACGTAATACACGAAAGAAGTCGTTTTTTTTTTTTTTGCATAGCGTGAGACATCTTTAGCAACACGTTGATAAGGTGAGTGTGTTATTTTTTATTTTTCTTTCTCTCAATTGATTGCTTTTGAATGTATTTTTGTTTTGCTGGGTTTTGAAATTATGGAAGTGTTGGAACAACTTGCTTTGCTTATAAATTCTTTATGTTTGAATGTGTTTTGATCCACGTTTATTTGAATTAGGCTGCAATTAAAGTGAAGCTGAAGCTGAAGCGTAAGCTGTCATGTGTTTGTTGTAATTTGTTGTTGGGTAAATACAACAAACACATGACAGCTTACGCTTCAGCTTCAGCTGTAGCTTCACTATAATTGCAGTCCTACTCTTTTTCTATTAAGGTGTATTAACATTCAGGTATAGTGAAACTTCAAAGAAAAAAAAGGGTCGATAAAAACGAGTCGAAGTAGCGGTACAAATAAAAACAACGAGATTCTGAAAAGCTCTCTTTACGTTTGCAAAAAGTATAAGCATTCGGCATTGTAAAAAATATTTTGATACAAAAAATAACTATTTTTTTTACAAAAAAAAAAAAAAAAAAAAAAATAAATATTTTCATACAGAAAAATAATACTTTTTTAACAAAAAAAAAAAATTTTTTTTTTTCAACTCAAAAAAATATTTTAAAGTAATTTTTTAATAAACTTTTTTCCTTTTAATTTTTTTATGTTTTTCGTAAATATTTTCTATTGCCCTAATAATGATTATTAATTTAATAATATTTTATAAGATTCCTTTTTTCCCAATGATTGCGATTGTCGCATAATCCTGAAATTATCGGAGTTATTTCGCATTAACAAACAAAATCAAAAGTGCTTCAAGAATATTCTAAAAATATAACGAATAATCTTTGAATTATTTTTGATTGACTACACTGCGGACACCTCTCTTAAGTGGACATTTTCTTCTAGTTTCGCCAAAAATTTACTGTCAACCAATTTTTTAAACATTTCAGCTCATTTTGAATATCTTCCACCACTCGCGGTGAGATAACTCGAGTTTTAGGCAAACTAAACAAAAGTGAACGATCCAAAGAGAAAATTTATAGTTTATTTCATATGCCAATAAGCTAGGGTATATTTTTGCTTCTCTCCCATCATGATACCTCGCGCTGAAAGAGAGATTCCAAATGCTCTCTAGTTAAACATTTAATATCGAAAAGATTTTCAAATCGTGCCACAAAGGCGGCCTCCAACAACACGTTCAAAAATCTGCATACAATTTTCGCTACATTCCGCTTTTTTAAATTGCACAAATTTCTATGCTCATTTTCTTGCTTATTTATCTGCACATTTGTATTTTATACACTTTGGTTTCCATGAATTAAAACATAGTTTTCAAGGTTCAAGCTAAGCAACACACACACACATAAACACAAACAGTCAACTTTCCTCATTCAAGGACTTTTCTAGATTTATCGCTCTTTCACGCGATGAACGTGCGAATGAACGCGTCCCCCATCACAAAAACATAGAGGAGGCAAACACCTGTAATTAAAACTTAAACCATTATGCAGCCAAAGGCTTTGATAAATCAACACGTGCACCATAATAGGTTTCTGAAATGTTAACGAGGCTATGAAAAGTTGTTTTGCCATAGGAACGGTTTTGCCAAAAGCTCTCCCCCGGTTCGGATCGCAAAAGGATGTCAAGATATGCACTAACACGGAAAAGGCCAAGGGCGATTATGAGAATAACAAAATTTTCAATGCTCAGTGTTTACTTTTGATGACTTTTAAAGTTTCTCTAAAAAGTTCTATGAATAAAAATATAATTTTTTTTTTTAAACAGACAAACACTGATAGGCCCATGTCGAAAACATCCGAATGTTCTTAAAATCATTTTAGTTTCAGTTAAAAACGAGATTATCCTTTGGCCCTGACGATCCGTAAGAGTTTCCAGTTTTAATTGTGTTTTGATTTCATAGGACAAAACGCCGGTTCGAAATGACCTTCATAAACCTTCAAATTCGAAAACTTAAATATGTACCTATGTACTGTATATTGGGTCAAACCACCATGTTTAAAATTTTTCCCTAATGGTGGAAATAACTCCAGGGAACTTAGCTACAACGTTTGCTTTTGATGTTGTGCAACCAACTCTAATTAATTTTCTTTCAAAATATTGTCCTCAAAATTCTAATTATTCTGCAAATTAAACGTTTTTTTTACTGTTTATCTTTGCATGCCTTCCTCCATGTTCCCGTCTTCCTGTTGGAAATGTCAATTAAATTTCCTTCGGAAGGAATTTTTCCGAATTTTCCGGCATCTTGGTGTAAAAAGACAAACAAAAAATAATTTTTTTTTTCGTAAACATGAAAAAGGTGCTTTTGTGGTAAGCGTTTCGATGACCTAATTTGCGGGCTTTAACTCTTTTTTTCTTGGTCTGCTTCTTGGACGTTTTCTTGTTCGCTTTCTTTACGGAAAATATTGTTGACACAAATTTTACACTTCGTTATGTCCGCGCTGTTTCTTTAAGCGATCCATTCTTCTGTAGCATCGTCGAAAGAAATTTCGCACTCTTTTAAGGTACGACGTTACTTCAAGTAAAAGAAGAAAATTTTGTAATTTTTTCCTTTTTCGCCTTCGGGGAGATATATCAGCGTCATGCTTGAGCCGGAAATTAATGAGAATCAGCTGCTATCTTTCGTAAACAGTTTGTCCAGCGATTTTCATTTTATTTTTTATTTATTTTTATTTGTTCTTTTGTTGATTCCATTTGTTTACTTCGCTGTTAGTCGTACCTTGGCCACTAAGTTGGCTTTAATTGACTTAACTTAGGAGAAACCTTAAGTTCTTTTTTTGTTTATGTTTTGAAATAAATTTTTCTTGGAATTCTTGAATATCAACTTTAAAATATCCATCCATTGAGAGGATCATCATTATGTAAATGAATAATTTTTCGTAAAAAAATTTTCAGTCGCAACTTGAAGCGATTTATCTTCCCAACACGTACAGACGCTCCTCTAACAAGGACCTCTTCGATGGTAATATTCGAAATCAGTGGCAGACATGGCTCTTTCCGGTTATATTGACATGTAAACAAATACATACAGCGTGAAACGAAAACAATGCAAATGTACGTTTGTGCGACGTACATATTTAGGTACACATAGGGATAGCGTAACTGAGTGAGTGAGCACGCATGTGTGTAATCAAATGAATCGTTATATCCTACTGAAATTCTAATTTATTTTGACATGATAAGCTTTTTCTTGATGTTTCCTCTCAACTCTCAGCGTATCCCTTGTCCCGCTCCCTCTGCTCTCTGCGGCCCTCTTCTGTCCGTCCGCTCTCCTCCGCTTAGCATAACAATGTTCTCAGTGTTCAATGCAGTAGCTATAAATATGTTACGTCAATGTAGTTTATATTGACGACTTGAACCAAAAACTGTCTTCTTCTTTTTTCGGAAATATTTTTCGGGAAATGTTCCTTAACAAAATAAACGTTTTATCACCTTGCCATGCCATGGAAGCTTGTTTGATCAAAGAAACGAGGGAATTCGAACGTAATTTAAAGCATTAAAGAGAATACGATGGCGAAAATATTTTGAATATTTTCTTTCTATGTTCGTTTATCAAAGGACCATTGATTTCTATACTCAAAAAGTTGTGAATTCCTGGTGTCTTTGATAAACAACAGGAAACATGAAACAACATTTGAGTGTTGAACTTTATTTTTTGTTTTTGCATAGCTTTCAGCAATCATCATGTTTTGAAAGTCAATTTTGACTTTGTATCGGCGTACCTGAATTGATTCGATACTCGGGAGTATAAATTGGCTCTATGTTGTGGTTGTTTGCAGTTTTCCAAACTCTCTTTTTTGCAAGCAGCAACTTCTCTGGTAGTTTTTTGTTCGCTAGTCTATTAACTGAAACAAAATTTTTCTAACACAGATTTTTGTGGAAAGCTTTTTCAATGGAATGAAAAATTGAGTTCGATATTTGAAAGAAATTTCTTTTGAGAAACAAGAATCTGATTTTTTAGCTCTAATTTGCAATTGGGAAAATTGAGCCAGCTCGACTTTCTGTATTTAGACAGCAACTTTTAAGATATAGTTAGCTATAGTAAATTTAATAACATCAGGTTGCATAACAACTCATTGAGACTTATCATTGCAGAACTTGTAGATCTGGTAAAGTGAAAAAATGTTCAATTGTTAACTCTCTTCTCTCTTCATATCTCTATTTCTCTCACTCTCTATTTTCTTCACAATCTCTACTTTTCTCACTCTCTATTGTCTTCACAAACTCTATTTCTCTCACTCTCTATTTTCTTCAAAACCTCTATTTTTCTCACTCTCTATTTTCTTCAAAACCTCAATTTCTTTCACTCTCTACTCTAATCTTATCTCTATTACTCTCACTCTCGCCTCTCTTCACATCTTTATCTATTCTTCTCTATTTCTCTCTCGTTATCTCTCTCATTATCTCTCCTTCTTTATTTCTCTCTTTCTCTGCCTTTCTCTCCCTCTCCCTCTCTATGCCTTTCTCTCTCTTTCTCTTTCTGAATTTCTCTCTCTTTCTGAATTTCTCTCTCTCTCTCTGACTTTCTCTCTCTCTATGCCTTTCTCTCTCTCTATGCCTTTCTCTCTCTCTCTCTCTCTCCTGCCTTTCTCTCTCTTTATCTCGCTGCCTTTCTCTCTCTCGCTCTGCCTTTCTCTCTCTCGCTGCCTTCTCTCTCTGCCTTTCTCTCTCTCGCTGCCTTTCTCTCTCTTTCTATCTCTGCCTTTCTATCTCTGCCTTTCTTTCTCTGTCTCTTTCTTCCTCTATCTCTCTTTCTTTCTATCTCTGGCTCTCTATCTCTCTTTAATTCTATCTCTGGCTCTCTATCTCTCTTTAATTCCATCTCTGGCTCTCTATCTCTGGCTCTCTATCTCTCTTTCATTCTATCTCTGGCTCTCTATCTCTCCCTCTATCTCTCCCTCTATCTCTCCCTCTACCTCTCCTCTCCCTCTCTCTCTCTATCTCTCTCTATCTCTCTCTATCTCTCCCTCTATCTCTCCCTCTATCTCTCCCTTTATCTCTCTCGCCCTCTATCTCTCTCCCTCTCCCTTTATAATTCTCTCCCTATCTTTCTCGCCCTCTCTCTCTTTCGCTCTCTCTCTCTCGCTCTATCTCTCTCTCTCTCTCGCTCTATCTCTCTCTCTCTCTCGCTCTATCTCTCTCTCTCTCTCGCTCTATCTCTCTCTCTCTCTCTCTCTCTCTCGCTCTCTCTCTCGCTCTCTCCATCTATCTTTCACTCCCACTCTCTCTCACTCACTCTCTCTCACTCTCTCTCACTCTCTCTCACTCTCTCTCTCACTCACTCACTCACTCACTCACTCACTCACTCACTCACTCGCTCTCTCTCACCTACTCTCTCACTCACTCTCTTCTCGATTCTCCGTTGTGCATGTTATGTAATTATCCTCTACGTTTTTTCGTCTCCGCCTTCAGGTTATTGTCTATCTTTACAGGACGAAACACTTTGTCAATTTGTTAGCAAAGAATCTGTAATTTGAATTCCATTTGAATGCCGATGAGATTTTTCAAAACATCCTGAAGATTAAGTTTATCCAAGGAAGCGTCAAACATATTGTTTATCTAGTCTTTGTTAAAAGGATCTTGGAAATTCTTGCATGCAAACAAACGAAAAAAAAAAAAAATAATAATAATACACAAACGAACGAACATCCCAACAGCAGGCTGTACGAAGGCAATTTTGTTTTGTTTGCATACGTAAATACGTTGGTAAATTTTTATCTTGAGGCGACGTGCATTGAGTCTAATTTGAAGCATTAAAATTCTATTTCGTCTCACAGTAGTTCCACTGCCGGTCGAGTCGAGCACGTTCAAATGCTTGTAGAATTTCTGGAATACCATAACTGCTCTTTTGCTTCGATGTTTACTCAAGGTTGCTTCTTAGTGAGCACCGAGTGAGTTGTAACGGCAATGGTGAAGCCTATCAGCACAAATTGGAGAATTCCGAAACTGCAGTGCCCGGACACTGGACACTTTTCGTCCATTTTATATCGTCGCAATGGGATGGGCGTGCGTGAAATGAAGTGGATTGCCTGGAATTTTCGGAATGAGCTGTCAAAATCTCTTAATAAATTGCTGCAAATTCGTGATGGACAAAAGAAACTGCATATGTGGGTGCGATGGAAAAAATATAATGCAATATGCAAATATTGGTACGACTGGGAGCAGCCATCGGGCATAATATTCTCTCGCAATACGTTTTGTTAAAGTCAATTTGTGGAAAATGTGGATTTTCTCCAGATTGCTTGTTTGAACAAGTTCAAATGGAAATTAGTGGAAAAATATTTACGACGATAGAAAACCAGTTTATTTTGTTGGTTTTTTCCTCTCACTTTTTATTTCTTGCTTCCATTTTCCATAGCCATCTCGATTGCGAATCTTCGCACTCGATTTCGAATAGAACTGCAGGGAAGCGTGTGTGTGTGTGTGTGTGTGTGTCTGTGATGTGCATCAAAAAACGCTGAGGGAGTGCTTAAGCAATTTCCGTCAACGGAAGCGAACTTTGATTATGATAAATTGGATGAAAGTACAAAATCAACTTCAAATTTCCTGCGTGCTAATGTGCTATTCAGGCGAGTCAGCGGAGATTTCATTTTCGGAAAAAGCCACGAAGTGCTTATTTGGCAGCAGGAATTCAATACTAAAACCCATTTTAAGGACAACGCCACTTATCGTAATAACATAAAAACTTGGATTTGATTTCAATAGTTTGGTTATATTTATGAACATCTATTTGTGAAACAAAAATTCTTTGGCAACTCTCCGTCGGGAGAAGAGTGAAACCGATTTTAATTAAATGCGAATTAATTAAATCATGAAAATCCTGAAGACGAGAGCTGTAAGCAGCCCATGCTGAACACTTCCTTCCTGTTTTCTTTTGCTGGCGTGTCAACGTCAATTATAATTGGCCTTTCAACATGGATCCCATTTGCGTGCAGAACGTGTTTATATCCATTAACCTTCGTCTGTTCTAGGAACATCTGTTGTTCTACCACGATACTCAGAAAATTATCTTGTTAAAAATGAGGAAATGAGACAATTTCAACGTGAGCCGCGTCATGTTAATACAGGTAAAAATGCCAAAGTCTTCTCTCAGTGATTCCATGAGTTTCTGTTAACACATGTTTATAAAAAAAAAAGAATCAATCTTTATGATAATCAGGGTTTTCCCCCTCAGGATCGTTGCTAGAAGATTTTTCTTCCAAAGCCGGGTTTTTAAAAAATTCGACCGAAAATCACGTGCCACCTACCCTGTTCATATTCACTTTTTCTTTTTATTGCTTTATTGCACTGTTGCCAGTTTTGGAGCAGCTATCCTAAATTTGAAGGCATTTATTGTCTTCGAGTCTAGAGAGAGAAGTAAAAGAGTCTAGAGAGCAGAAAAGTGGTCAAGGGAATTTTTATGGGACCAAGTTTTTGTTTCTAGAAGATTTCAAAATTGAATTTTAGGAATTTTGGCCTTGTTGGAAGACATTCAGGCGAATATTCCCCTAAAAAACTAGAAACGGTGCTTTGTTGCTCGCTTTCATAGATTTTTTCATACCTAATTTTTTTAAATCTTATTAATAAATTATGTTTAACTGCGTTTGCAATATTTTTTTGTTCGCAGTTTTTATAAAAATGCTGTCGAAAAAAGGGAGATTTGTTGAGAGAATTTTTTTTTAAAATAATTTTGCAATACTGATTAGCAAGTAATGTAAAAATCACTTCTTCAATATATTTGAAAAATCGGAATTTCCACTACCACTAAGCTTATTTTGTGGAGTTTCGCTCATCTCCTGTGTTACATACGGTGCTTAGTATTCAAACGATCAAAAAATGCTTAATTTTTATCGTTTTGGTCCATTAGTGCGACATCAGTCTGGGTGGATTTTTCTCACATTGCTATAGAAAATACAGCAAAATGAGGTTTCAAAAGTTCTTCATAAGAAAAGCTGCACCGAAGCGTTCCTTAATTAATAATATATAAGTCAATTTTTTTTCTTTATGTATGATGAAAAAAGTTTATAAAAATATTAATAATAAATAAGAATAAAATATTAGCCTTAAGCCTCCTCCGTCATCTTTTATAATCATATTCACCATCTTAAAGTCATCTTTAATTTTCTTTTTTTCTTTCTATTCAAGAAACTCCAAAACGCTCTCAGTCTTGTGCGATTCATGAAAGCCTTACACAAAGCACTGGCATAAATTCAAAAGTCAAAAGGACTCCCAATCCTGGAGAGAAATCAAATGCTGCAATGCTTTGTATATATTTCTATGAATTCGAATTTGTATCTTTACAAAATGTTCACGCTTCCGCTATGCATTCTCGCAGTTGTAGGCGGCTAAAGAGCCAAAAGGAAAGTTTTAACAATAACTTTGGTGCCAAATGGGCATGGAGCAAAGAATGAAGGACAATAAAAATGGTAGAAAAAAGAGCGCAACAGAAGCAGAAGTCACTTCGGAGTGCATCAGCTGCAATCGTATCGCGCTCTTAAAACTTATTCAAGCACTGACTTCCTTCTTGAACTTTGAATCAACAATGAAATTTACTTTTACTGTGTCGCTTGCCGAGAAACTGGAGCGTAAAATCGTAAAATTTTGTGCAACAACAATGGATTGTGCAATGTCTGCGCCTGCGAAGCGTACGTCAAGCTCTTCAGGTGGAGCGAACAGATAAAAGACTATGCTGGAACATACACACGTGTGTGTGTATCCTTGCGCGTGTGTCCCGTGAGAGATACGTTTCCGAAAAATTCGTGTTTAATAGTGAAATAAAAATGAGTACGATACCGAAGAATAAATCCGAGACTTTGTACGCGGAATCGATTGACTCTTTCGTAAAAATACGCGATCTAATGAAAAATGCATTGCAACAGTGATATGGAGTTGGAAACGTTTTCTCTAAAGTAAAATAGAACTACTATAAACACACATGCACTATGTATAAAATCGATAAAGTTCGTGTTCAATCACTTAATTGCTGCATAAGACATGATCATGCAAGAGTGGAGCACGAATGGCTGCAACAATCCAGAATGAAATTTCAAACCATTGAAATGGAAGGAAAATCATCAAGAAATGTGAAAATTGAAAAATTACTTCGAAAAAATCATCGTTCGGTAAGTGGAAAAAAAGTCATTTTTGAATCCTTTTATCCCATAAAGATGTAATAATTACTTACTTCTAACTTTGAATTTATCTGAGAAATTTTATTCAAAGTGTTCGCTTTAAACACAAATTTCAACGAATTTGGTTAGCCACAAATCATTTTATCTCAATAGAATTGGGTTTGAACATGGTCATGGTCATAGTCATGGTGGCACTCTGAATATTCATCTGGATGGATGTAGTGCTTCTTAATTTATGAAATTTATTCACAATTAAAAGATACATAGAACAGAATAAAACGTGTTGTTCGAATGCCGAAAGCCGAAATGTCGAGAGTGTCGAAATTGACAAAATAATTAGGACGTATTTAATGAAACACTTTCCTCAGAATTGATCAAGATTTCCGCGTACCTATGTATATACATATTTGGTTCTTGGCTTTGTTCTCGTGTTTTCGAACATGGCTGGTAATTGTTGTCACCAAATGTTGCAACAAATTTGCAATTCATATTACGTGTGTTGTGTATCTTGTTAGATCTTGTCGCTCCAACGAAGCTATTCAACTACAAACTTTTGTTCTTGTTAGTCATTTGTCGACATAAATTTATGCAGTATCTATTATGTGTAGCAAGAAACTTTAGTGGCTTAGCTTGTCTAACTAGTGTCCTGCCAGGACTCGACTTTGCTCTTCAATTTTGCGTAGATTTGTAAAAGCAGATGCCACACACAGTCAAGTTGAAGGTATTTGTTTTTGTTTTATAATACATTTTCTTAACTGGGGAAAGTAAAAGAATTCAATTGCCTTTCCTTTTCCTGTTTGTTTTTTCTTTTTTCTCCAAACATATTCCGGTCTATATGTCTATGTCTCTTTACCCTCTTGAGAGGAATTTCCTTGAGCAAGTAACATTTGAAAAGAAATAAAAGAAAGCACTATCTAAATTATCATTAGCATGCTATTGTATTCAATTTTATTTAACTTATCTCTTAAGCTTTTGAGTAGAAGTGTTAGTTCGTCGTGTGTCTGGCTTAGGGGGTTTTTAAGCGCTTTAGATCGAGAAAAGAAAACAAAACGATAAAAATATATTTCTTTGTTTTTTTCTTTCTCCTTCTTCATCATCTTCTTCTTGTTCTTCTTCTTCTTCGATTTTGATGAAACAAAGAAAAACGAGACACTTTTACGCTTCATTTTTTATGCTTCGAAGGGACGATTTTTGAGTACAGCTAAAAAGAATTTGGGATTTTATTGTTCATCGTCTCCGCCATTCTCTCCTACGAGCCATTGTTAAATTTCTATCAAAATCGTAATGTTGCATGAAATCACTTATCTTGCTTAGACAGTTGAGTCTCGTTGACGGTATTTTTTTATTTTTTATTTAAAAATATGCAGAGCAATCAAGCAACCAAATTGGCTTTTATTGGAATTTTCATATCGTTTAGGAAAGCATTTTTATTGTTCGGGTCTCTTCCCATAAAAGCAATTTAAATCCGGACATTCGGATTGAATTAATTTTACCGACAGGATCTTCCTTGTAAGCTCTGTCGAGAAAAGGTTTTATGACAATAAAATTTTTATGCTGCGGTTTTATTATTTATAATACATATTATATCTTAATGAATCGTCAATTGAATATATCTGTATATATATATATATATAGATATATAAAAAAAATATAAAAATAAATATATACAAACCACAAATATTATTGGCAGTAATTGAAATTGAAGGAAGGAATCAATAAAGGTTCATCATTTCATGTTCTTTTCTTTCGAGCTTTCATTCTTTGGTCTTACTGTTTCTTTCGCTTGCTATACCAAAATGAATAGGAAGATTAAACCTCATATAAAGTTAAAAAAAAAACAGCGATAGATCTTGGAAGATAAATGATACAACAATGAATGATAATCTAGCTAAAAGTTGAAAGGTCAAATTATTATTTTTTCACTTTCGAATTGTCCTCTTTTCATTTTGGACCATCAATTCAAACGCCATTTCGTTTTTGATCCACAAGCTTTATGGGATTTCTCATCATAAAGTTTTTTCCATAAAAGTTTTGCCAAATAAACCAAAACCATTCGGCGACATAAAAACCCCGCTGAAAGTTCATAAATTTCGTGCATGAAATTGCCCATCCCTAATTGCGGATGGAGCATGCAACATTAATTGCCGAGCAGAAACTGGTTCTATGAGCACATGTCGCAATTGTCGCAATTGCTCGAACATGCAATGCTGAAAGCATATTCAAGTATGCAGGGATACAACTGGCAGGTGTTTTCGAGAGCTGGCCCACTTTGATGGCACTTACGATGCATGCAGCTGCACGTTCGCTAAATTGGTGTAGCAAATAGCAAATAGCGTTCATTAGTTAAAGTGGATATCGGTTTGGTTAGTCTAAAGCAGCCTCTGGTAACTGAGCTAATCCTTAACACAGCGCCTGCTGTCGCCGCCCCCGCCACCGTTGCCACCACCGCCATCATTAGGAATTCTTACTATTTAAAAGCTTCTCTTAGAACTTAAAATGTCTCATTTGAATTCGATACGCTGTCACAGAAGCACGCATAAATTTTGTTTGCCAACACCAAGAACGGAAATTTTCTAATCAATCGAGTATGTAAATTTTTTCTATGGAAAATTGTGACCCTGATTGGAAAGAAGATAAATAAGAGTTACGAAGAGGCATTCAGAGGTGAATGCATTCAGGAATATATCACGAAAAGTCCCCAGTTCGAAGAGAGAGAGAGGGAGGAGAGGAGATGTATGCACAATTGAAACCGCAATGATGAGAGGTGCTCGAATGTGAACGAATGTAAACGAATGTGCTATCGGAAAGAATTTTTGTGAATATTTTTCTTTTCGAAGTCAAAAATTGTTTAAATTCCAATTTTTAATGCGCATATTTTGCTCACAAGAGAAGAATGTTTTATATTGCATGTAGAAAGCTTAATAAAATAGAATAATTCTTCTAATTGTATGCTATTTCTGAAATATTTTGCATTTATTTTTTATCAAAATATTTAAAATAGCTTAGTTTTAGTAAATTCCTTTCATGGCTTTTTATATGGTATTCATAATATTTGAAGCTTAAAATCGTTTTAGTTTGAAGCACATTGTTCGCATATTTTTTTCGGTTCATCGATTAGAAAAGGTCTAAATTGAATGACTTCTGCAATTGGCCCTTAACGATATATTAATTATTTTATGTTCAAAGACCTAACGAACTCATTTTTATACAATCAATTAAGTTGGAAATATATTAGCAATGGGCTAAACATGGGCCGACGGGCGTATGCTTAACGATTAAAACAGCGAGAAACATTGCGTATACAACGTCAGCCATGTGTGTATGCGTTCAAAGGCCATGAAAATACTAAATAACTACATATTGCTTTTTATAATGTATGAATTGCATCGATTACTCTTGCACGTAATGGTCTCCCATTTCGTTGAAATAAGTAAAATAATTTGGAAAAATTAAATTTCTTTCTGTGAGGGCATTTTTCCAAGTTGAAAGAGTGAAACGCGATATGCCTTCTAGTTTTCTTTATTTTTGAATGTATTTATTTTTGCTAATTTTTTATACACCAGAAACTTAAATAAATAATGCATTTCAACACAATTTTGTACAAAGTCCTTTATCGGCCTTTAAATTTGTACACTTTGTCCTTTTTTTTGTCGTACCTAGGCACTGTCATAAAATCAAATGACCTGAGCAATAACAATGCATACAAAATTTCAAGCACTGCTCAGAGTGTGCTTTTTACTTGTCAAAGCTCATAAATCTTCAAAAAAAAGAGAGTGAAAACTGTCAATTCGCATGTGAAATGACGGTTCATTTACGACCATCGTATAACAACGTTGTACACAACAGCAAGTGATGTGTGGACCGGAAGTGCCCAAATGACTTAAGCGTAACAAGAAAAATTTCCCTTCTCCGCGTTAGAAGTGCTTGAAAATAATCGTGAAAGTGCAAAAAAAAATATATAAAAAAACTGCGCATTTTAAGTGCTCGCTTCGAAGTGCTTCTTGTTCAGCCATAAGTGGTGAGTGACGAAACACTTAAAGGATTGAATTTCCACAAAGAGGCCAGATAAGAATTGATGATTTTCTACGCGTGATTGCCTAGTTCAATGTCCACTGATTGATAACAAAAGATGAGATGGAGAAATCACACTTGATTCTGTTGCCTATAAATCTTCCTTTTTTTTTTTGATCTGACGAAAATTGACAATGCTTTGAGCCATGTCAATCGGTAAAGGACGATTGAAATATTTCATAGAATGCTTTGGAAACACAAAATCACATTTATATTGATATCGACAAACAATTAAAGGCTTTTCTATAAATCATAGATTTTTTTCGGATATTTTTTGTTCATTTGAAAACCGCCAGACTTATTTGCAAGATTTTTCAAAGTTCGGCATTATTTCCTCAACGTTTAGCTTGGAAAATGCTGCATGCGCCTTTCGAAGATGTCCCCATCTAAGTGGCAGTTCAGAGAAAAACAAATATTGATTATCAAATATTTGTCCTTTTGAATAAAGCAGCGTCGAACTATTTATTTTTTCACTCGTATTGGTTGTTCTGAATGTGAATCATGCTGAAAATGAAAGTTTTTGATTTATTTTACCATCCCAAAATGATGTTTATTTACTCTATACTTAATTGAAGAAGACTTCGAATTAAAGTGACCTCTATGTGAATGGAACTGTTTTGTGTTGTTACGGACATGTTTGAGTCGAGCGCGAACATGTTCGCTAAAGTTATTTACAAGAATAAACTAGGTTTTGTATTTAATTTTCCGAGAAAAGCGGTTTCAAATCATCATATTTCGGCACGTGTAGTTCATTTTGAAATAAAATATCAAGAGACTTTCCACTGGAAATAAGAAGAACAAACAACATCTAGGGCTTAAGGACTATTATCTTTTACTCATTTATTTTATTTTCAATTTCGAGGGAATAGGAAATTGTTGAAGATAAAAAAAAGTGAATGGCACTTGAATTTTTTCTGGGAATTCCGTACTTAATTTCAAGAACTGTGTGGGCAGCCCTCAAAATATACCTACTAAAGTTTTTATTCAAATCCAAGGCAGTTCTTCCTTATATCTTAAAATATCAAATTTTTTCAAGCTATAAAATTGATGGAAAAGGTCATAAACTTTTCTTGTAACTTAAAATATGTAATAAAGTACAAATACAGGGTAATAAAGTTCTTCGAGTGACGATCCTTTGCAGCGAGTTTGGTCATAAGCAGGATGTGGCAATTTAGTGTCTTCATATTTAAGTAGATATAAGGTCCTTTAACCGAAAGCTTTATATTAACCCTCTCGAGAGTTATCTCTGAAATCCAATTAGTTTAGTCTTCACTATCGTTAGCTGACCGAGAATAATTCAAGTGTTTTGTTTTTCGAGAGAATATGTAGTAAGTGCATATTTTATGTCCCAATGACCCTCCTTGTTTGATCATTATTTCGTGCTCATAAGCTAGTCCACAGTCGCTGTTTGCTTGTGACAAAGGCTGTATATTAAGTATGTCTTCATATGTGTCAGGTGTATCGATCTCATTAGAGTTGAAAATTGTTGCGGTAATCATGCGGAAAAATTTATTTTGTTAAATAATTTGGCAATGTAAAAGGTTAAAATGTGAAGCAACGAATGAACGACGAAGAAGCTGAGAATTGTTGTTGTGTTTGACTATAAATAAACTTTCCACTTTATTTTTGACGATACCCCAGATACCGAATGTGCTAACAAGGTTTAAGTGAAGAGCAGGAAGGGCAAAAATCAAAGGGGCTTTCGTGTAGGTCACTATTAAATATGCTTAAACATGCAGAGAGGCACATAAATACACCGCATGAAGTACATACAGTACATAAGTTAGCATTGAAAGGAATTCCGAAAAACTTTTTCCACTCACATAAGCATGATGTGCTTAGGTGTGAATTTTTGTTTGTATGGCTGTGTGCATGTACCTATGTATGTTTGTGTTCAAAAGAATACTTGACTGGCAATGAAATTACGGAACTAAATGTGAACGTGTGTGCACCTCTGTACGTAAAACATTGTATGACTGTCTCTTTGGCGTCATAGAAATTTAATAAGATTGCTGTTCAAGTGGGGTCAAAAGTGGATTAAGCAATTGAAAATGGATTAAGTGTACGCAAGGTATCACACAAGGCTGTAAACATTTGCCAAAGTCGTAATGCGAGCTCTCGATAGTTGTGAACGTACAAAGTCCATTGGACACGGACGGCACACACCTAAATGGGGTGGGGTGGTACTGGACTGGGCGGATCTGGTCTTTGGAAGCGGACGTGCGATTTTGTTTGTCAACGAAGTAAATTTGTCAGCTGTTATTGCACGTGCGGGTTGGGATTTCGTTTTTAATGTTTATACACTCGTACATACAATATTATTTGCGGAACAAGAGTGTGTGTCCTGTCCTAAAAGTTTTTTTATGAGCTGCAAGGATTTGTGATTGTAAGGAGGATTACATTTAACACATGACATAAAGTTCATGCCGAAATTGAGCCCGATGTTACTTTATGGAGAATACCTATAAAAGTATATATTTTGTATGAGCCATTAAATGGAGGATATAAGAAAATTTTATAGAAAAAATAAAATATTTATTTGGTCACTATCGCAAAAGTTGACCGAAAACCCGTGTAAAATGAAGAGAGGAAATTGATTTTTTTTTTATATCTTTCAGAAACTAAAATAGATGTGTTTTTAAATAAGGATTTCGCTCCTATTTTACCTAGTATTTTCGTAGCTAAATGGCATTTAAAGAGTTGCAATGGAAGAATTCTGTGATATGGAAATGTTTTGAATAATCCGATTCTCGGTAGACGGAAATCTCTTATGCAAGTAAATATCGGAAAGGCAAATCGAACAGCAAAAATAAATATGACAACATTTCCAATAAATACGCGTGCTTCCAAAATCAAAGTTCTTGTAACTCAAACTGAGGCATGAAGTTGATATGAGGTTGGATGGGACATCAGGAAGGGGGGAATGAAAGGAAGTGGAAAAGTGGACGGAAAGGAGGTGAGATAGGGTTTAACTCTCACGGAAGTTCTTGGTTCTCTTGAGGTAACCAAGAATTTAAGTGAGAGCTAGAGAATGGATGTTTTCCATGCTCAGTACGTCGCGGCGCCACACTCTCATGCGGGCCCATGAGAAAGCGGGGCAGTAGCAGAGGAAATGCTCCGCACTGTCTTCGTCCTCAAGGATGCGCGATGACTCCAATATTGGCCATATGCCGACCACATCTTGTATGTCCCGTTATTAAGCCTACAAGATTCCTCAGATCAGTTCTCTTCAGTTGAAGGAGAAAACCTGCGATTTTCTCGTTTGGCTCTATAACGAAGCACTTGGTTGTTCTGCAGGTCGAAACGCCGGACCATCTTTCCTTGTGGGATTTCGCCGCAATAGGATCTGATCCCTGATTTGCCAATTCATCTGCTCTCATATTTCCTGAGACTCCACTGTGTCTCGGGACCCATACTAGTTTAACTCTATTAAATCTTGCGATATAATTTTGTTTATTCTTGCAGGTTTACTAGGGCTCTAAGTGCAGCTTAACTGTCACTACAGATTCCTATGTTCTTGCCTCGCCATCTACTTTCCACGACCCAGTTTGCTACTTCTAGGATGACAAAGACCGAAAGCTACATTAGGTGTGGTATCATCGCTAGGTAAGCCTGCACGATGCCTTCATTGCCTCCCTTTTGACATATATATCGAAGGGGAGCAAGTTCAGAAGGGTCTAGAGGCATGAAGATAGCTGAACACACTTTATTGGATTTTGTTTGAATCATGGTCTAAAATTTTTGAGCAAAGGTTATTGGACGTTTTTTGTGTCCTCTAAGAAGGTTTGTTTAATTAGGGCAATTGAACGCAAAACAGTCCTAAAGGTCATACCCGTCACAGCCGTTCTGAGCAGAAATTGGGTTATTTCAGTGCTTTAATGTTGTTAAAAGCTTTCATGATTTTAAATCCTTAAGAATCACATCCTCTTTGTTTTAAATATTATGAGATAAAACCCTAAAAATAAAAATGGATTGCGGCGAGTGTGAGTTAATGGAATTGCCAATAAGTAATATTTCTTTAAAAATTCAGAGAAAGTTTAACATAATAATCCATACCGCATGAGTCTTGGACCATCAAATTGATATCCAAAATGCGATTGCACCGAAATATTCTGCCCTTCGAGTAGTTATTGTTAACACAATTTGGCATTTGGTCAAGAAAAGTATGTTGTCACGTACATCCGATTAGTCCAAGTTTAACGAAAGATGACTTATTTAATTAAGGAAGTGCATCCGAGCATAGAAATTATGAGCAAGAAGAATCTTGCTCCATTCAAAGCGATCACATTCAGAAGGCTCTCGATGCCTTAAGTACTCGTGCTGTTCTCTTTGTATTTCTAACAAATTGAAGTTTCTCAAACAACATAAATAGGGCAAAACACAAATTATGCACATGCTGCACAAAGTAAATGGAATATTGACTAACGACTTGTGGTTGTGCTGGGCTGGCATTTCGAATCGGAAAAAGTCGCTATGGCTGTTTCCAAGAACTAAAATCAGTTTAAGCTCTATTACGGAAAAGTTTTTCAACTGTTGCTAACAGCTGCCGGGCTTGCCTTTGACACAAAACCAAAAGGTCCAATATTTTGCAGATGAAGTATAGCAACAACAAACTTGCACTTTAGTTGCGAATTTGCACATTTTTATTTGTGCTGTATTTTATTTTATTATTTTTTTTGTTCGCTTTTCCGAAACTTACGACATTGTGCCACATTGCAATTATTGAACTACAAAATGCCCTGCTCTGCATGCTGCCTTTGAAAAGCAGCTTATGTTTGAAGTTCCAATAATGACGAGAAAGCTTGCCCTCAATAAAATGTGATATTGAAAATTGTTTTTAGAGCTAAGTTCTTTGGCGTTGCAGGGCTCAAATGAACCAAAAATATATTTATATATAGTTTTTGTTGAAATTATAAAGCAAGTAATTTGTTTTCTCGATTTTTATGGCATATTGAGGAGTTATTGGAAAATTTTGTATGAAACTGATAGTGCTGCCTTTGATAATTGAGAATTTACGGCATAGTGTTTTCATCAAACTCGGAGGTCCAATATTAAGCTTAAATTCTTATATCTTGAAAAAATTTGATTTTAGAGCAGTTTTTGTGATTTTCATAACAGACCCTAGTACTGAAGATTCACCTAAATATGGTCCGCTCAAGCCTATTAGCGAACTTCTGCATGATTGCTCAAGTCTCCGGCAATACGGATATCAAACATCTTTAAGACAGCGCATCTCCTTAGGTAAGAAAACTGAAGAAGGGCAGACATTAGTACGGACATAACTAGCGTTATAGAATTTTCTGGATTTTTTAGGGTCTATTTTGAGTGGTTTTGGGTGTTACATACGTAAGCAAAATCGCAAAATACGTCTCGAAACAGAGTGTTTGGGTTTTAAAATGAACAAGACTTGAATCTGAGAAATAAGAAAAGTTCCAAATAGACGAATATCTCGTCCAAGAGAGTTCGGTAATCATAAAATCGGAACTTCATAGCAACAACAAAATTGTCAGTAGTGTAATTTTACGATCTATGAGGAAGCTGAAGACCTTCGAAGCTTTGTTCCTTAAACATTTCTAATGGTGGATATAGATGAGTGCAGATGTTCTCCTCTGATTCATTCAGCTTCAACAAACATTGATTTTTTATTTTTATTTTTTGTTCATTTTAAAAGTTATTGGCATCAATTTTGTCTGCAACAGCGACGTTATGACGTGCGCATGTTTGCCCAGGTAAAGGTAAGACAATAAAAAAGATGATTCCTTAAAAAAACTAAATTTCAATTCGACGAACGAGAGAAAAGGAAGCAAAATGTCTGCACATCTGTGCCACGGAGGATGTAGGAGCATTTCTTTTTGTTGTCCTTTTTCAAAACTCATCGCTTACCGAATTTTATTTGTTTTTTTTTTTTACGTTTTGATGTAATTAAATTGATTTGTTAACGTGCAAGGCATTCCAAGAAAATGAGGACTACTTAAGTATGTATGTGGTTGTATGAGATCTGAGAACTTCAATTTGAACATTATTATTTGAACATATTTAATGGCATTATGTATCATTTCCAAAAGTTGAAAAGGACATCTTTTGAAAGCTGTCTTACACATGAAACTCAAAATTTGACTTGAATTAAAATTGGCAGATGGTATTCTTTCACAGTCGTACAGTCTTTAACAAGTAAGAAAGCTAAAGTCGGTCAAGCCCGACTTTGAAATACCCAGCGTCCCGACAATATGAACGCACTATGTTTTGCTTTTCTATTTGTGGGCGTGGCAGTGGGCGGGCCACATACATTATTTTCCTACACCTTTCATTTGCCTTGGTCAACCTATGTTGCGAATTTGAAGCTTCCAAGCCTTTTATTTCACAAGTTACGATAAGCCCTTATTTGTGGGATTATTTGTGGGCGTGGCTCAAGGAGGGCGGCGTCCATTTTTTTTTCCAGGATATGTCCCTTTTCGTAGTTTACCAGTACACCAAATATCAATAGAATGTGTTTATTGGTTCGCAAGTTACAAGCATTTTACTGAAAACACAATAAATTCATTTGTGGGCGTGGCAGTGGGCGGATGTCTCCCATTTTTATGTAGGATCATACTCGGACCCCGATATACATGTGTACCAAATTTCGACTTCATTGGTTCAGCCGTTTCGGAGGAGATCCGACCACGGACAGACGGACATGTCTAAATGGATTCAGTTTTTGATCCTGATCATTTCTATATATATTTGTCTATATCTCCGGAGCTTAATTCTCCCTGTTACAAGATTCGCACAAAACTAATATACCCCGCTTACGCTGGGTATAAAAATTGACTTGATTGGATTGATAAGGGCACCTCAAGTATTAGGGCCTGTCTAAAAAACTTTTTTAAGTAAAAGCTGAATTTTTCGATATATCATTATTTGATATATATCCCCTTGTTGAATGCTCCAAACAAAGCCACAGTTTTCTAATTGCATCATCATCATATTTTTTTTTTAATTTGTCATTTCGGTGATTTTTTAAGTATTAACATTTCGAAAAGTTTTTCCACGGGACTAAAAAAGTCATGGTTTGATTGTTTTCCCGCCAGTTTAAGCAGAATTACATTTTGTTCGTTGATCATGTTTTTCCTTTTCCTTTGAAAAAGCATTTTCTTGGAACTACGGAAAGCATTTGAGAGTGAGCTAGAATTTAAAAATCCTTGAAGCGGCAAATTTGCGATGCCTTTAAAAGGCCTGAGAATTGGCTGGTAAAATGTATTAAAATTTTTGTTTGAATCACAACGTTTTGGGGGTAAAATGGTTTTTTTTACAATATATTTTGTTTGACCTTTGGGATATTAATTTGAAAGGAGTTTCTTCGAGCTTGAGGTAAATTTTTTTAAATTAAAGTCCTGTAAATTTATTTCTTCCCCTTGTAACTCCTCAGGGCCACATTTATGAACCGCTATTATCTCCCATACGATTTTTTGATCACCATGACCCCATCCAACCAAATAAAAAAGCACGAAGACACACACCCTGCACTATATATTAGCAAATCAAGGCGTTAGGGACACTGCTCTCGTACAATTTAAGTTAAGTTTTCAATATGAAAGGATAATGATAGTTTAGATTTACTTGAATTAAAAGTTGGTTAGGGGTAAAAATATACGAATAGAAATTATAAATTTCATTAATAAGATCACGCCAGTTGGAAAAGCTGGCTTTGCGGACGCTGAAATAAATGGAAGTGTTTTTCCTTGATTTCCGTGAATTAAGCTATGCTACAAAAAAAATACTATGGGCTTAAAAATAAAAGAATATTCAAAGTTTGCGTATATGTACATCAACGGAAACTAACCTTTCGATTCATTCCTCTAGTTATTTAGTAAAATAGGCGTTCCTCCAGGCTCCAGAGACGCTTTGAGGACCTCATTTGTTCTATTAAGCACATTGTAAGGAAGAACAAACAGAGAGGAAAATTCTTAGAATTGCTTAAAATCGACACAATTTCGTTAATCGTCGAAATCTTAAATACGGAAAGGGAGGAACAGGAACCGAAATTGATATTCGAGGGAACATCCGTCTTCTCATTGCTTATAAACCAAAAATTAAAAAAAAAAAAATTTTTTTTTATTTAAAAATCTTTTATATTTTTCGGTAATTGGTGTGGTGTACTTTCTGCCAGATTTGCTCCTATATCTGACAAAGAATCATAAACATTCAAAAAACAAAACCTTTCGAAAATTCAATTATATTTTTTATAGCACAGTAAAATTTCGTTCACACCTGATGGAGTAGAAAATTCTTTTAAATAAATTTTAAATAATTTACGGACATGCGGTAAAGTCCCAGTCGTTTGAATCACAATTTTGTGTGTAGGCCAAAAAACGAGGATTGAAATCTATTATCAGTCAATTAAACCATAACGATGTCCAAATTTCAACTCAATAGTAAAGAGAATGAAAAATGTTTGTTTGAAAATATCAAAAAATTATTGTAGAAATGTTTTAAAAATATTTTTACTGAGGTTTTCATTGAATTCGCCACATGAGGGGAGTACAATCGGATGGAGCTAAAACAAAAGAAATTCATGAATTGTTTAACAGTTTCAAGTGAAATATTCGATCAAGAGTAAATAAAATTAGACAAGTACATTCTGGATTTGAAATAATTTTTGTTTTTGGAAAAATTCTTGTTATAAAAACATTTTTGTTTTTATACAGGTTAACCAAAAACAAGAGATGAAAAATCTCGTCCTTTTTATTATTCGAAATGGAGATGTGTGTGTGTGTATGTGTGTGTTTGGATATCGAGGAGAGCCCTTTTGTAGGAAGTTCTTTGTTCGGGAATAATTTGAGTTTAGAAAATTTCCACTTCGATGATAACAACAAATTAATTTTTTTTTTAAATATTTTATCTCAGAAAATGAAATGAAACGAAAGAATGTTGTATGTGAGTCATTGTTGCATTTCCCTAGGGCGCATTGAATTGTATTCTGACAATAAATACATACTTAGGTACAATACTTTAAATGCACAGTTTAAAAAAAATTTAACCATCAGTCAACCAAGGACATTCATGAGATTTTTATGATGGCCGAAGAGAAAGAAGATTGAAGAGCCATGTTGAAGCCACTAGCGGCGGCCGCAACTTTTCCAGTGAGCTGAGAAAACTTTTAATGTCTTGACATCAATTCAATTTACAATGAATATCAATGAGAAATCGACTCTTGAGTGGTTTCGTGATGGGAATGGCAAGCAGTCGCAGTCGCAGCCCCCATCGCTATCGCCGCCGTCGCCGACGCTATACAAGCCGCCCGCGGAAATGCAGGGAAAACGCAAATATATCATAAAAATCTCATCCCATCGATCGGAATGAAGGTACCTACTTAACATTGTAGTGCTCTGAAGAGCATTCGTTTGAATTTTTTGCCTTTTGCAGGGATTTCTTTTTTTGAAAGCGGTTTTTTTCGCTCCCCATTTTATCTTTCTTTTATGTTCCGCTCTTTTCTGAAGCTCATTCAACCGATAAATTGTATTTGTATGCGCGCAATTTGATTTGTAACTTTAATTTTAAGTTTTTCCAACTTTAATTTTCGCAAATAGGTACAGTTGTACGAATTCCTCATATTATGCATTTGATTCATCGATTAAAAGGAATTTATTGGAGAAAAGCAAAAGAAATTCGACGCTTTTAAAACAATTGGCTTTAAAATGTTCAATTTTTTCATTTTTCCAGCGCTTTAAATGCTACTCTTACGTAGGAATTTATTACTTTTTCATTTCATGGCACTTTCTTTTTTTTTTCTTTATTCACAAACTAAAGAAAAAGGTGTGGAAAATGGGAAAACGAATAGAAACTTTCGCGCGGTAATTAAAAACTTTTTACAATCCTTGATTAGGCTACGTGTATTTAAGCGGAAAATGTAATCGAAAAAAAAAACTTGCTTCTTTCACCCTTTTTTCCTTCATTTCCTCATTCCGCTTGCATCGGGTTTGAAGCTTTTTATTGAAAAATAAAAAATGAAAAATCCGTTTTAATTTGGAATGTAAATTTAACATGCAGCTGAAGCTGATGATCAAAAGTGGCACTCTAATTGCGATAAAAGCTGTCTGCCAACTTTGACTTTTAATCCTTTAATGCCGTCGGTTCTAGAAAGGACAACATACATCGCTTTTCGAATGGCAGACAGCGAATGCGATGTGGAAAGTTTGGCGAAAATTATTGATTTTCAATTATTAATTTCCTTCTGAAATACTTTATATCTCAAAAGGGCGCAGAGAGCTTCAAACTTTTCTATAAATTAAAGACTTAGAGGCTTAAATGGCAAATCCATTAATTTGTCCACGCAATCTTTTGAGAATTTTCTTATGAAAGTAAAAACTTTGTTTTAATACAACCGTATACCGTATACCAAAAGGTTTTTGGGCTTATTTTGGGAATGAATTCGAAGGAAACGGGAAGAGAAGTTTTCTTGCTGAGTGCAAAATTTTACGGCACATATGGTATGACAAGTTCCACATTGTTTCCGATGACTTTTCAAGTCAAAACTCTTTGACATTTTATATTTCTGTTAAGTTTTGGGCAAAAAAAATTCTGCGTGTATGCAAATTCTCTTTGAATATTCACAAGCAGCAGTGGGTGGGGGAAACAAAATAAAAAAAAACAAAAAAAAAAAAAAATTTCATTGAGAGAGAAGGAAATAAAAGGGAAAATGTATTAAGTCTTTTAATAACGATTTTTCTAGCAATAATATTTATTTGTCAAGTTGATAAACTGGTTCTCTCTCTCTCTCTCTCTTCTCTCTTCCTCTCTTCCTCTCTTCCTCTCTTCTCTCTCTCTCCTCTCTTCCTCTCTCTCCTCTCTCTCTCTCTCTTCTCTCTCTCTCTCTCTCTTCCTTCCTCTCTCTCCTCTCTCTCTCCTCTCTCTCTCTCTCTCCTCTCTTCCTCTCCTCTCTCCTCTCTCTCTCTCTCTCTCTCTCTCTTCCTCTCTCTCTCTCTCTCCTCTCTCCTCTCTCCTCTCTCTCCTCTCTCTCTCTCTCTCTCTCTCTCTCTCTCTCTCTTCCTCTCTCTCTCTCTCTCTCCTCTCTCTCTCCTCTCTCCTCTCTCTTCCTCTCTCCTCTCTCTCTCTCTCCCTCTCTCTCTCTCTCTCTCTCTCTCTCTCTCTCTCCTCTCTCTCTCTCCTCTCTCTCTCTCCTCTCTTCCTCTCTCTCTCTCTCTCTCTCTCTCTCTCTCTCTCTCTCTCTCTCTCTCTCTCTCTCTCTCTCTCTCTCTCTCTCTCTCTTCTCTCTCTCTCTCTCTCTCTCTCTCTCTCTCTCTCTTCTGACTCTCTCTCTCCAAAATTAACAAAGCTTTTATGATTGCCATTGCATCCTTCTATTTCACCTCATCACATTCATTAATTCACCACAACTGGCAGGATATTCAAAACTATCGCAGTTCCTGTGTACATAAGGTTAAAAATTCTACTTTTTATACCACGAACAAATCCTTTCGTTTACCTTCGCAGTGTCTGGAATGACTGCTTCTATATCAAGCCATGTCGGTATGTTAAGGGAAATGTTTCTACAAATATTGTAAATACAATATAAATGCGTATAGGGCATTGTTTGCTTGTTTGCACTAATGCTTCCACTTTTTTCCTCCATGACTTAATCTTTCTTGCACATGCAAGTGCCAAAGGCGCACATCTGTTCATTCGCATGGCATAGAAAACCTGAACTCTGCTGAACCTCATCAAGCGTTTGCTTTCGTTCATTCCGAAAAACATTTTTTAACTGGAAGAAAAAAAAAAAAAACCGTTTCTTCGGGATTTCAGGGATTCAATTGGTGAATGGAATTTAAGAAATTCTCATATCCTAGAAGACATTTTCCGCGTAAGAAAACACTTAAATATACTATGCCTTGTAGAGTGTTCTTTTTATTTCATCGTTTCATCTGTTTATTTAAGAATTAAATGACGCTACCAAGCTTCAAATGTGCCAAAAAGAAGAAGTTTTTCTTTCTATTTTCTTGTGTCGTTTTTGCTTTGATGTAATAGTTTGCTTTGTGAGGCAATACCTGCTGTCAAGTTTAAAGTATTTTCACGTCTATCTCCCTGACAAGTACGAAAGCCCAAGGATAAGCCTTTGTTTGCAGGATGAGCTCAAATGCTGTTGTAAAAAAAAAAAAAAGGAATCAGAGTATGTTGTCACAGCATCTGCGAGTACTGCTGTAAGCGAAAAATGTAATATTCTGCTTCTAGGATTCGCTGAGGGTATTTTTATTAAACATTTCTCTCTCTTTTTTTTTCTTTTCTTATTTTTGTTTCGACAAACTGAATTCAAAGCGCACTTGAACAGTGTTTGAGCAACGTTTTAGTGTCATTTCGTATATTAAATAACTTTTTAAAAAAGTTCTTGCGTTGCTTTTGTAAAGAAACTAGAAGAGTTAAATATATGCTGAAAGAGAACATTTTATGGCATTCATATTTTCTATGTCAGTGAATCATATTGAAGTTTTAGAGACCAGTACAATGGTATGTAGCTACAAATGCTCATTAAAGAACATTTGTTGTGACAGATTACATCACTGTTCCATTAACCTTAAAGGACAATTCTTTGCCAATGAGCAACTCTTTAAGTCCTCATCAAAAATTGAAGCAAAGAAGACTACTTCATAGACAAACACAAAAAATTCCATTTTTCTGTGACCGTCTTATTATATATTAAAAGATTCTCTAAATGAAAAGGAAGCTGCATTTGAAATTTGAAGTGAAACTATATTTGATAATAAAATTCTGCCACTGTCTGTCTTTCTTGCTCTTTGAGAGTGTTTCTATTAATATAAACTTTATGGTTACACAAGGATATGCTCCGAAAAATTGACATGTCACGTTTCATACAAACTGTCACGTTCCTTCAAGGCACACTATAGTATAGAACACTGTATCCCTATCGTTCTTGCTGTAGATTCGAAAGGAAATAATTTACGCTCAAAGCGCACGATGTTTTCTGTCACCTCGAACTTTTGTTTTTTGATTTATCAAAACTTGTACACGAAATATTCTGTTTCATTTTATTTGGTTTTTTTGCTCGTTCCGCTGTTCTTGTCGCGTCGCACAGTGCAAAAAAATTGGGTTTTTACCCCCTCATTTGATGTTTGTATGAATTCCATCTTCCATTTATTACCTCAGAATGTTTCCAACCTAGAAAAAAGCTCACTGTCTCTGTACTGTTGTCGAGGAAATATTTGTTGAAAAGAAAAAATCTTTTCCATTGTAAATAATTGAATAAAAAGACCAACTGAATTAATAGGAGTTCAAATTAAGAACTTTTAACATTCTTGTATGGTTGGTGGGTTTGTTTGATGAAACTTCCATACGTATAAGAAAATGGATTTCTCTACAACAACTCTCTCTAATTTGTTGCGAAAAAATGTATGAACCCGAACCACTGTGCATCACGTCGGAATTCTTGTTTTTATTGGTGTTTTGGTGGTAAATTTTTGTCAACAGTTGGCATTTTTTGTTTGCTATGACTTGTCTTCGAAGTATTTTGTCAACCCACACCCAAACTTCTCAAAGATTTCGCATTGTGTCTTCTATTGTTTGCAACATTCGATATTCTTGAATTTGAAGCTCTTTCTCAATTTCACTTAAAAAAGATAAAAAACATAAGTAATTTCGAAATTTCTAAAATAAACACTCTAGATAATTTATAAGCCCTTTTTTGTTTGCGGGAAACAGTGTTGCCAGATTGAGAGATATATCCTTTTGTGAGGGATATTTTAGATTTTATTCTGAACCAAAAATCGCTTGAAATATTTCAAAGGGATTTGTTCTAAACATTTTCTCATAGAAAATTGGAAAAATGGGATTTTCTTCGGAACATATCCGAGGGAAAAACTATACTAAACTACACGCAACACTGGCAGAGAAAAATCTTTTCAAAATAATAACAATGAAAGCATTTAAGCAGATTTTTCTTTATAAACCGACTGAAAATATTTGATGAAAAGGACTTTTTGAATAATTAAAACAAAAAAAGGAAAGGAAACCAGAAAAATGTTTTCGATATGTGTTTATGCTTTCCACTTTGAAAATACATTCAGGATAACGCATGAGAGCTTCAGGCAAACATGGTACAATAGAAATAAATCGTATAAAGTCTACTGGAATCAAGTGCAATCGAGAAAACTGAAAGAGAGGAATTAAATAAAGTAAAAACATGTTATATTTTCCGTTCTATTCTTCTTGGGAAAATTATGAACTTGCGTTTTTCTACCTCAAATTCAAGTACATCGTTCAAAAAAAGAAAAAAAAAGATATCTTTTTTTTCAGACGAGTACTGTTTGCAGATGATGAGCTTACAGAATGAAATCATCAAAATTTTGTTGCTTCCATTTAAAAAGAACCCATAACAATGGCGGTGGAGTGTGTATTCTTGTTGCCGTATTAGCTCGGTTTTTCATTACTTTATTTTACATTAGTTTAAAGTACTTGAAAAATTCTTGGTCTTATAAGAAGAAGAAAGCATGTTAGCTCATTTTTCTTTCCTACAAATGAAATATGACGCAATCAAGTTGAATCCTATTATTATTTCTTACGCAAAATATTTAAGAAAAATATTTGAAGCATACTTAATGGCTTTGATATCGTTTCTACAAACACACAAGCACACACGCCCCCACACAAACACAAAGGCTCCTTTAATAACTAAGTAATTAACTTTTGCTCGTTAGAAAAACTCAGCACGTACATAACTATTTAATTAAATCGTTGTATGCGAAAAAAAAAACTTAGACGTGCGTGGCGGCTCGATATTCCGTAGAAGTTGATATGAAAGTTCGTTGTTAATTAAATCGAAGTGGGCCAAAAGAGCACTCATTTCCGCAGTATATGAATTAAAACAATGAATTTATAGACACATCTCCCACCTCCCACGCACAGAACGCTTCTCTTTGATAGCTTTCAACTTTAACTCAAATGTGTTTTCTTTTTTTTTTTTAGTTGTGTGCCTCTTTCAATTAACAAGCATTAAATTCGTAATTATTTCTAACTAACGTCCACAATTCTTCTTTCATTGCCAGTATTTTTATTTTAGTCGACTATATATTTTCACGTGACTGAATTCGCTGGAAGCGATAACGCTTAGCGGATTCAATTCAATTCAATTACATTCACTTTTTATCATCGGCAATTGTGCTAAACCAAAATGTTACCATTCGCGTCATAGAATATGAATTGTTCTATTCGTCGCACGGTCCTCGATTATGCACTCAACAAACACAATAGATTTACAAAACGAATCGTCAAATGGGGGCCCAAACCACACAAAAAAAAAAAGAAAGAAAGAAGAGAAGCACTGTTTAAGCTTCAGTGAATTGGAGTTTGTTATAAAACTTTAGAGCTTCGCTCTTCGGATGGAAGTCAACGAGCAAACTAAATTACAACAGCCCACAACTTCAAAGTCCATTAAAAGCCATCACGTTGACATGCTCGAGTAGACGTACACATATTGCACCAAAATAAGCAAAAAAAAAAGGCTAAAAAAGAAATAATAAAAAAAGAAGAAAAAAGAAAAAACGAAGAAAGGAAAAACCGGAAAGAGTGAAATTTTAAAAGGAATAAAAGAACAAAGTAGAAAATAGCAAAGAATGATAATGGCATCAACAAAACTTTGCTTTTCTTCGTTGGGAAAGTTGAACAAACCGAACGTAGGAAAAATAGTTGCGCTATTCTCTCGGAGTTCTAAAATGCAGTTTAAGCCTTCACGTAGTCAAAACTGAGGAAAAATAAAATGAAAAGTGGTTCAAAGTGGCAAAAAATGGCGGCAAAATGGCGAAAAAAAGAGGCCGAACAACTTTTTCTTCGTCGATGGAAACTGAAGACAAAGCTTTAAGTCATTTAAGGCAACAACTTGCCTTTGTTTTTGTCCTTAATATTATCCTTGCGAGGCGTTTCCATTGATGTAATTGTGTTTGTCCTTTGTGTTTGTCTTTGTTTTGCTTGTCAATCTTGTGGCCGATTATATTCCATCGAGCTGCAAAAACAGGTTGACAAACGGACCCCGGTGAACTTTCTAAATTGAAAAACATTTAAGAAGAGCCCGCATTGCGGTCCTCCACATTATGTTTTGATACAGCCATTGTCCCAAAAGTTGCACACCTAAACACTGTGGTAAATTAGTTCAAAGCTTCTGGCTTCAAAGAAATTCTTAAAAAAAAAAATGAAAAATAAATAAAAGTTGTCTTTCAATGCTCTTTTCCTTCCCGAAAAACTTTCAATTTTCATTCAGCATAGATTTAAGTTTTCTGCTTTTCCAATAAATAAACCACATTGAAATGTTTTTACAATAGTTGCATTTTCAACTTCGGTTTTGCATTATTTTTTTTGCTTGAGGGGGAAAAAAAAACCAGCCAGGAAAACTTCCTCATCGCTGCATACATACATACATACATATTGTCGTTATGTGCACCGAGAGAAATAAGAACTGTTAAATCAACCACTTAGAACAGTTAAATGAGGGTCAAATTAATGTATTCCGTTAAATGACTGGAAAAAGGAGTCAAATCAACATTGAAAAATTCTCTTTAATTTCAAATTCGCTTTCTTCACTTAAGCAACATAAATTCGCCTTTGATCACGTCCGGAGATTATCAATTGCAGGTTCTTAATGTAATTGCCGTCGTGAGATTCGGTTCTATCTGCTGGGTGGAATTTTTCTAGATTTTTCTTTATATAATTTTCTTCGTGCAATCAACAGGTATTGTTTGTAGGCAAAACTTTGAACTCTAAATTAAATTTTAACATTTAATAATTTTTTTTAATGGTCATTTGCAAGGAAATTTCCAACATTAACTCAAGTGAGTTTTGACCAACAATTGTAAATTCGTTCGTTTAGCTAATGGTTAACTTCCCCAGGGTAAGTGGTGTTCAAAGCTTCGGCTCGCAGGAAATTTATAGAAAAAGAAAAGATTAAAAAAAAAAATAAATAAAGATATTTTAATTTTAATAAAAAAAAAAATTCCAATAAAGAAGCGTTAAAATTTCATTCAAAGCATAAAATTTATTTTTTTCCAGTCCTGGTCATTGATTTACCAACAGTAAATAACCATCAGAGTTAATCTTATTGACTGTGTTGTAGTTGAATCGACGCTCAACTCCATAACAAGTATTATGTGAATCTTTTTTACTTGACGATTTATCAGTTAAATAACTACCTTTACTTCCTCTCGTGTCCATTAATGCGTTCATATTGGTATGTGCATGTAAGTGCTTGAATATGAAGTTTAAACGAAATCCTTGTTTTGAAATGAAAACTTTCAAAGCAACTTGTTTTGATAAATTTCCTAAAGATAAAACTTTTTGCTGCCCCCTTTGAGAATTTTTAAGTTCGATGCTTTTAAATTCTATTTCCATTGGTACTCGAGCCATGAGAGCTTAGTACTTTCCTTTTAAGCAGTTCAATTTTTTTTATTTATTTTTTTTTATACTTTTGAAGGAGGACAGACTAGGCTTGGCATTGCCTAAAGCTCTACACTTTTAATACTGTGAAAAAGGAACTCATCACACAAGGAGCCCACACATTATCCTACTTCTACATATTTAATTATTTGAGAAAGTCATTGAAAGAATTTTGAAATTCTGTACGTAAATGTTTACTTCGAAGCTTCATTTACGAACTTTTCTTGTACATACATGCTTTATTTTGAGGCCGTTTCGTTGCTTGTTGTAGGCAGGAGCATTTGTAGAAAGCTAAGTATGTGGGAAGGGGTTTTAGGCTTTGCAATCGTGTTCTTTCGCATTTCGGAGGAGGTCTGAATTTCAAAAATCACACATTTGTGCTCATATTCAAATCATGTTGGCGGCTTATAAAGGATCTAAATTTTTTTTAATGAAAGTATAATATTGATAATGTTCCCTTCTCTCCAAACACAAAGTTTCCTTAATCACCAACTTAAACTTTACTTCAGTACTTTTTAAGCTTTGAATTCGAAGCCTAAGATTAAGTTCGTATGGTGTTTAATACGCGTTAAAGAAGGTTTTCGCATTTAGCGGCCCGGCCCTAAACACCATGTTTTATACGTGTTTTTTTTACCATACAACCGCTAAACACGAAAACGATGTGTTTATCTCATAAACATCTCAAAAACACTTCTATCGATAAGAAATCGTATCGAAATTTCGAGGATATCTAACTGTCAAAGGGAAATTAAAACACAAATCGATAATTAGGGCAACCGAAATTAATATAATTGAACCCTGAAAGTAGCGTTTAATTATTACGCAAATCAATTTTTGAATATTTT
Organism: Chlorops oryzae; assembly: GCA_020466095.1. NCBI lineage: Eukaryota > Metazoa > Arthropoda > Insecta > Diptera > Chloropidae > Chlorops > Chlorops oryzae. Next base: position 98,932,026 of record CM035807.1, read on the forward strand.
TCACCCCCATACTCCATGCGCCAAAAATACAGGGTATTGTACAAGATTCGTCAGCTTCAACCTACAAAAAATTAGCAAAAAAAAATTTAAAAAATTAAAATAATAAAAAATATAAGAAATATAAAAAAAATAAATTAAAAAAATTATGTTCCAAAAATAGGCCATATCTGTACGATCTTTAGAGATACGTCACTGTTTAATTTGGATCACTTTTACCTCGAAATATTTCCATAAAATTAAAAATATAAACCCCCGGTCTCAACCTGAAAGTCTCTATCCCATTGTGAAAGTATCGCTGATTTCTTATGATAACATTTTCACTAGCAACCGAGGAGGCTAATCAAACTTTTAATTCTATCCACTTTGTTGCCACTCGATAGACAAACAAGAAACCTCCTCTTGACCTCAAGGCTGCGGTTAAAATGTCTCAGCTGATAGAACTGTTCGCTTTTTCCTAGCAATCATCTAAGTAACTCAGTGTGGGAGCCCTTTTGTAGCAAATTGCATGGATACTGATTTGGAACTGTCAATTCCGAATTGACTGCTTTAAAATTAGGTGACGGTTTATTTATAACTACCCAAAATAGCCATTCATTTATAAGTAGACAGCGGATAATATGCAAATGCATATCTTTAATAGATGATCGGATTTAAATTTTTTTTGCACACAAATTCGTTTCATAAGAAAATATTGCAAATGAGCCCTATTTCATTTTGCATATTTTGCATAAATGCATATTCTTGCATATTCTTGCATATTTCCAATATGCAAAAATATGCAGGAATATGCACGTATATGCACTAATATGCACGAAAAAAACCTTATGAAATAATTGTTTTCGACTTGTCTTACGCGAAATACAACTGCTGATCTAGTAGGCAAATGCAAAACCGTTGCAAATATTTGTCATTTGAATCAAAAGTTATAATTTTACTTCGATTTTTAAATGAACGTATAAGATGCCGAAAACGAAGTTTGCTTCCAAAAGAGCACAAATAAATAATTGGCTCAATGAAACGCAATCGGCATGTTTTGAGTTTGATGGCAATCAATTAATATGCGTCAGGTGCAAAAAATATGTGAGTTTTCATATTGAACCAAAGCATAAAGTTTTCTCATGCCCAGTTTCACAGTGCACACTTAACCCTCCTTTAATGATTCAACGTTGCTTAAGCGACAGAATCAATTTCAGAGTGCTTTAAAAAGTACCGCTTAAGTTAAACTTAAGCTCCCAAGGCTGGACGCTTAGGCGAAGTTTTGAATTAATAAAAAAAAAAGAAAAACAACGCGACCAGGGCGGGAATCGAACCCAAATATTAGGTGTAGTAAAAAGAAATCCATTGTTTTTGCATTAAATTGAGGGCTTTATTTAAGATAGTTAGAATGACCCGATTTAGGTCAAATATGCGCCGTTTTGTTCGATAACTTGTTGCCATTTTAAAGGTAATTTCATTATGCCTCTCTCATAGAAGCCCTCGTTCCTATTAGCAAAAAATTGAGACAGTCGAATTTCAGAAGCCTCTCTTGAAGCGAATGTTTCACCAGCAAAATTGTTCGCCATGGACAGGAACAGATGGTAATCACTTAGTGCCAGGTCCGGACTATAAGGTGGATGCAGAAGAACCTCCCAACCAAACTCCCGGAGCTTCTAGCGAGTCACTATCGATGTGTGTGGCCTGGCGTTGTCCTGATGGAACACAATTCCTCTCCTATTGTCCAAAGCTGGCCGCTTATGGGCGATTGCTTCCTTCAGACGGTCCAATTGTTGACAGTAGAGTTCCAAGTTAAGAGTTTTGCCGTATGGGAGCAGCTCATAGTAGATAATTCCCTGTCAATCCCACCAAACACACAGCAAAACCTTCCTGGCCGTCAATCCTGGCTTGGCCACCGTTTCCGCCGGTTCACCGTGTTTCGACCACGACCGTTTTCGCTTGACGTTGTCGTAAGTGACCACTTTTCATCACCAGTCACCACCCTTCAGAAATGGGTCGATTTTGTTGCGGTTCAGCAGCGATTCGCAGATGGAAGTATTTTGGTCAATTTAAATGATGGGTTTTTTTATTTCTTGATGGCGTTAACTCGTGTGGCACCCATACATCGAGCTTCTTTGTGTATACCAGCCTTATTCAAATGGTTCCAAAGGTTTTTAATGAAGAATCTTTAATGTCTTTTGCAATCAAATTTCAATGCTAAACATGACAAGCTTTGTCGAAGCTCGATTAATTTCCATGATTTTATCGTACAATTTTCGACAATTGGCCTTAACACAGTGTTAACGTGGTTCATCTTGACATCGAAGTTAACCGAAAGGATGTTTTATCTGCACAAACCAAAATTTGATCGCATGATGTGAAATTACAGTATCAGTCCATAAACGCTAATTCAACCATTTTCAGCAACGCCTGGCTAGCGTTTTCTCCTTATCGAGAAACAATTTTGTAGATATTTTTCTCTTATACTATGCTCCAAAATCAGTATTGTACAAGCTCTCAAACAAAACTTAGAAAAAATCAATCAAAAAATTGTCAATAAAAGCTTTTTAGTAGGAAACTAAAATCATTTTCGAAAAGCAAAAAAAATGCTCCCATAAAGCAAGAAGAATCATTGAATTTCGGACTTATATCCAAACGCGAGATGCAGATAAATAACTGCATGTTCATATTGAAAAATTGAATGGATTTCATTAATTATACTAACAACACTAAAAAAATACAATTCCAAAAAATTATGTTCCAAGTAATAGGCATCTCAGACAATCTTACGCACGATACGCCTACTGTTATCAATTTGGATCACTTTTACCTGAATTTTCCATAAATGTCAACGAAAATAAAATACCCGGTCTCAACTGAAATTCTATCCCATTGTGAAATATACTGATTTCTTATATTAACATTTTCACTAGCAACCGAGGAGGCTAATGCAAACTTTTAATTGCTATCCACTTTGTTGCCACTCGATAGACAAACAAGAAACCTCCTCTTGACCTCAAGGCTGCGGTTAAAATGTCTCAGCTGATAGAACTGTTCGCTTTTTCTAGCAATCATCTAAGTAACTCAGTGTGGGAGCCCTTTTGTAGTCAAATTCATGGATACTGATTTGGAACTGTCAATTCCGAATTGACTGCTTTAAAATTAGGTGACGGTTTATTTATAACTACCCAAAATAGCCATTCATTTATAAGTATGTACCTTCTTCACTATACTGTGACCACCACAACGTTTAAATCATTTTAATGGCCACCTTAAATAATGCTGCATTATGAAGATGACATCCCTCGAGAAATGATTGCGCAATTAAAAATGCAAATTAGAGCGATGATGAAAATTGGTCGGCGAATAGTTTCCATGCACCAAGGCAGTCGTTGTCCTATTATTGAAAGACATTTCGATGTATATTTCATTCAATTAGGAAATCCTTTTCAATTAGTGGTTTTCAAGGAATCTCATGACACAAGAATAAGGACAAAAAAAAAATCCCGTTGAATGCAGCAATGGCTCCAAGGCCTTCTCCATCATTTCGGAGTTTTCGAATATAGAAAAAGGAAGGAGGAATAAGAAACTCTATACAGATCTTCTTTGTTTTTTTTTACCGCCCTTTTAATTAGCCATAGGAATAAAAAAAAATTAGGAAATACCACAAAGAAGCTTACGTCATGAAATGATGATTTCTATAAAAAAAAAAACACACACACACACACAAATATTCGATGAAACCATGGCATACAACTTGTGCCTCAGGTGTGCGTTCTTTTATGGGGAAATAAGAAAATTAACCTTAACAAATAAGTTGGCTGCTTGAACGCCTTTAAGGTGAATGTTCCCACGACTACACATCCACACGCATTGAGCTGCTCTTCTTTGGCACAACATCTTATCTCCCTCTGTTTGCGAAGTTGTCTTACATAAACAGGAGAAGCTCACGCGTTGAGACATGCTGCCGAGCGGTTGGTTGCACGTTGACGACACGATATCATCAGCAATCGTGCTGATAAGAGACCCGTTTACACGAAAACACACAGAGCATTGCTGTTGACACTTTCAGTGATTTTGACGAGACCAACATTTTTGTTTGACACACGTTACACACATGTGTACACATGTACAAGCGTGGGCAAAGTAGGTGCAGATATGCTTGACTTTAGGATTGAAGTGAATAATTTTAACGCGGCAGGCTTTCTTGTAACTGATTTCTGATGTTCTCGGCCCAATAGCTGCCCATATTATGCACGAACATACGAATATAAAAATATACATACATACTAGTGTTGCAACGAAAGCTCCCATTTACATTCGCGAATATTCGCCTATTGTTTAGAATTCGCATTCGCAATCGCATTTGCAAAAATTCGCGAAAATTTCAACCGAATTTAATCAGTCTTTAACATTGATATCAGTGAAAATTAAAAGAGCAATGCTGGGAAATTGTTAAAACGCTGTTTGGGCTTCCATTCCCGAACCATTTCCTTAATCCCGGAATCAACGGGACAGAAAGTTTGGAATCCCGTGGTATCTCTCAAACTGTCAAAGGCTTCCAAACTAAGAAGGTAATTAATTTCTGGCTACAAACGTATTTTGACTGGAAATATTTTTGAAGAAGAAAAAGAACTCTCGGGATCCACACTTGCAGGTGGTACCCAAACAATTTAATGTCCTTCAGCACTGAGTAGCGATTCATAATCAGTGCCTTAGCCCTGGCATAAAGTTCGCATTCGCGAATGTTAAAAATTGGCATACGTGGCAACACTCAAGCATACATACATACATCCGTACATGAGTGGAAATGTAAATTGAAATCGGATACAGGGGGAAGAAGCCAGGTATGTGACATAATACCGAAATAACACGGATTAAAATGACAGTAACGTAAATCGAAATGAATCGAAATTTTGTAACAATCTGAATTAATTAGAATTGCGTAAGGCAAATTGGTTTATTTTATATATTTTTCTTATGTATTTATTTTTCTTATTTATTTTTTTTTTTTCCCCACTTAAAGTCGAGCCTTCAACATTCCGATTTATTTTTTCAACAATTGTTCATTCAATTATGAAATCTCTTTTTATGCTTTTAGTCATGTTTGCGAATTGCTAAAGACATTTCGCTCTTTTGTTGTCCTTCAGTTAATTATAAAAATGTAAACATGAATTTAATATTATTTCCATGAACTTGGAACGCATTAAAAACAAAAAAAAAAAAATCAAAAAAAATATCAAAAAAAAAATCGAAAGCATTCAAGCGAAGGCGTTGGCAAAGAGAATGCCAGGCCATTAACGAAGCCGCGTACTTTCAATTAAATATAATTGAGTGTATGTCAATAATTACATTTTAGCCATTAAAATGAAAATAAAAACCGTTTTTCGTCGCCTTTTCGAAAGCTTTTTACAAACCAATGAATGAACATGAACGTGCGAAACGAAAGGACGCAGTGACGATAAAGACGAGCAAAATCGCATTAAAATATGTACTCGTGTTTTGGTCCCTGGCAGCAGCCTATCGGCACAAATTGAAGTTTTAATACGCTATCAAACTAGGGAAAGTTTATTTTGCGTTTGTGCATCCGATTGTGAAGTCCAATGATCACCGCCTTATCCATGTGCCCGCCTGTAATTGCTTCTTCCTACTCGAATGAGTCGAGGTGTATTGACTTCATTCGGAACGAAAACGCAGAGAAGTTTGAGGAGGACTAAAGTTCATAATGAAGTTCATTATATCATTAAATGAACTTGATTAGGCAATTTTATTCTTGTTTTTTTTTTGGGTTTGGTATAATGATTTTGAGGTTTTGCGAGGAGTTACATAGGAGTCGAGAATTAATTTTCTGCGTACGCGCCTGCTAGGGTATGTTCTAAAAGTCACAAAAACTGCTCATCAAGAAGCAGCTTTGAACATTCGTTTATATATGCAGTCGAAATTCTGAATAACGAAATTCAAGGGACCGGGGAAAGATCATTACAGAGAGAATTCGTTATAAGGAAGAAAAAAGGCTCTAAAATAAGGCGAAGACGCCATGACGGAAACTGAGTTTATTCAAATCTGTTACAGCCGAAATCGCCAAACTGTTTATTGAATATTAAAATAATTCTTAAATTTAAATAAAAAAATATTTAAATAGTTTTTATCTATTTGACAAATTAAAAATATTGCTTAAAGATATTATATTTTATTTGAAAAAAAAATTTTTTTTTTAAATAAAAAATAGACGGAATATACAAAATAATAATATAATACATAAATAATAATATAATATATAAATAATAATATAATATTTAAATAATAATAATAAATAATAATACTAAATAATAATAATAAATAATAACAAATAATAAATAATAATAATAAATAATAATAAATAATAATACGAAATAATAAAAATAATAAATAATAATAATAAATAATAATAATAATAAATAATAAATAATAATAATAAATAATAATAATAAATAATAATAAATAAGTAATAATAATTAATAAAAATAATAAACAATAAAAATAAATAATAATAAATAATAGTAATAAATAATAATAAAAATAACAAATTTAAATAATAAATAATAATAATAAATAGACGATACAATATTTAAATCTAGTTCTGACCCAGCAAACATATTCGGAGTGCTCAGAAATATGAGTTCCAAATGAGCCAGAAATATGTAAAAAAAAAAAAAAATTAAATTTGAATTGCAGCCTATAAACGAAAACAATCTAATCATTTCGGTTTGCAACCTCGGAGTCGATGGGTGAGCACATGACTAAAAAGCGAGAGTACCGAGGTTCAAATCCCACATAGGGAATAAAAAACAAGAAATAAACATTTAATAAATATTTAAAAATATAAATATGTAAAAACATACGATGACTCTTATATGGGCTCCTTCGGTACATGATAGCGGACTCATATTGTACGACCTTCATTTTGGACTCCCAAATGAGTTTATAGTGAAGGCTCACACTTTGAACAAGTACTCATAGGTGATTCATTTAAGACTCCAAATGTTTGCTGGGTGAGCTGCTTTAAATTATTAATTTTTAATGTTAATTGAAAAAAAGTCAACATTTTATTTAAATACTGATTAAATGTTTTGGCGAAATCGAACGTTAATGTAATACTAAATGATTTAAGTGTTTTTTTTTTTGAAAATGGCTCTCAGTTTTGTTTAGCGTGGAATTTAAATCATGTAAATGTGCCGGGTATTGTATTTTCAGGTTCATTTGACTGTAACGCTCTTGCTTACTTAATATTATTATTTTTTTTTGTTTTGGGTTAATTGATAGTCGATGCTGATCTTATTAAATGTGCAAACATTGTTTAATTACAGTGAGGAGTGGATTGTGGTTAGTCCCGCGCTAAATTGTGACATAAGAAAAATGAGCATAACAATCCTGGATAATTTTACCATGAAAAATGTATGCATTGTATTACGTACATACATTAAACGAGGTCGTAATTGTAACGTCGAATAGCATTTTCAATATGATACGTAAAATTAAATTCATTTTGAAGTCATACGTCCGACAACGTTGCAATTTAATTGCATTTCGTGGAAAACAAATTTAATTGATAGTAAAATTCGGTTTGAATTTTTTTTATCAATTTGTTTCATGGAAATTTGGAAATTAAATGCGAAAATTGAACAATGTTAGCAAAATTCTTTGAAAGTATGTCACAAGGTGATGCGGGATTTTTGTGGGGGAGAAAATAGCACTCAAAAATTATTAAAATAAGCCGCTTTTCCTCGTTTTCAAAAACCAAAAACCGACAGCGATTCTTTGGAAAAACCGGGGGCACCGCTTTCAAAAGCCAACATAACATATTAGCACATTATTTTACAGCCTTATTATTTAAAAAAAAAAAAAAATTAAAACAAGAAGCTAACAAGCATTTATAGCAACTTAAAATGTAGCTTTTTTCCATGCCTTATAAACGGAAGTATTAAAAAATTCGCGCTTGATTGGTAAATGGCAAAACAAATGCTTTTGACAATTTCGGGCTAGGGTTATCGACCTTCCACACGATCCTACTCAATTCGGCAAAAAGACTCACGGAACACGAACAGGGAAAACATGATTTTAATTGTAATAAATGGTTAATATACCTAAAATGTACTGCATAAATTTGGAAGTAAAAGCACTCATATTTTGAGAAAAATATACATTTTCCTGATGTTATATAATTTGAGTAAGAAAGAACCGGCAATATAGCGAAAAACCTGCAGTCTGGTATCATTGATGTAATGTGTTTTTTTTTTAGCAAATTCAACAACAAAGTTTTTTTTTTCATGTTTTTGTCTTAGAGCTCTCGTTTTAGATATGGGAAAATCCAGACGCTGGGGCCGCGGCACAGCAGATTTATATCGTTTGTGAGTGTTGAAAATATCAAGCCACGCCCATTTTCGCTTGGTATCGTGACATACGAAAGCAAAGTCGAATGGTATATATTAGGTGTAGTAAAAAGAAATCCATTATTTTTGCATTAAATTGAGGGCTTTATTTAAGATAGTTAGAATGACCCGATTTAGGTCAAATATGCACCGTTATTGTTCGATAACTTGTTGCCATTTTAAAGGTAATTTCATTATGCCTCTCTCATAGAAGCCCTCGTTCCTATTAGCAAAAAATTGAGACAGTCGAATTTCAGAAGCCTCTCTTGAAGCGAATGTTGTCACCAGCAAAATTGTTCGCCATGGACAGGAACAGATGGTAATCACTTGGTGCTAGGTCCGGACTATAAGGTGGATGCAGAAGAACCTCCCAACCAAACTCCGGAGCTTCTGGCGAGTTCACTATGGATGTGTGTGGCCTGGCGTTGTCCTGATGGAACACAATCCTCTCCTATTGGCCAAAGCTGGCCGCTTATGGGCGATTGCTTCCTTCAGACGGTCCAATTGTTGACAGTAGAGTTCCGAGTTAAGAGTTTTGCTGTATGGGAGCAGCTCATAGTAGATAATTCCCTGCCAATCCCACCAAACACACAGCAAAACCTTCCTGGCCGTCAATCCTGGCTTGGCCAGCGTTTCCGCCGGTTCACCGTGTTTCGACCACGATCGTTTTCGCTTGACGTTGTCGTAAGTGACCCACTTTTCATCACCAGTCACCAACCGCTTCAGAAATGGGTCGATTTTGTTGCGGGTTCAGCAGCGATTCGCAGATGAAATTCGGTCTATGAGGTTTTTTTTGCGTTAACTCGTGTGGCACCCATACATCGAGCTTCTTTGTGTATCCAGCCTTATTCAAATGGTTCCAAACTGTTTTTTGTGCAATCTTTAGCTCTTTTGCAATCGAAACAGTGCTAACATGACGGTCGGACTCGATAATTTCCATGAATTTATCGACATTTTCGACAATTGGCCTTCCAGTGCGTGGTGCATCCTTGACATCGAAGTTACCGGAACGGAATCGACGTAAATTGAATAAGCATTATTGGCTGTTACAGTATCAGGTCCATAAACGCTATTCACATTTTCAGCCGCCTGGCTTGCGTTTCTCCTTATCGAAGAAAACTGTAAATGTAGCGAATTTTTTCTTTGCTGATGCCAATTTTACAAAAGTCTCAAACAAAACTGAATCAATCAATCTAAAAGTGTCAAAAGAGCTTTTTTAGTAGGAACTGTCATTTCTAATGCCCCTAGCGGAACACGATCGGACTTATACAACGCGAGATGCAGATAAATAACGCCATCTATTGAAAAATAATGAATTCTTTTTATACACCTAATATTTGGGTTAGAGATTGTGATACTTTTGTGACACTATACAATTCTTTAATTAGATAGCTGAAGAATATCGCAAACGTTCTAAAATTCGGCATGGTTATTGAAATTGCATAAAATTGCACTGTTAGAATTTCAATCATATGGTGAAATTTGAAAAGGGCCCCAAAAAAGCAAAACACATACATTTAGTATATATACATATATGTACATATTTTTGTCAATAACAATTAGTTCAATACTACAGAACAAGGCCAAGTTTTGAATGCTTATTTGTATGTGCGATTGTTGGATTTCAAAGGACATACCGTAAAGTATTCTTTGAACAGAATTAATACAAGTAAACAAAGCAGTGCGATTGATTATACGGTTTCGTGCACAATTTATTTGTGCATACATTTGGTATGATGAGCACGCAAGTAGGTATACCTACATACGTACATACATATGTATTTCTATGAGTGCTAAGATGTGTCCTTTATAAATTTGTGTGTACCCTGATAAATCGCTTCTTTACGGATGGCTGAAACTCTAATTTATACTGGCATAGTATGATTCCTTTTCTCGTGGCAGGCATTGTTTTTTGTCCCACTCAATTTTTATCGATATATTCAAAGATCTCAGTTTCTTGTTGAATGCCTTAAACTGATTTGATGTTTACACAAGAAAGCCTCTAATTCTGATTAAAATCCGTGCATTCCTCAATGTGCTACGATAACAATGTCTTGATTACGTATTCAGAGAGCATGTTACAATGATCATAGACATGTGCGCTTTATCTTTTGTCATAATGGAACTTCAATTGCCAGAAAAACATCGCTTAATACGAAAAATTTTTCTGCCGTAAGTTTCGATTTAAGAATTGTTATGAAAACGATAATTTAAAGAGTAAGATTCCAGGGTCCTCAGATATTACTTATATTCTCCCAAGTAATAGACATGAAATAATGGAGTCTTATTATGTACTTTGAGTGTGTGCATCCCCGCTTGCTTGGGGGGACGACCAACTCATAGGTACAGGAAGGTAAATAAATACAGAGCTCAATTTTCTTAGTCTCAGTGATGATTTTTTTTTATTATGGTATTTTAGAATTATTTTTAGCAAATAATAATTTAAAGCTGATTTTGACATGTCCGTCTGCCCGCCCGTCTGTCTGTGTTGGTCGGATCTCCCTCGAAACGGCTGGACAAATCACATCAAAATTTCGTAAATTGTCGTTAAAATGTCGAAAGGAAGATATTCGCCCACGGATGGATTTTTTTTTACTTCCGATGAAAAATAAGTTCTCTACATTGAATCGAGCAATATCAAAAGTCGGACTTGACTGACTTTAGTATTCTTACTTGTCAGTTTTTATTGGTTTTGGTTTTTCTTTTTGGAGTTCCTTGAGAGAGAAGAAACAATAGAGAGTGAGCGAGGGAGAGGTCGAGAAAGAAAGAAAAGAAGGGGGAGAAAGTTTATCTTTCTCATAAACTAACCAGTTCGCTAAAGGAAATTTGTCTTTAACTGCTTTTGTGGAAAGCAAGCTCTCTATTTTTTTTTTAAATCAATGCGGATTGATGATGACTCGTGGATTTAGAAAAGACTTAAAATGCTGTTTCATCAAAAAATTGAAGGTATTAAAAAAAACTTTGCAAAAAATTCAACTGATAAATTCCTCATCCTTCTATCGACTTTTAACATTATGATGATCCGTGGTGGCTTTCATAGCTCAATGCTCTTTTGGGATTTCCTCATCAGCACTTTAATTAAGCTCTCACTTTAGAAGCGAGAGAGCAAAGCTCTTAATTCCTAAAATATATGTGTATTTTTCGTACTTATGAGTTCCCGGGATGTTTACTGAAGGAATGGAGTGGATGGTTGCTCAAAGTTTATCATCTCCTTCTGAATTTGATTTGTGAATAATGTTTTATGCAAATGATATGCTAATGAGAGCTCATATCAACTTTCAGTTCAATCGAATTAAGCAGACTGAAACTTTGAGGAATGATGAATTTTTTTTTTTTTTTGTTTTAATTTTGTACCAATTATCGAATTAAAATTTCATAAATTTTCATTAAACTCATGTGGAGGTTAATTTCCATAGAGTTTGTTAATTATTATTATTACTATTTAATTATTGTTTTGTAGTTTCATTGCTTTGTTAAACGAAAAGAAATGAATACGAAGAATAAAAATCATCGATTTGATTGAGGCTTTGAAAAATTTCAATTTCTAAGAATGCATTTGAGTATCTTCCTCATTATTTTGAAAGGGCGGAGTTTAAACATAAACTTAACCTCAAAGAACAAATGTCCTTAAGCTCCGGAAGGCTTTTATAAATAGCAAAACATTTAAAAACTTCAAATTATATCAATTTTTCATTTCAAGTTTCTGATCTCATATCCCTTGCATGTTTGAAAAATGTGCCTAATGTATTCAAGTACATGATTGGTTGGTTAATGTGACTGCCATCACAGGGTGACACACACTTAGGCCTCACATGAAAAGCAAAAAAAAAAAAAAAAGAAACAGAAAAAACGACACAATTTACATCCACGCCCAAGCTGGGAGTTGAACCCAGAGCCTCTCGCATCATAAGCTGGCATCTCAACCAACTACGCGACGGAGACCGACATTCAAGTACATTCTTCCGCAGGAAACGGAAGGATTACAGGCAACTCTATTTTTACTGCAAATGAATTTGTCTAAAGAATTCATTGTGTTTTTTTATGAGGATTGTTGTTGCTTTTGTGGTGATTATAACATTTTTTGAACCAATTTAGCGCAGGATTTTATCTTCAACCTTAAAAAGTCATCGCTCTCACTTCTTCCCGACGCATTTTAAGGTTCGATATTATTTGTACCTATAACTATGACTCGTATTTATTTTGATCGTCCTGCTCTCAAAACGTTCTCATAAACGTAGGTCTCGCAAGTTCAATCACGAGTGTTTTGTTGTAAAAAAAAAAAAAAACCTGGAAAAAATCGCCCAACAAACCGAATGTTTTATTCGTCTCATCACAAAGATTGAACGAAAGGATCCACTTAATTTTGACCAAAATATTGTCGAAGGACTTTTGAAAAAAGCTGTTGTTGTGTTGTGTTCATTTTTACGAAAGGATGTGAAAACTATTGCAGTTCAGCACGAAGCTCATACGAATTTAATAAGATTTCCGCATAAGTAGGGTCAAACGAAGATTAAGCAATTCAAAATGGATTAAATGTCAGCAAGTTCCATCTGTGCATGCTGACTTCATGCGTTGGCGTTGGCTCTGGCGAGCGCTTGATTGGAATTAAATTCTGAGAACGTTTCCAAATAACATGGGGCTCGTTAAGGACTCTGTGGTGAGTAAATAAGCTATCGTGTGTGTGTTTTGAAGGGTTGTCTAACATTTTATGCGTATCCTTTTATGATTTTGGGTCAGTTAGATTCAAGAAGATTTTCTTTTTTTATGTGCTACACAGATTTCCAGCTTCGAGGGGGGCACTTAATTTTGGTTTTTTCTTCTTCTTTTTTTTTGTGTGTGTTGGGATACATGTAAATAAGTGGCAGTTTGGTTAGTTTAAGTTAGCATTCAAAAGCATAATTTATTTTCAATTTCCCCTACAAAAAAAAAAAAAGGATTCAGTTGATTTCGAAATAATGACCATCCTATGACCCTCAAAGAGTCCAAAAGAGTTAATGAATAAAAAAATGTATTCTATTAAAAAAAAAAAAAATTCTAAGGAAGCAACAAAAAATCCTCTTTTAGTCGTGAAATTGTTTTAGCCCTTCCGATTGGTTTACCATCGGATAAAATTTAACTTATTCATGAAAATTCCTCGGGAAAAACAAAAGCAATTCTCCAGTTTCTTCAACATTCATGCATGTTAAAAATTACAAATTGTTTTGAGGCGAACTGAAAAAAAGTCTTCAAGTAGGCTTCTTTTTTCTTGACAATTTCTCACCCAATGTCCACATCAACAGAACTTATCAAATTTCCCATTGTTGTTTCTGATTGCCAACTTTTGACTTTCTCTGTGCAGACCATATTTCTGGTGACCCAAAGTTTCAAGATGAACTTGATTGCCATCTACGTACTACGTACGAGGGAGGATATGTAAATTTTTAAGAAGTCCGTCCTAACTTGACTTTTGCCGGCAACGAAAACGTCAACCTCAACCCTTGATTGGATTCTTATTTTTTTTTTTTTTTTTTTCTTTCATTTATTTATTCAAGCGACAACATGTGAAAGTTGATAAAGAGTTGAATTCTTGAGCAGAAGATTTCTTTTTCGCATCAACAATTCCGACTGATGATGCTTGTTCTATTCTGTCATGAAGGAGGCTCCCCATTGCGAAGCTCAACTCTAGCTTGTTTTGGGTTGTAATATCGTTTTGATTGAAAATAAATTTGGCATGAACATGTGTTTTATTTATTGACATAATTTCGGTCATGGAATTGCTTTTTTTTTTTTTTTGTTAGTTATTATGATAGAGTTGGAAGTTTTACCGTTGTACATAGTATTGGACGAATGAGATGGAATATATCCGGCTAGGATAAGGAGTTAGAAAGAAAATTTGTTTGTTTGTTTTAGAAAATTTCAAAGTCTAATCAAATTCATACTCGATCCGTCAATTTATTATGTGGCATCCTGAAATCTAAGCCTAATTATCACATCCGCATTATTCCAGCTATGTATATACTACACTGAGCGAACGTCCCCATGACTTTTTTAAAAAGGCGCATTTATATTCACAGTCCTTTTGATTTTCGAGCAGAACAAAAATTTCAAAAGCAAAATGGTTGAGTCAACAACATTTTTGGTTGATTTGAAAGAAATATTTTTAATTACATTTCTTTATGTTCCGTATAATTCTCATTTGATTTATAAAATAGGACATATAAGATATTTATTCATCTCAGAACTTTTTAAGTTGTGTGCGAAAGCACAAAATCTGGTGAAGTCCATCCTATGGCTATTTTTGGGGTTATGTACAGCAGAGGCATATAGTACTATAGATGGCACTTGGCAAAAAACGTGTGTGTTGAATTGAAGTAGGCCCCCTGTGCATGCATTCTTATGGAAAAATCAAAAACGTAGCACGCCCCCTGAAAATGCCGGTTCCGGTCTAACAAATATTTTATAATCTTGTAACATGAACTAAATTTTTTGTTAAAAATCAGATATATATAAGTGTTAATCAAAGGTTTTTTATAAGAACTCATTATATTTTACAGCAAAATATGTTATTTTTATCCAATTAAAAATAATTAGATAATATTTTGCTCATATTATTGAGGAACGCTAAAGCAGAGTACTCATGCGTCGAATATGACCGATTATCAAAAAGCTTGAAATCGACTACAGAACAGCTGATATGAAATATTCAGTGATATCATAACTAAAATTGCTCGATACATAACTAGTGGCTCAAGTACTTATGACATATCATGATAAATAGAATGCATAAACTATATATTTTTGTAGCTCTTCTGAATGAAAAAGGTACAAAAATGCATAAAAAACTAAAAAAGTTTTACATTAGAAAGAAAACATTAAAAAATTTCATCGCAAGTATGTTTAGTTACAAAATTAAGTGAATACTCAAAATATTATAGCATCACTAGTTCACCACGGAATTCGGTTGTTGTTGTAAGTGTCCCCTATATTACTATATGAGCAGAGGGATCTGTGACCATTTGCTTTCAATGTTACTTTTTTGTAGGTATTTTAGTAAATTTTTTTTTATGTTAAAAATTTTCTTGTCATTTCATTTTTGTCGGTGGTTAGTTCAACAATTTAAATTTAAATCCATTTTTGAAAATTATCATGTCATTTCAACCTGAAACACAAAGGGAAAAATCTTTATTTTTTCCAACAAGAAAAATTGTTAAATATTAAAAATATTCCTTACTGAAGCCCTTTTGTATGTTTTTCCTTTTGATTTAACCAGTTTTCTGGTTGATTTTTTTCTCAGTGTATATATGTATGTATATTGAGTGATAACGCAATTTCCGCAATAATCACCTGCTAATGAATCATACATACATAGGTACATCATGTGATACAATCGAATAATTTTCCATGTTGTTTGGGACCAACCTTGATGGGTGGGGTAAATTCGATTGTGTGTGAATTAAAATTTAATTACACTGTTTGAATTCAAGTGTGAATAATTCACACTGCGACATGTTTACGCTTCTCGATTGATAGGATACGAACGCCTTTTCCGCCATTTTTGAATAGCCTACATTACAATTTGTTATTCTTCTAAGAGGATATGGCGCTCTTATTTCAATAGCCATATAAATGAATTTGTTTTTCGCATTTAACCCTAGACAGGTAACGCTGTTTACGTAAGTCTTATACGTAAATTTTTACTTACTTACCTGTCTAGGGTCAATATGCGAGAAAATCCTTTCGTATTCCATCCGTTAAAAAGACGGTTCGATTCGAAATGCTGCAGCTCGTCGGGATATAAATTCAATTTAAAGTTCCTTTTATGTATTCGCAAGCGTAATTGCTATGCCGTGTTTACACGACCCCGGTGGTGAGCGCAACATATCAATGATCGGAAATTGTGCGACGGTCTCCGCGCAACCCTATTTTCCGGAATGGGAATAAGTCCACCAAAGTTAAAACCTTCAGCATAACGTGTCGCACTCTGCTCGTGTCACGTACACGGCGTTAACATGGCAGCTGTAAGGATGCCGAGAACGGAGAAAAAGACGAAAAGAAAAAAGAGTGAAATTTTTGGGGTCATTGTTGAGTTGAGGGCGCTCGCTGCGCTTTGAACGAACGTACAAAAGGTGTCGATTGAATGGACGAAAATTCCAACTTTCCACGTTGGTGTGTTGGCATTGGCGTTAAAGTGCCAATAAGTATTTTTGGGGTAAGTTCATTTGGACAGTGTCGCTTTCTGAAGCTACCCGAAGACCATGTATCATGAAAGACAGTTGAGTTAAAATGCTTTGGAGGAAATAACAGCGGGCGTGACGCATACAATTTACCTCACTAATACACACATTTACCGAACTGACTGTCAATTTTACCTCATGACTCATGACGGACGGTCTCTGGGTCGCTTAGGACATCAAAAGCGATACAGTTTATAAATAAAATCGATTTTTCATTAATCAAGACATTAGAAATAAATGAAAAGAAGATTGAGTGGGTATATGGGCGCGGGATCCCAGCAAGGAGAAGGCTTTAGAAAACAGAATAAGTAAAACAAAGTGCTGCCCTCCAGGGCAAACGAGAAACCGGTAGCAAAGGAAATAAAACAATTTTTCTTCAAACGGAAAACATTGAAAGGTAGTACCAGGTAGAATCTGCACCTGAGGAAAGACCAAACATAAAAGTACTTAATTAGCTTGGGGCGATCTGCAATTCTATCTTTTCCAAATTTCGTTGCGTAAGATATTTCGTACTCATCAATTCCATTTTTCAAAATCAAGGCGCAATATTTTCGCAACAAGGTATGAGATAACAAAGGCCAAAGTGTTTAATTCATGTTGCTGAAGGACTTGAAGGAATTGTTCCCAAAAGGGCAATAAACGGCAATAAAGGGCTGAAACGACTAAAATGATTTATCTGAAAGTATGACAGCTTTAGGTAAAGAAGACGTAAAAGGTAAAACAAATGAACTCAGAAGATAAAAGACAGCTTTTCTTTGTTTTTGTATCTATTTTTTTTTTTTAAATTTATTTTTAGTATTTGGGGCTCGTAGCAGCATTTCATTTTAAATGCATTGAAATGAAAAATTTTGCTTAACAGAAAGCAATGAAAAAGAGTTTTTCAACCCTTCTGGCTATAATTTATCTTTCGGAATTTCTCCTTCCCTACATTTTCGAACCAATAATTCAAAGCTTTGAGTCGTCGATCTTTGCTTCTTTGCTTCCTTAAAAACATTTTGCTCTTTTCGTCCTTCCATGCAACGCAAATCTTTTGTTGAAGCATTGCCGGCATTCTCCAAAAAAAAAGAAAAAAAATTAAAAAGAAATGAGGGAGTAGGGGTTGATAAAGTTCAGAAAACATGACGTTGACTGAATTGAAGCGTGCCGAGGGGAAACCAAATTTCTTGCAAATTTCTGGGAATATTTTCTTAGCGTCTCTTGAAATTTATAATGCAATCTCTGCTCAGCTGCAATTTCAGCATAATTTGACCAAAATTTCGCTGTGAGCTGCTGCAAAATTTGTTGGCAGCGAACGATGCATTATAAATTTTGCAGCAAAAAATGGAAAAGTGCACCCGGAGATGTTTGAGTTCAGATAAAAGAGAATAAAGAAAAAAAAAAAAAATTAATAAATAAAAATAAATCGGAAGAATGTGGCTTCCAATTTGGAGTCCAGACGTATTGCATTTCCTTTTGATCGTTGACTTAATACATTCCCCTTTAAAAATAGAAAACAAACAATTACGTATTGGGTTGAAAACCATAACAACTTGACTTCGTCCTTCAATTTCCTTGGTGTTCTACTGAAGGAAACACACAAACGGCTGTATAAAGAAGACATTTAAGCGATCGTTATCCTCGAATGACTTCTCGAATGTTGCTCTTCATGGGATCCTTAAACTTAAGACTCCGGCGTTGAATCCCTTTTTTTTTGGCAATTTCTACAACCTGTGACCACTAAGGGAGAAACCTCCCAACCCGAAAGACATCTCTATGGACTTGCTGTCAGCTTGAAAGCTTTCACAAAATGAACTTCTGATTCGCCGGACTTGAAAAAGCGTGCATTAGAATCTGATAACTTGATTAGACAATGAGGGCAGGGCCTTTCCTTTGAAGAAGAGGATATTTAGATAATTCTCTTGACCTTTTCTATGAAGAAGCGGCATTTAGATAGCTCTCGAGCCTCTGCTATTTGTTCCTAAAGAATGGCTAATTAAAGACTATGTAGGCTAAAAAAGAACCACTGCTTGAGATTTCGAAGTTGCTTCAGCTGCTCAAAAACCCAAAGGACTTAGCCGGCTTATCTCAAATGCAATAAAAACAAGTAAGGGTGTTATAGTCAGGCGAGCCTGACAATATAATACCCGACACAGACACTTATGTTCGAATAATTTTTAATATCAGGAGTTGTTTAAGGCCATAGGGGCCCCATATACCGACTTTTGTTTAATTTCTTTATAAAAACCGCGCATTTGCCACGCCCAATTTTTCAATTTTTTTGGGATTCTAATCGGACCCCTATATATACGCTTAAATTCTAAGTTTCATTGAAATATTTCAATAAAGTCCGCTTTTGAGGCATTTTTGGGATTTTTGTGACAGACCCTAGTACTAGAGGTACCCTTAATAATGGTTCTATCGAAAAAATTTTTGGGGGGGACGTTACTGGCTATCAAGGAAGCATACGTGCCAACTTTCGTTCAAGTCCCATTTGTATTTCGGGTATAGGAGACAATTTTCGAAAAACGCCCTTATGCCACGCCCACTTTTCAAATTTTTTGAAATCATATTACTTACCTTTAAACATGTTCAAATACCAAGTTTCATCAAAATATCTTGAAAAACTCAGGTTTTAGAGCAGTTTTTGTGATTTTCATAACAGACCCTAGTACTGGAGGTACCCCTAAAAAAGGTCCGATCGGGTCCATTCTCGAACTTGTTCTTACTCATGTCCCCGTGAGCACGCATACCAAATTTTGTCAAGATAGCTCAACTCCTTCGATAAGATAACTGTATACAGACAGACAGACAGACGGACAGACAGACAGACAGACAGACGGACAGACGGACATGGCTAAATCGAATCTCCTGGTGACGCTGATCATTTCTATATACATTTTGTATGGTCTATCTCGACTGGTTCTGGGTGTTACACACAACCACACAAACGCAATATACCCTCGACACAGAGTGTGTCGGGTATAAAGAGAAGTAGGTACCGATAGGTTCATTTTGAAGCGTGACTATAACACCTTTAAATATTTTTGTATTTCCCTATTTTCCTACGAGAAAAAATTTCAAGTATTCGTTCAATTTTTGTTTTTTTTTTTGGTTCTTCCGAATACGACCGAATTGTGCATTCGAAACTAGAATTAAATGAAAGAAAAAGTACCAGGAAAATAAACTTGAACTGAGAAGCTTAATTCGTATGGATAGAGAAAAGCTTCTTTGTTTTGAAATTCGCAAAAAAAAAAAGAAAAAAAATATAAAACCAAATGGAATGTGATAATTAAATTGCATTTTTTGACAAGTCGTTACGATTCGTTTAATTGTAGTGTGAATTGAAAAGAAGAGAAGCCAACAAAGGAATATGCTAAACTGGTTTAATTAGATCGTCTGCTTTTGTCTACAATTTAAGCCATTGCCCATTGTTAATTTATATGCCAACACAGTAACACAGTAACCATAAAAATTCCTTTAAAATTGCCCAAATAGAATGGAATGTTTAGCTTTAAAAAAAAAATACAATCTTAATTTTCAAATTCTCTTCGCGGATCATTCGCAGGGGCCACTCAGTTGAGTTGGGGCTGTTTGAGAGATTCTTCTTCTGAAATATTTTAACCAGACCCTTGACTTTCGTTGCCTTGCCATGCGGAGTCGGCTTGGTGCCAAGCGCAAACCACAGCTATACTAATTAGGAGGCAATATTTTAAAGCTGTGTCTTTGTTTCCATTACCATCAATTAGACGGGTTCCATGTACACACTACATACCCAATGTAATTTACCCTTAGTCGGAAAGTAAAAACCTTTGGCCAGCAGAACTGTTGATTTAACGATGTGTTTGCCCAGCGTATAAGTTGCGACATTGCTAAATTATTCAATTTAGCTTGGTGAAGTGCCAAGCAGTTAGGCAAGTACGTGCAAAGATTTTTTGGTCCTTTGCCTTGTTTGTTTGTGTTGGGAGGAGAGTTTTGTAAAGTTTGTTCATCCGGGTGTATTGCCCGAAGACATTTTCTGTATGCACGACTAAATTTGGACAATATTTTCAATACTATTTTCTTTTGTTTCGAAGAACATTCAATATATTAGTATTATTCTGAGTTTTGGGGGATCTGTTATAATTCCTTATCCTTAGTGATGTACGTGTATTAAAGTGTAGAGATCAGAGCATTTCTCGGTACTTGATGTTTCTGAGTTTCCGAATTAAATGTTGCTTTTTTTGCTTTCAAGTATTCTTGGCAGCATGCGTAGATAACGATTTTTACTTTTTTTCCGGCTTCACGAACTTGTCTTCTTCAGACAAAGGAACTTCAATTCCAAGTTTTATGGGAAATAATATTAATTTTCACCTCCAGCTTTCGATGGCCATCAAAAAAGAAAATAATCTATTTTAAGTCTTCTTGTAAGAATGAGGGAGAAGTGTTTTGAAAAAGCCAGTTTACTAAACACAACTAAAAAACATACCTTTTATAAAAAAAATCATGATTTTACTTTATCATGAGTTTTTTGAAACTTTTTTTCATTAGACATTTAACTACAAATTGGAAAAAGGGAATGAATCCAAAAAAAAAAAAAAAAAAAAAAAAATGGAGATAATTAAAGCAAAACTATAACTTTTTACTTTCGACTTATAGACTCACGTAACATGACTGATGATATTGAAGAAAATATAAAATTTTATTTATTTACTAATAGATCTGTCTGAAATATTGAAAACTATTTATAATGCGTGGGACTTATTTCCATCTTCAATCTTATAAGATCTATATAGATTCTATATACAAAATAATTTGAAATAAAAGACATTATGAAGTGAAAAACAATTTATTTTTTTAGAAAAACTTAAAAACTCCCGATTGTACATCTATTTCTTCACTCTCGGAACTTGAAGTTGGCCAAGACAGAATAATATCGTAAAAATCTTTGAATCATGTATTGGAATGTATTGGGTTATTTTTTTAATGGGTATTTTAGTAGCATATGCCTGAATTTCTGGTATTTTCGTGGTGGTTGAAAGATTCTGAGGCAAAAATGTAGCCATTGATAAATTCGCAATATGTCAAGTAACCTTTATGACTTCAACTATCTTGATCTTGAATGTTGTCACCTCCTAATAGCGATGCGTTTTTATCTATCGATAAATAAATAAGCAAAATTAAACACAAAACCTCCTTATACATAATCAAATTTTATATTTAAAACATTAGGGGTATTCACAAAGGCGTCGGAAAACAGGAAAGTCAGAAAATTGGAAAATTTTAAATGCTTAAAAAGTTGTGCAAGATACAAAAAAAGTTTAAAATTTTTTTAAAGAAGTCGCAATTTTCCAATTTGCCGACTTTCCAACGTTTTTAGCATGGCTTTGTGAATACTCCTATTGTTTAAATTCCTATTTTGTATGGAATGGGTATAGCACTATAAGCATAGTGATTTCGCCCCTGAAGCCTATTTTGACGAAGGTTGTTTTGCTGTAGGTTAATGCAAAACATTTAATTCACGGTGATTTTTGACTCTCTATCTCCTATAGTTCTTGAATATTCTTGAAAAAATAATTTTTCTATAGCAGTTTTCATATCTAAGACAATAATAAAGATAGAATGTTAATTCAAAAGCCCACATATAGTAAATTGCTCAGAAAATATTACAAAAATATTTTTTAAGCAATTTTGCTAAAACCAATACATGCTTCCGTGCAAGGATATTTATATATGACAATTTTTTTGTTGTTCCAGACATCCGAAAAGCTTAAATAAAATGCACGAAAATAGAGTTTTATGCCAAGATTAAGTATGCTGGGTTTCAATAAGCTCAGCCAGGTGTAACATCCTTAAAAATAGCAAATTTAAAAAAATGTTGCATACTTCTCGGGTACGCCTATGATTGGTACAGGAAATCACTATAAAAATTTATAGCTGGAAAATCCGAAATAATGCAAGTGGCTCTTTCTTACCATTTCTCCCCTAAATATTATTTTTCTATTAAGCCACATTCGCATTGTAGTTTCTTATGAAGACACTTTTTTTTTCTTGAAGAGATGAGATCCTGCTTGCGAACATCGCTAATGAAAGCGCTCTAAAGTGCCCTTACTTTAAATTCAATAGAGTGAATCCAATATAAAACTTCTTAAATAAGAATGTTTCCCATGAGTTGTTAAGCCTTAATCCTGGTGAATTCTATTCGAACTGAAGACATCGGTTGTGGAATACCGCAGCAGTTAGTGCTGTGTTGTCATAACAACGCTCTTGTGTGTCTTGTATCTTAAGTGGCTGGCTTCTTCATTCATATGTAAATGTTTTCGCTAAAAAGAAAAAATAAAGTGGGGATGCTTATCGTATAAAGACTTCGCAGAATTATGATATATATGAAACAAGGTTCATAAGGATTCGAAGCAACGCAGCGGGCGACAAGCAAAGCCAAGCATAGAGATATCACATAAAAATGAAAGAATAAAGGGGAGAAAAAAAAACAGGGAGCTTCGGGATAATCATCTTTTATTTGTATTGAAATCTTTTTTTTTTTCTTTCGATGCTTTCCTTGCCATTTACGTGGAATTTTTGTATAATTTTTGTTTTGTTCTCTCCTCTATTTTGTGGGCAAGTCAATTTCGTTAAAATTATATTTTCGTTATTTTTTGTTTGTTGCTTTTATTTTGTTTTTGGACTTCCAACATCTTCAGGAACCAAGCAATGACCTTAAAGGTTTTCAACTATTCAGGTTAAACATGAAAAGTGTTAAGGCTTCGGTTTCACATTAAATACATTTAAAAAAAAGAGATTCGCAACCGTGCGAAATGAAACGGAAATGGCCCGATGAAAATAAAATGCAAAATTTCATAAAGTGAGCTCAGTATTCATATTTTATTCGCCGAAAACGAGAACATAACATATTGAACATGCAAAAGACTCCGCAGAAAATCTCGCTCTCATTTGAAGTCGCAATTAGAGCTTTAGAATTTTTAATTATGATCTTACAAGGATTTTAGGCATGCACAAACGTTTTCATAAAAGAATAATAAGGAAAACATCCTACACACATTATTTAATCTCCTTGTGCATAGCTGCACAATGCCGCTGCACAATGGACGCACTCGCAAGCATATTGTTTTTTTCATTTTGTTTTTGATCCCTGCATGATAAACGAACAAAGCTTTAAGAATACTCTGAATTCCGCGATTTCACGCTCTACTTTCTTTTTCGAACAACAGCGAATGTAGGAATAATTGTTGATTCAGTACCCGACGCAGCTGCGCGCACAAGAGTCATATTTGTTCCTCTAAAAAAAAAAGGGTTCTCCTGAAGAGCAAATCTTTCAACTTCACACGTATTGTTGATGGCCTTTAAGCTGTATGCTTTTAAACTTCCCCACA
Organism: Chlorops oryzae; assembly: GCA_020466095.1. Classification (NCBI taxonomy): domain Eukaryota; kingdom Metazoa; phylum Arthropoda; class Insecta; order Diptera; family Chloropidae; genus Chlorops; species Chlorops oryzae. The sequence continues at coordinate 98,955,966 of CM035807.1, forward strand.
GAACTAAAGCTAAATAGCCGTCTCTCTATTCAGAAGGAAATTGGTGGGTGTTAAATTCTCGTGTTATGCACTTTTCATTTGGGTTAATACCTCTTAAAGTTTAAAATTGTGCATTACAAAATATGGTTTTTAAACCTTGAAAATAAAGTTAATGATAAAAACATAAAGCTAATGGCTTAAAATAGTGCATTGACGTGAAACAAAAACCAACAGAAATTTTTAAGCAGCCTTTAATCTGTAACTGCAGCACAATTCGCTGAAAGTGCAGCTTAGTATAATCTTCTTTTTTTTTTTACAAAAATAAAATAAACTAACGATTGCTGTGTTGCCATAAAAGAGCCGTAGTGAGAGAAGCAAGTGCTAGGCAGGGGGCGAACTGACACTTGTGACGAGTGCGGAGCGTCGTTATTTGCTGATTTCCTGCACGATTTTGACATGAATAAATTGAACGCTATTTAAAGGCAGCGAAATCTGCCAGCATCAAACACATGTACTCGAATATCTATCTACCACTGCCATCACCGCTACCACACAACCACTTCCACTGCACACACACACACACACTCACACTCAAACACACACAAACTCAACTGCGAAACAATGGAAATCCGAACGAAGGATGTTTAGTATATGACGGAAGTCACGTGAAGTCGGCTTCGACGGATATACGAGTATGCAGCTCGATACCGAAAAAAAAAAAATAAATAAAAAATGGGGGAAAAAATGTATACACAAAATGGCATAACTTTCAATGTGTTCATAAGCATAAGCGCATGTAAAGAATAGGATTATGCGATTCAGATATATTTTATTTTGATCTTCCCGAGCACAAGTACAGTGTGCGCATGCAAGTGAGCGGAATAGTCACCAGCTGAGTTCGTTTATGCCGCAAAATTTATACGCATCTTAACAGATGTCAGTTGACACTTCTATTTAAGGAAATTATATGGACTGAGTTTGACATACTCAATAGGGAAATAAAATGAATGGAATCACATCGCCATCACAGCCAAGGCTGGAGAGAGTATCGTGTGCGCTGAGTTATCAAGAAAATAATGTTGGATATAAGGAAATCTCGCACGGATCGGCGGGTATTTCGAACAGAATTAGGATTTAGAGCAGCAGCATCAGCAGGTTTGCAGCTTCGGTGTTGTGTGTGCGCTAAATTTATTATAATCTCTTGATTTTCGAGTAAGAATACATATGGAATTTGAAATCTTCACAGCCATTTAAAAATCCCCGGGAGACGATGAAGACGATGGGACAAGAAATGTCCCACAAAATCACTATCAGTCCAATATTAATTATGAAATTGTTTTCTCGTCATAAAATGTCCACTTATTGCTTCCATAACATTTGCCTTGCCATGCAACAGTGATCAATAAAATTTCTTAATATTCTCATAACAAAATTCTAAAAAATAAAGCTTCGACTTCAATGGAACAATGGAGCCAGTGATGTCTTGTTCCAGTTTGTTTTTCAATTCTCTTCAAGAGCCTCAGAAGTGCATTTAATTGACTTTTTGTCAAAGAGAAAGTTTCAAAGGAATTTCTGTATGTCCATTTCATTGTTATGCAGGACTTTAAAATGTGCCGATTTGAAGGTATAAATTGAAATAATATCACACTGTGCTTTATGGGCGACCATTCTCGAAGCGCTTTTGTGTTTTAATTAAAAAAAATTCTAATATATAATAGGATCCTAGAGAGCTTTAGAAATTTCAATTTCAATTTCATTCAAATAGCTCGAAAGAGCAAGTCTTTTAAGTACAATAGAATGGGCCGAGAATAATCAACTTCAAACAAATAGCTATGTGAGAATATAACCTAAAGTTAAATGTGAAAAAAAGTTAAATGTGTGAAATAAAAAAGAAATGTTTTTTCAATTTTGTGCGAATCAGAGATTCATGTCATGCAACTAAAACTTTGAAAAAATTCTTTGTTCAAAGACTTTAAAGCCGAATGCATTTTATTGAAACTTTTATAAGATTCCTCGTTCACTTAACAGAATTAAACTCTCTCTTTTTTGAGAAAATTTATTGAAGGGTAAGACTTAAAATTTATGTAATGTTTAAGTATATCATCAGGATTAACATCGATGACGGGAATCAGCATTGAAAAAAAAAAATATATACCCCCCTGACTCGAATCTATAGATCTTTAAGATGAAGTAATGGCGATAGGCAGCGTCCATTGAAAAGCTTTCAATATTCGAAGAAAATTCTATTCCAGTTTGCTTTGTCATAACTCATTCGACAGCAATTTTCAGACAAATGAAATGAAACCGAGAATTCATTTCAACAATGCCTTGTGTTTTGCTGTCGAGATTATCGTTAGGCCGGACTTCAATAAATTCACCAAATCAGCATAACTTGAAGTATGATTTTTTTTTATTTTTTATTATTGTTCAATTCATTTCTGGAGCAAGTAATTCAGAGTGCTTTGTGTCATAATAAGTGACCACATATGCCTTTTGTGTTTGCTTCTCTTTTATTACTGATTTTGCGAACTTTTTCACAGCAATTTGGTTTCCAAACAAGTAAGGGTGTTGCCAGGCCAGGCGAGCCTGACAATACAATGCCCGGCACGTGTTAATCAATAGACAAATTCGATGCTAAATGAATATTTCTCCGTGAATTTTTTTCCCTAAAAATGTTTCCTCCCGAAAAAAAAGTGCCGTCAGCGATATTTAAAGGGAGAATGTTATGATTTTTGCTTATCACTTCGAAATTCCTGCTTCCTTTAAATTCATTTTCCAATGTGTTTAGAATAGGTGGACATTTTGTCCTATCCAAATTCTCGGGTGTATAATATGCCGACTTCTGTTTAGTTCTGAGTGTTCAATCTTGAGTGGTTTAACTCGTCGTAGAAACACAACATACCCTCGGAGGGCTTCGTCGGATACAACAACGCAGCCACGTATGTATTTAACCCATTTTGGGCCAGCTGTTTGATTTTCCGAATAAAACAAATGGCTATTCGTTGTCGGCTCAAAATGGGTTAAAGCAAGGGTAACATATGTTTCCGGCATTTGTCCCTTTCTCTCGTCAACTAGGCCTTTAACAATTTGTCTTAAATCTACTTTCGTAATTGTGGCATAAAACTGAGGGGGGGAAAAAATATCGGTCTTGATAAAAGAAAATGGGAACCTACAACATGTGCTCTAATCAATTGTTTTCTAAGGCAATATTAGGAATATCGTGTAAGCCGGCTTAAGAATTTCAATTAAGCGCAAGACCATTTATGATCCCTGGAACACTCAGCTCACACATGAACCATTCCATTAACAATAATAACAAAGCCAGAATATGACAAAATACACCGTCCTGCATAGAAGGATAGTGAAGGAGCTATTCCAATTAGCAAAGCAATTACACTAAATTAACTCAATTACCTCAATCATAGCTCTGATTGTACGCTTTCGACCGGAATATGTGCTTAAATTACCGAAGCATGTTAATTACAGCCAAATCTCCAGTAAAGGCAATGAGCAGAGAATTTGATTTATGAGAAGAAAACAAAAAAATGAAACTTTGGTCAGAAAATGAATCCTTTTAGCCTTTTGTAATGTCATTCATGTCATAATTTTCCATCATCTTTTCCCTTTGCGTTCAGAAAAAAAAAAGCTTACATGAAGTAAAAGCAACTTCCATCTTGATTGAGATGACGATTTAAGGTGTCATAAGTAACGTCGAACTTGTCACATAAATGTCACAAGCCAAGTTGGTGAAACTCTGAAAGTTTTTCCTTGTTCACTTTGAGAAAAAATGTTGACAACACAGCAAGTTAGAGTCAACAATTGGCATCAAAATAACTACCAACATTCAATGCCGCCAGATGCTCAACAATGATGATTTGACGTAGGAAAAGCTACTTTCGAACAGGAAAAATATGTCGGTCTATTGAACAAGACCCAGCTTGATATCCATTTACAGCAATCTGGCAATCATTTTCATATTCAAAGTGGAAAGGTCAACATTATTCCGGTCCATTGTTGTCTGATTTTCGAATAATGCCTATTGCTCAGGCAGATGTCTGTAGAAATTTATGCTTTAATCGAATGACTTTAAAGATTTAATATTCAAAGAAAAATCATACAACGATTACATTTAACTTAAAAAAAAGCCCCTTTAAAGCGGGCATATTTAAAAAAAGGAGAAAATTCCCTTCGAACTCTCAACATGATTGAAAGCAGTCCTGATTTCAGCTTCTTGCTGCACACCCAACTAACTATTCATTTTCACACACATATTTCCTTTTCTAGAATTTATTTCGATACATTCTTCATTCGATTCGGGGCCGGGGCCGGGGCCAATGTAGTGTAGGATGCTTTCATGCTTAGTAAGTCAAAAAGCAAAAGGAAGCTCATCGATTATACTGGCTCAATTGAACCTACCACGCCCTTTGATACAATCAAAGCAGACGCCTTAATGTCTGATTCAATGACTGCTATTAAACACCAACGATTGCTCCCAAAGGGGCATTAAACAAGCCTCTGAAATGTCAGTGATTTATATGCGGATGTGAACCGCTGCTTTGCATGTGGGCACTTCCCACGTGTGCTTGATACATACCCAGTAGTCAAAAGTGCGCCGCCGACATAAAGGACGAACCATTACGCCGATCTATGATGGCTAGCCATTTCACTAGTGAAAGAAAGATAGAAGAATAGGCAGGCTATACTCATTTGAAATGAATTCTGAGAAACCTTATTCTCACTGTTGGTGAGTACCTATTTGTACTCTCTCATGACTCACTTGATCTCTCTTAAGTGATGCCAAGAGGTAGAAAATATAAAAATATTTTCAATGTTGTCAGCAAAACAAATACGGGGGAAATCTAAACAAAACGCATGTCCTTATTCGCTAGCGAAAAGGCTCGCCAACGAAGGCGTATAAACGGACGACCCGCCCATGGCAATGACATCACAATGTTAAATGGGACAGCGTTTTGGATAGCCGATGGACGCGTCCATGCCACCATGGACTGGTGAAAACACCAGTGTTTGGGTGGCTCAGTTGACTACTGGGTATTGATCAATTTGTTCATACACGCACACATCGCCTCATCCTATATCCGTGCGACGAGGAGCTTTTTCTAAGGAACATTTACTTGGCCTTATCATCGATGAAATTGTGCTACTCCTGAAGATGACGGCACTTCATGCACAGCAAACGGGCTGACGCATTGGCCTTTTTATTCGAAAATTGTGACTCTGATTTCAATCAGTGGATTTAAATACTATTCTGTTTGGGTGAGCTTTTATGGCAGTTGTTAATGTGGCTTTAAATATTCATGGCTTTCAATACATACATACATATCTGGGGAACTGTATGAATGCTTTTTCTGACGATAGGTGTGTATTATCTATGAACAAAGGTCCTGAGGTCGTTGGTTTCAAATGAAAAGAACGAAATTATTTTTTAAATATATTTTTCCTTTGTTTTTATATTGAAAATATACAACCGTTTGTCATTTGTTGTTATCCCAGGAAGAAGATTATTTTCTGAAAATATTTCACCTTGTGTTTGGAAGATTGTTTAATCAGAAATCACCTTACGTTCTTTTTGAGATCTATCGATGAAAAATGGCATTGATTTTATGAGGACATAATTATTAGAAAAGGAGAGTTCAGAGGCGAATATCGCACCCAGGTCAATCGAATGCAAGAAAAATATGACATGTTACAAATATAATTACGTGCTCATTTTTTTTTTTTTAATATGAGCCAAAAAGGACTCGCAAACGATATCAAATATGAAATATGATTATTTTAATCAGAAAGAGGAATCGTAAAAGATTTGATTGTGATAAAAAATTTCAAAGAATACTGCTGGGATTTTCCTACACTAACATGCTCATAGCCGACCTCTTTATGGCGAGAATATTTATAATGGAACATTTTTCCTCGAAATCATTCTATCCGTGTTTGATCAGCTATTTCTATGGGGACAGACTGACGGCTGGTTCTATAGAAGCTCGTTACAATTTCCTTCCCTTAGAAGAATTGTATGCGTATACCAGCAAATATCTCACTTGGAAGCGTTGATAGTAAGCCCGATTCTAAATATTCCCGGGGAATTCCGTGCGGAATTGTAACAAAATTCTGCCTGTTTAAGCACACTGGAAAAGTCAATATAAAGGAACCCAGTATTTTGAACATTTTTAAGCCATTTATTCTTGAATTGATGCTTAGAATACTTCCTTTTCCGCGGTAAAAAGTTTTAGGGGGGAAAAATTCCCGGGGAATATTCATTTAGAATAGGGCTGAGTATCTTCGGAGCGAGAGGCACCGATCTAAGAGTCGAGCGATCAGAAACTCAAACAATTGAAATCTTAAATTTTGCCCTCAAATCAATTAAAATTTTAGTCTCAAGTCCTCTCGAAAGCGTGCAAATGCATTACCGCATTGCCTTCGGCACATGTCCGAAATTTTAAAGATAAATTAATGTTGACCTAAAAGCAACATAACAGGTTGGCTGATAAGTCCCCGGTCTGACACATAGATGGCGTCGCTAGTATTAAATGCATATTATTTTTATATAGTGGCAACCTTCAAATGATTCGTGTCAAAATTTGACGTCTGTAAGTCAATTAGTTTGTGAGATAGAGCGTCTTTTGTGAAGCAACTTTTGTTATTGTGAAAAAAATGGAAAAAAATGGAAAAAAAGGAATTTCATGTTTTGATAAAATACTGTTTTCTGAAGGGAAAAAATACAGTGGAAGCAAAAACTTGGCTTGATAATGAGTTTCCGGACTCTGCCCCAGGAAAATCAACAATAATTGATTGGTATGCAAAATTCAAGCGTGGTGAAATGAGCACGGAGGACGGTGAACGCAGTGGACGCCCGAAAGAGGTGGTTACCGACGAAAACATCAAAAAAATTCACAAAATGATTTTGAATGACCGTAAAATGAAGTTGATCGAGATAGCAGAGGCCTTAAAGATAGCAAAGGAACGTGTTGGTCATATCATTCATCAATATTTGGATATGAAAAAGCTCTGTGCAAAATGGGTGCCGCGCGAGCTCACATTTGACCAAAAACAACAACGTGTTGATGATTCTGAGCGGTGTTTGCAGCTGTTAACCCGCAATACACCCGAGTTTTTGCGTCGATATGTGACAATGGATGATACATGGCTCTATCACTACACTCCTGAGTCCAATCGACAGTCGGCTGAGTGGACAGCGATCGGTGAACCGTCTCCGAAGCGTGGAAAGATTCAAAAGTCCGCTGGCAAAGTAATGGCCTCTGTTTTTTGGGATGGGCATGGAATAATTTTTATCGATTATCTTGAGAAGGGAAAAACCATCAACAGTGACTATTATATGTCGTTATTGGAGCGTTTGAAGGTCGAAATCGCGGCAAAATGGCCCCATATGAAGAAGAAAAAAGTGTTGTTCCACCAAGACAACGCACCGTGCCACAAGTCATTGAGAACGATGGCAAAAATTCATGAATTAGGCTTCGAATTGCTTCCCCACCCACCGTGTTCTCCAGATCTGGCCCCCAGCGACTTTTTCTTGTTCTCAGACCTCAAAAGGATGCTCGCAGGGAAAAAATTTGGCTGCAATGAAGAGGTGATCGCCGAAACTGAGGCCTATTTTGAGGCAAAACCGAAGGAGTACTACCAAAATGGTATCAAAAAATTGGAAGGTCGTTATAATCGTTGTATCGCTCTTGAAGGGAACTATGTTGAATAATAAAAACGAATTTTGACAAAAAAATGTGTTTTTCTTTGTTAGACCGGGGACTTATCAGCCAACCTGTTACATTACCCTTCTACACTTTCTGGACATTCATTCGAACACTTCGTTCACACTAAAACGAAAACATTACACATTCTCCGGTTATAGCACATAAATTTCGAATGAAGTCTATTTGGTACGACCGTATGCAATCGGCGTCCATATGCAGCGATGAGAATACTATATGCCTATGGATTCTAGTTTTTGCTGTTCCCAAATAAATTTATGGGTGGGTGGGACGTAGGAGGATTTAGGAACGAAATGCTTTCAAATAAACAATTCTTGTGACTTTTGCAGAATTTAATTAAAATTTGACGGGGTTATGTATGTGTCTTTGTCAAACATTTACTCACCGCTCAGTAAAACAAAGCACCAAAATAAGGTCAAAGCTCAGAAGATCGGATTCCTCAAACGAATTTAGGGATTAATAATTTGAAAGTTTCGAAATGATTTTTCATTTGAAGGAGCCCTTATTGAAATCAATTGGGATCATTTGAATATGAAATGAAAAGCAAAAGAATATTTCTCAGGGTTTTAAGCTTACGAAAACCTAACTCAAGCCAACGATCCAAAGCCACATGGCCATTAGGGTGGTCCAAAATTGTATAGGAAAATTATTTTGTGTCGGATTTTGCGAGTCACCCCCTCGAAATGTAGTAGAAAATGAAAAGATTTAGATCGATCGGTGAAAAAATTTTTCTCAGTGTAAAACTTAAAAATATTTTTGGACTTCCTGTTGTATTTAGAATCAGCCAACGTTTGTTTCGTCCTCCTATCTTAATTATTTTGAGATATTTAGAAAAATCTAACTGAATTTGTTTGTACTAGCGGCATGAGTTTAAAAAAATCATGTTTCTGAACTTTGACCTCGTTGAGCACCCCCTAAATGATGTCCGATCGATCTAAATCTTTTCATTTCCCTTTTCTGTTGCCCTCTACTACATTTCGAGGGGCTGACTCGCAAAATTAATGTATTCTGAGAAAATTTTTTCAACTCCGAAGTGAAAACAACAACAAAATTGGCAGTATAATGAAAGTAAAATTCTCATACAGGATACAGTACGACTCTAAGGATACACACAGTCGCTAACATCCCCAACGTCAATGATATCGTCTGTATGGTTGGATTTTTTGGGGCTCTCAACAACGGCCAGCTTATTGGTTACCTCGGATTTTTCTTCTAACGTTGATATTGCTTGACTTGAAGCCAAGCCGCCTTCAGCTTGTAAATTTGTGGACCCCAGATCAGTTTCATTATTTGACTTGTCCATGCAATAATCTCCGCCGTTTGATTCACACATGCCATCAATGGGCGAAGGTATTTTATTTATTGTCAAAAAGGCTACCGATTCCAATTGTCGAAACACTGAAACATTAGACCTTGGTAGAATTACCTTCGCATAGCCATGGGCCATGGCAGCGTGATTTTTGAGACCGTTTTCGGTTTTGTACACCTTCCCGCAATAACAAACAAGTCCTTTGTTGCTTTTATTCCTTTTATGTCCATTCTTTGCATGATATTTGATACCGTTGATATTTTTATAACGTTTCTTACAACCGGGCACTGGGCAAGCGAAAGGTTTTCCACTGCCTCCATCGGAGGCCTGCATACTACCATACCGCATAATAAAATCCGAACTGAACTCTTCATCGGGATCATCTTCGAAGACATCGACCGCATCGACCGCATCGAAGTCATCGATTTCACTATCCGAACCGATTTGTCGCAAGGGTAGACAATAATTGTGCTCGTTGGCAACACCGTCCGGCAGTAAACTACAAAATGGGTCGTCCGGCTTTATCAAATCCGTCGAAGTAGAAGAGTAGCGCACCGCATAGCTTAATGGAATCGATTCGGGACTTCCCGTCTCAAATTGTTGAACTACTTCAGGATTAAAATCGATATGGCCGCCGGTCTCGATGTGCTCGATAAGGTCGCTTAGGCTTTCGAACATCTCGCCGCATCCTTCGAACTTGCAAACATTCCTTAAGAAGAAGGACATTCTCAAGGACTCTCATTTATCTATGAAATCAATCCTTCTGTCGGCTTTACTGTCTTTGATTTTTCCATGAAAAATCCCTTCATATTTTGAATTCAAACGCAAAAAATGATTGAGGAAATATTTTGATTTCAGAATCAGTGCCTACTTCGTTTAAGGTCCTGCGAGATTTTTTGTAAAACTTTCTTCGCAGGATTTTAAATGAGTTGATAGATTTGATTGGGCTTTAAATGGTTGTGTCCCCAAGGAGTGCGGAATGGTGGCCACTCTTTATTGAGGGCGTATTCTTGTGCAGGAATTTTGAAAAAAATATTAAAGCTATCACAAATAAAAAAAAATTAACAAAGCTTTTACAAAATTTTTTTAAAGTATTTTTTTTTTAATTAAAATTTGTTTTAAAACCAGATTTTTTTTTAATCTAATAAAATAAATATAAATAAAAGATTTTAAAATTTTAAAAATAATTTTTTTTATTTAAAATTTTTTAATTCAAATTTCTTTTTAAAACCAGATAAACTTTGTTAAAATAATCTACTGGCTAGAGTTGCATCGGATATCCGGACTCACAGCCAGCCGGATATCCGACATGCGGCCGGATACACTATCTATAATATATAACATTACTAATTTCATTTCATTTTCATTTATTTCACTTATGCTTACTCCTAGTACAAAAAGAGAGTTCTTATAGGCTGTACTAGTTAATAAAGAGTTATTAAGAATCTTGAGGAGAGATATGTGTATATGAGTATGTGATTATAATAGCCCTATCGGAATTTAGGAAATCAGATTGAAAAAAAATATATTTGACAATTAGTTGAAAAGCAATTAGTTGACATACCATACATGAACTTTAATATAATGTATTAAATCTGAATATATTCGATCTCTTCGTGGCGTAGCGCATAGCGATTGCGCTTAGCAATCCGAAGGCTGGAGTTCGAATCCTGTTGCAGACAGAAATAAGATGTGGAAAAATTGGGAATTGAAAGAGTCAGGTAAATTTTAAATACAAACTAAAGGAGAAAAGAAGCTGCCAACCATACCGTGAAGTTTGCCATCCTTTCTTCAAATACGTCATACACAAGCTCTTTGAAAAACTCCTTTAAGTTCCACTGAAACCTTTCTTTTTTATAATTTTGAATAAAAAGTTTGGTTGAAAGGATATTCCTCTAAGTTTTTTCATTATTATTTAAATGTTAGGTTTATTATTACATAGTTTACCACAAAAAAAAAAAAAAATAAAAAAAAAAAAAAAAACCCTTGTGTGAACGGGGATTTGAACTCACAGACCTCGGATTGTTAGAAAGACTGGAAAGAAACAACTTTGAAATCATTCAAAGAAAAATTAAAATAATATCAATTTAAAATAAACTGATTTTTAACTAATTTAAAAGATATCCAGATTCAGACAATTGACTTTGCCGTAGGACATCGCCATGCTAAAAAAGTTAGTTTTCTCCATGGGAAAAAGTCAGAGTTTAAATTAATTGTCACTTTAAATCAATCAGTTGTTCTATTAATTTAAAATTAGTTGAAATTCCTAAAGGGAGTGTGGATATTAAGAAAATGAAAATTGACAGTTAAGGGAAGTTTTTAGTTTCAAAACTCGAATTTTTTTAAATTTTTATTTTATTATTATTTTTTTTTTTTTAATAACATAAAAATAAATTAAAAAAATTGAAAAATCTTAATTAAAAAAATTTTAAATTTTTTTCCCCAAATTTCTTCTTAAAGCTAAAAAAAATTTTTGTAACTAATAAGAAAACATAACAATATACAAATATTTAAAATTTAAAAATTTCTTAAATAATTTTTTTTTTATTGCAATATGTATTTTTGAAAAGCTGAAAATTAAAAAAAAAACAAAAATATATAAAAATTTTTTTAAAAAGTTAAAAATTATAAATTTTTTAAAGAATTTAAAAATATTTTAAAAAATTTTAATCTGAAAAAATGATTTCTTAAAAATATTTTTTTTAAATGGTTTTCTTTAGTTGTGCTACGGGGCATGGGCAGTTATATTGAGAAAGTGTTAAACGATTCTTTAGAACTTGCGATATTGCTTGAAGGTTTCCACAAAGGCTTTTCGTCCTAGCAGGTACCGCAGTACAGTTGCGTCGCCTCACTAGAGCAACTGTAAATTATTGGAAATTTAAATTTTTCTCTTTATTTTTTTTTTTAATAAAAGCTTGCTCTTAAAAGCTTATCACTTCCCTCTTAAGCTCATGTTGACTGCCATAAATTTTCTCCATTAGTTTAATTAAATAACGTGAGTGGGGGATTAACGAATCGTGCACGGATGTGTAAAAAACCAGGTAAACCGTATAAATTGTGGTAAAACGATTTAAAAAATGGACCGTGGAAATTGCGTCTGCATTTGTGTGCAAATGAGTGGCATTAAAAAATAAAATTTACTTATAACACAACTCCGTTCCGCAAATGGCGTAAGATTTTTCAAAATGAAAAATAAATCTTCTTTAAAACGCCACTTAAAACCGTATGTCGGGCAATTGAAGCAGCAGCTGCAACTGTAACGCTGCATAATAAGTTATTCCAAGCAACTCCGGCTTGCTCTTGCACATGAAAAATACACTTCATTTTTTTTTATAAAATATTTATGATTAATGAATGGAGTGCGTGATATCAAAGGCAGTTATCGTAAACTTAAATAGAAAGATATCATTTTTTTAAAAGGGTTTTTACGGTTCGTTTGACAAGTACTTAAAAAAAGTGGTAGAAAAAAAAAAAGATGAGATTAAAAACATTCAAATGGTGCCATGTTAAGATGTTAAAGCCTTAACATAGCAGATTGATTTGAAATTTTTTTGTTTATTTGTTTATAACAGTTGAATTTTTTATAAATAAAATATTTAACTACAGTCGAAACTCTGTATAACGAACTCCTCTGTAACAAACTTTTCTCTATAGCGAGTCTTCTGAAGTCATTTTCGCTACATTTTTAATTCTTTTTTTTTCTCCTTATAACGATTTTTCTCTGTAAGGATTTTTTCCCCGGTCCCTTGGAATTCGTTATAGAGAGTTTCGATTGTATGTATGTATATATAGAACATGCATGACAAATTTTCGTTATTAATGAATAAATTTAAGAAATAATACATATTTTAAATCAATCCGTAAAAAAAAATCACCATCATCAGTGAAAAGTTTCATCACAAAATTGTGATTCAGTTCAAAAGGCGTAATGTCAAAGCTTAATTCTAAGAAAGTGTTCACATACTATAAAATTTGAATTAAATTATCTGAAGCAAGGAGAGGAGAATGTCGGATGTCGCATATTGTGAACGTTGAAGTTTCGAAGTTTGCGACGGCTTCACTAATGTGGAAAAGAATTCCTAATAAAATGTATTCTTATTCCGTTTGCATAGCCGGGAAGTTTCTTTGTCAGTCTTCGTGTTGCATTCATTTACATACGTGACACAAGATGGCAAATGACTTGTATTTGAAGTTATCATGCAACAGGCATCAACTGCCTGAGAAGTCAAATGACGAAAAGAAACTTCAAAACGTGAAGGCGGCAGGCAAAAGTTTTTATAATGTGATTTCAAGTAGCATCGAAAGAAAAACAAAATAAACCCATTTATTTGCATAGCAACATGCAACATAAAGCAAACAGCAAATAGAGGAGAGAAAATCGATTTTTTTCTTTTTTTGTTTTACTTACACACATTTTCCTCTATTTGTTCGCGAGTTGCAACGAAAAGAATGGTTTTCGAAAGAAACATTAAGAGATCAAGAATAGTACACTTCTTTAAGAATTTACTTGATGTGTTTATTTAGTAAAAACTTTTGTAGCAAATGTACTTGTTTCAAAGAATTGTCTTTAGTTAGGGTTTTTCTTTGAGTTTTTTTTTTGGAATCGACGTTTCATCACAGGTGGTATAACTATTCAGGTAATATCCATGAAGCTGATCACAAGAAGATATGTTTTGCTCCTTACTTCTGTTCTCTCACTTTCCATGTGCAAGTGCTGTTGCCCTAGGTCCAATGCTCTGTTTTGTAGCTTAACACCCGAACACGTTAAATCTCAAGCGGATGTAAGAACACTCCCATTATGCTCTCTTTAACAATCGTATTTCTCTCCGCTTTAGGACTATGAAAATCCCATAATTAAAAGTGACTTAGACAACCAAAAGGTGAGTCACATGCCCCAAAGCGGATGGGGTATGTGAACGAAAAATTAATCGCTTGGAAAAAAGGAGTAAATAGAAGCAGGAAAAGAAGGAGAGTTAATTACGCGAAAGCAAAGAGCTTACAAAATCCGATTCGATACGATTCAATTCGATTCGAGCAATAGCAAATGCGTTCAACTTATGGCGAAACAATGTTGCACTTAATTAATCTGCAGGACATGTTTGCCCACAACTTCATTAAAGCTTATCACATTTATTATGGATGAAGCTTAAAATGAAATTATTGCAAATATCGAAAGTATTTGCAAGCATGTATGGGGGATACAATAACAATTGCAAAATATTGTACGAATGAAATTCTCCGCTTGAATCCAATTAAAGCTTTGTTTATTCGGCTGTCAAATGGCAAATGATGGATTGAGTATTTAATTGGACGAATAAAAATGAAAATAAAAATATTTATCTTGCACGATTCTATTTGAATTTAAATCCATATTTAATACCCCAACAGTTCTACTGAAGCCCCAGTTAATCTTGACTTAACGTAACGAAACGTAACGAAGGTATCGTAGCGTAACGTATTGTAGCGTAACGTATCGTAGCGTAACGTTAAGTTACGTAACGTAACATAACGTAACATAACGTAAGATAACGTAACATAACGTAACATAACGTAACATAACGTAACATAACAAAACATAACATAACATAACATAACTACAAACAAAACATAACATAACATAACATAACATAACATAACATAACATACTAAAAACATAACATAACATAACATAACATAACATAACATAACATAACATAACATAACATAACATAACATAACATAACATAACATAACATAACATAACATAACATAACATAACATAACATAACATAACATAACACTACATACTAACCATAACGTAACGTAACACAACGTATAACGTAACATTAACGTATTATGTAACATGCAACGTAATAACGTAACATAAGTAGCATTAACGTAACTTTGTACATACGTAACGTAACAAACGTAATTATAGTATTACGTAACGTAACGTAATACGTACATTACGTATACATTTCGTACGCTTAACTAATGCTTAACGTAACATAACGTATCATATCGTGACATAACGTATCATTACGTAACATAGCGTTATATAACGTAACATAACTTTACATAACGTAACACATTTTACATAACTTAACATAACGTATACTGAACGTTGACGCGTAACATAACGTACATACGTCAAAATCATGAACGTCTCTGAACATAACGTAACTTAACGTCAACATAATGTAATCATTATGCGTAATTTCGCAACGAGAAGTAACGTCAAATATATTTATTGTAATCAGTTGATGCGGTCAATGAGTACATTTTTACTTGATATCATTCGTGAAAATGTGCCTGGGAAACATGAACTTGACTTAAGTTACAGTCGTCTAACTAGTGATTGCCGAATCTTTCCCTTGAACCTCCTTCATTTTAGAATATGTATTTTCAAATTTTTAATTTATTGCTTACAATTTCTGTGTACGTAAAAACTCAATTATAGTTTAAAGTATGCTATTACGGTTTACGTCTGTATTCCATTCGCTGCAGGTGTGAACCAAATTGTCACAACCATGAATTGAATAATTGTTACGTCGTCTATGTGATTTGCGATGTCCTTTCCCCCCTTAACTTCTTGTTTTTTGTTTTTGTTTTTCACAATTTCCCTTTTTTATTTCGATTGCTTGCAAATACATGGTACCTCGTAGAAATCATCCATCTCGATAGCTTTAAATATCTACTATTAGACGGCTTTCGGTCTTTAAGTTCACATTTCCTTCGAATATAGAAACTCAAAAGTCTTTCGGTGCACCGAAGCCCATAACTGACAACACATTTCCTCTCATCCGCAGCCAATGTTTCTTCGATCGCAAATACCCGCAATCCAAGTGCTATTTTGTTGCAGTCGATGTAAGTGAAAATCCCATTCGATTGTTCACTTATGCATCCATCCCTTGAGTTGAATCATCAATGATTCGCAGTTATCTTGCAAACGCATTTGCGGAGTAATGCTGTGAAGCAACTATGGCCAGTGCAGGGAAGCAAGGTTTTGTTGGCTAATCTTAGCATCCTTTCGATTTGCTTTTCATTTTTCCGTTTCATGCTGGCACCGCCTTTGTCATTCCAATTGTCCGAAGAGGGGCGCTACGGGAATCTAATTTCCTGAACTCGACGTCAATTTATGAGTGTTCTAAAAAGGAAATGGCTATCTGCTCGTTCGTTTCCGCATAGAAGCCATTTCAAAAATTGCCCTTAACCCATTCTATTTTTTATTTTTATTTTTTAGTAAACTTAAATCCTTCAAAAGACGTGTTATAAAGACACTATTAAATGATTTTAGAGTTTCAACAAAATGCGGGTTTTTTGGGCAGCTGGGCATATACATACATACATATACCTATGTGAAAGAATATTTTCGAGAACTTAAACTCTCGAAGTTCTTAAACCGAGTTGAAGACTACGACCCTAAAAGCCAAAGAACCGAGCTTTGTTCTCACATCTCTCAAACCAATGTACCGTACACTGAAAGAGAGATGGACCATTTTGAATTCATTGGACAAAGAATGGGACTGCGGTCCAAAATGGGTTAACTCTTGAATCGAAAAATTGCTTTGGAAATCTTCTTTGAATTTCTTGAAAAAATTTGACGTTTTTTGGACCTTGGGCATCAACACATTCTTATGCTTATTCCTCGAAATCCTTTGATTGCTTTGCGATATTGCACCAACTGACGGAACATTTTTTGTTCTATTGCACAAACTTCGAAAATACCAATGGAATTTACTCTCTTCGGTAGTCATGTAATAAAAAGCGATTGTTTTTCTTCTCCGTTGGTTGCATTGAAAACCTGGAATTTTAGCAGGGACAACTACGAAAATAAAAAATATAATAAAAATGAAAAAACCCTGAAAAATCCTTGATCTAAACTATTATCGGCTCTAGTCGGCTTTCATTTTTCCAATTTCCTTTTTGCTCCCTGAATCGACATGCCGCCACTTTCCATACTGACTGACCACAACATGTCAACAGTGAACATAGAAATTTTGAAACTCAAACTGTTCCGATCCAAGTAACAGGACGAACGAAGGAAAAAGTGCGTTGAGAGACCGAGACCATTTGGGTAAGGAAATATGATTTGTTTGAAAGATCATTAAAAAGCAATAAGTCCACCGGAGCTTCAGTAAAACTATATTGCAATCATGACAAACCGAAGGACACTTTTGATGAGCTAAACAACCAAAAGATTATGACCAAAAACGAAAATTTTTTCCAAAAGAATATTAAATTCCTTTTCTTTGGAATTTGGATTGAAAAAGTTTTTTGTTTTTGTTTTCAAAGCATTTTTTTAAGTAATTGATTTTCGGTTTCACTATTCCTTAGACAACAAAACTAAAATGCAATAAAATTGCTCGCATTGTTATTGCAAATCGAATATTGAGCTCACAATGCGCAAAATGAAATAAAACCATCGCCAGACATTGTAAAATTTATTCCCTTCGAGCGTCATAAAAACGTAGCATTTGAATAATTTTTTTTTTTTTATTGTTTTCTGTTGATGTAACGAATTTTTCGGTGAGAATATTGCTTTGGAATGAAAAATGTGTTATCGGCTTAAACAAAACTCGAACTCACAAAAGGAATTTATTTACATTTTTCATAAAAATTTCAATTATTTTTGAAAATTTTAGACAGCAATTATTGCATGAAAATTATTTTGATTTAAGTGTTTTAAGGTTTTTTTCTATTTTGAAAATGATTTTCTAATTGTTAATTCGTCCCTCTGGCTATCCTTCTCTTTTACTGCAGCGAGTTTAATCAATAAAAAAATATAAACTATTGACTTCAAGGACTTCAACAGCACTACTTGCGCTCCCATATATGGATCGTGATAGTCTATTTGAATTTTCCTGACATTTTTATCTAATTGAGTTTTTTATTCTAAACTTTGCTTTGAATACTTAAGATTCTCAACTTAAACAACAAGTTTCCTGTGATCCCTTTTTCATCACAAAACATTATTTTAGATAATGAAAAGCAGCTTAACTTCGTGAAGATAATACCCCTTGAGGGAAATTTTGTTTGTCACCAAAGCACAATTGAAGAAGCATTCATCCTAATTGATGTGACTTGCGGACAAATGAGTCCTATTTAACGGTTTGGATGGTCGTTTATATTATCTAAAGCTTAAGCTTAAACCACTAATAGCAGTGGTCACATACATGAATGCATGAAGCTCATTTTGTTTTATATCTTTCCCCTGAGTGCGTTATAATAAGACCAAAATTTACTTAAATTTGATCAAATCTTTTTTTAAAAAAAAAACCTTGGTCCCCAAAATATTTTCTTATGGACTTTTGATCGATTGAAGATCGATTGATCTCTGAAGACCAGAATTTGTTTTGGAGAGATTCCAATAAACTGGCAACAGTGTTGAACAACGCTCATTTACCTCAAGATAATATTATATATTATTCATTCAGAATAGGGCTATTAGACTAAGTTTTCATGCTGTTCTCACCTGCCATCCTTTTTGTTCTATTTTCTGCGATATCCTTCAGCAAGACTCGTTCAAATGAACGGATGTCAGCCCATTCAATTGCCTTCAAATACAAATTCGATGTAAATCGATGTCTAAAATTATTCGCCAAATTCTCGTTCGACAATTTGATTGCATTGTTAAAAATAAATGAGCCATGTCCTTATTTTAGCTGCTCACTTTATAACGACAATGCTTTTTCTTTTTTATAAAAATCACTTGACACAACGATAGAAGGGAAACAGCTTCCTTTTGAAAATAGCTGTGGAAATACCATAATCGCGAAGTAGATTTCATCTTGTAGCATTGCCGAAAGATCAAAGATTATAGGAAATACGCTGATTATGCCAATCGAAAAGTCCGTCCTTTTTGGCTTGACAATTTTATTTCTTTTAAGTATGAATTTATAAGGATTAAAAAAAAGCTTTTATATTTCTTCGAATAATTCCGTCTCAAAAAGGAGAAACTAATTTGATGAGAGATGTTAAAGGCCAAAAGAGCTTATCATTGACAATATTAAAATTTTTTTTTTTTGGCGAAGTTAATAACTCCACTCAACTCGTTAAATTTTCCTACGTCGATTCGTATATTGTTCTCTAAAAAAAAAACAATAAGGGTATTCCCTTAAAGATGAAAACATGAAAACCTCGAAAAAGTACAAGGCACTTTTCGGGAACACACCTTTTTTGCAACTTTGAATAGTTTGTGTAATTTAAAAATTTGACAGTTCGGACAGGGATTCATTTTGTAATATAAAAATTGTATGCAAAAACAGTGCTATTTTCCCGTATTTTTTTGATTCTGTAAGTCTCGTTTTCTCATAGGAAAATACTTAAACTAAATTATTTTTATTTCTCAAAAACATTTTTCACTATTATAATGTTGATTTGTATAAAAATAAATATTAAGCTGTTACTTGTATTGAGAATGTGTTCTTATTGTAGGGCATTTAGTAGTTTTTATTTTGGTTTGAGGGCAACACTACAACTTACGCTTCGAAATACGAGCCAAATACGCAACCAATTTGACTCGAAAGTTTTCGAAGCTGGCGTGTAAAAATTTTCATACAAAATTTGACAGGTCATTTTCGAGGCTCGTGAATTTTCGAGGTTTTCGAGGTTTTCGAGGCAAATACACCTTTAAGGGAATACCCTTAATGTGCTTGCCTAGAAACTTCCCACTATTTACACAATTTTTTTTTCCAATTTTTTTTTCTGCTAATCTTTTCTTCTCAAAGAACTTCTGAAATGGAAGTAGAATAAAAAAAAGGAAGCGGAGTGAAAATTGAAAGAAAATGCTCACGTGTGCAAAGTGATTGTTCAAGTTGAATTCTTCGCGTTGTTCACTCGGCTTTGCTCCTCCTCCAACGGAGCACATTAAATATATAATGGATACACGTGACTTCGGAGAAAATAAGATGAATGTTGCAATTAAATTGTATCTTGGTTGGTTTTGGTTTTCTGTAATTAAACAGAAGGACGATAATTTTGCGTGGCAACGTTTTTCGGTGGAAGTTGAATTTGTTGGACTCTTCTTTGTTCACTTTTTTGCGGCGGGTGGAAAGATTCTTCGAGGTTGGAAAAGAAAGACGTTATGTTATTTTAAAGTTCTATGATTTAATTATAATACTCCAAAGCGATATGTCTTAGGTTCTTACATATAGCAGCTTAAATTGACTTTTTAATTATTCCTGTAAAGAAAATTGTTCAACCATATTTTTGATATGATAGAAAGTAGCAAATCAAAATGAATTTAATCATGTTTTTCTCTTGGACTTCAGCTATTCGTCCATATTAGCACCTAAATATATTTCATGAAAATTTCATCATTATCCGAAACTATGCTAGCAAAATGGTCTCACACATAGACGTCAAGAAAAAATTCTTAAATTAAGATTTTGAGCGGTGAATTGTTTGCGCTTCCCAATGCGGAATAATTTCATACGTTTGGAACTGAAAAGGACCTCAAATCTATAAAGTTTCCCAATGAAAATCGAACAAAATAAGTTCAGCACTATTCCGGTTAAGAGACCAACAAAAAGTCTATTGTCATCGAAAACCATTTTAGATATTGTCCTGCGAATTCTTACAAATATCCACTAAGTTGAATAAATTTTCTTTTGAGTGACTCAACCACTTTAAGCTTCAAATTCTTTAAATAGCTTGCGGTCATGAAATTTCAGAAGAAATAATTCATACACCAGCAAAACGACGCTCCGTCGAAAAATATTCTCGCCCCCCATTTTTCCAAACAAATTTGTAGTGAGTGAAACATTTCGCCACATCAACAATTTAAAAGGGTCGTTGAGCGACATGTTGAAGATTGCAAGAGCACAGGAATATTAGACCCGCAACAATGAAGACCAGTAGATATTATCTATATAAATGCGAGTTTCGCGAGAACTTTAGTTACGAATGATCAGCACAAAATGTGTCTATGTGTCAGAGAGCATTTCGGTATAGGGAATCATCCTTAATTTTAAATCTGTCCGATTTCTAAAGTGATGATGTTGAACTTTTTAAGAAATAAAGTTATCCTTGCCATCAAGTACGAAATTTCAGATACCACAACTTTGGTTATTGAAATTTGCCACCAAACTTGACGCAATAACTGCGTTAATCACTGCCTTGAATAGGATTCTCCTATAATATAAATAAACCATCTGAATTTCTTACATTGCAGCTTTCAAATGTTGCAACTTAAGAAAACAAAAAGCAAAATCCTTTGTGATGGGAAATTGCTCAACGATGTTGCAGGGGACACGTGTAGCAGACATCCAACATGTCTCAAAGAGGGAAATGTTGCAACAAAATCTCGCTTTTAAGACCAAAAAGTTCTAGAGCAAGGGGAAATTATTTTTGGATAATATTTTTTAGGATAAAATTGAGTACAATATTGGTCGCAATTGCTTCGCCATTCGGCTCAATAAAAGAAAGCTAAAAATTTCATTCTTTTGTTTGAAAAGTATTGAAATGGAATACATATTCAATTCCATTGCGATTGCAAAGAAACATGTAATCAGTTGTGTCTGTCATCGGGCTTTCCGCAAAAAAAGGAAGAGATAATCCCATATTTATTGCTGAAAATTCAATCGAACAGGGTCAAAAAGGCTTTCCAAAACCTCAACTTGGCCAGTTCCATTCATAATTGTAATATATTGTGCTTTCTCTTAAGCGGCCACATAAGGGACCGAAAAATATGTCCGCTTACCAGATGCGTCCACTTAAGAGTTGGTGGCTGTTTGAGAAGCAGGAACATAAGAACATTCCCAAAAACGGTCCGCTTAAGAGGAGTATCCGCAAGGAAGAAGTAAACTGTATCGGTTAAATTGGCCTCTTAGAAATTACAGTAAATCATACTAATCGCCTAAACGTGTAGATGTACTTGCAAAATAATTGAAATGAGTCAATCAAAAAAAATGCTTAAGTACGAGTAATGTTTCATTTAGCTATTGTGGTTTAAAATTCTTTTTATGAATGCAGCTTTGGAGTGATTCAATGTCTTTTGTATGGCAAAAAAAAATTCAATTAAAGCATTTGTATTTCGCTTTGCATTTCTCACAAAAAATTTATCTATTTCATGGCGATTATCAATTTCATAATCGGCTTAAATTCTTTTCACCTAGCATTCGATAGCAATTGCGTATTGTCTCAGTATGCTCGCCGGATATAATGTAACACAACAAATTCTCCGCAAGATTCAATGATGGATTAAAGCTAATTAAGTTCAATTAATATAAAATCACTTGATGTCTTAAAATTATTTTTTTTTGTTTTCATTTATTCAAAATAGGGAATTTTCCAATACTTCAATAAAATAAAACTCATTTAATATTCATTAACTTTCGAACACATTCAATAAGTCTTCGAGAAACTTTAACTTCAATAAATACCTTTGTCATTTTCAAATTAATATAAATTTATTTTGCAAACACCTGGCTTAAAATTTCATAGAGACTATCATTTGAAAGTTTAAACCTTCCGTAAGTTTAACTAAGGCTGAAGAGGAGAAAATGAAGGAGACTATAAACCTTAATGTTTCTTAAAAGGGTTATACGCAGTATGAATTTTCGAGGAAAAAAAACGGCATATATTTAAGCAAGGTGCATTTCTACAACAACAACGACAAAAACCAAATCAAAAACACATTGCTTTGTTGTTGCAAAGAAACTAAAAAGTCACAAAATTTCATAAAGTTTGACAGTTTAGTTTCAGAAAAAAGAAAACAGACTTGATATTGACACCACCTTTTTTTAAGTTTACCACGCTTTGTATTTAAGTTCACTCTCTAAAAATACGAAATCTGACAAATATATCTGAGAAGACTTAAGCCAGAATTCCAATAGCGCAGGAGCTGCGTACCGTGAATTCCTGCAAACGTTCAACACATGAAAACATATGGCACTAGTTCGAATCAATTTCCTGCATGCTCACGCACACGCACGAGTTCGAAAAATTGAATATTTCCTGCGCGTGATTCACATTACAGCTGAGTAAAACAGTTGAAAAAATAAATAAAACAGTGTTGTAGAAACAATTGAGTACTTTTTTAAGGTACTTGTTACTACGGAAGCATACTTTTCTTGCTCAATCAAGTAATATGCATTAAATTTTATTTTCTTGTAAGCTTCGATGTCTATATATATGGTTTCTATAATTTATTTGTTAAGTAAAAAGCGAATATTACATTCCGTTCATAGAAAATAAGACGAGTACAAGAGTAGTTTAAAATGTACTGAGTCAAGTTTAGATTCAAAACCGCAGCAATGACATGCTCTCATGCACACGAATTATTGGAAATTGCATTTTTCCTGCAAACTCCTGCAGCAGGAAATTTCCTGCAGCTCCTGCGCTATTGGAATTCCCGCTTTAGTTAAAATTTGAGACCGATCGGTTGAATCATTTCTGAGAAATAGAGATCATATCAAAATTTTCACATGAACGAAGCGCTATTATATTCTCGAAAGTAGACTCTGTTTGAATTACGATCGAATTGACAATAATAAAAATATCCCATAAGTATTGGTTTGAATTCGTCGAACATTTTAGAAAATAGAAAAATTTTTTTCCGTTTAATCTTTATACAACTGTTTTTTTGCATTCTGAATCCTGTTTTTTTTTTTCACTCAAAAACCTGTCACAATATTTTATTTATTTAATGGTGACTTTCGGCGGATTTATTCAGGAGATTAAATTGTTTCCGTCGTCTTTGAACATTTAAAATAGTACCATTGCCGGTTACATGGAATTAAATACTAAAAAAAATAAAAATAATAACAAAATTGATTAACATGAGCGTAAACCGATAGCAGTATTTTCTCTCATACCCTATGTCAAATTTACGCTTTCAATTGAATAATTTCCTACATTTCTTGTTTTGTTCGAATGCATTGCTGACGAGAATTATTTTAGTCAATTAAAAAGCGCCTTGACTGACTTCAACGAACTTATGTTCCTCGCTCATATGATCGTTCGACACGTTCATGTGATGCGATAGAATGAAAACTGTTCAAAAAAAAAGGAGCATTAAATTAATGTGAAATTAAAATTAAATTTTGTCGTTGCATACATTTAAACATTTATGCGCAATGGAGCCAAAGTTAGTTAAGTGTTCGGTGATGTCACCATCAGAAAGCAAGAATCTTCTTGTTAAAACGAACGCTTCGTAATTTCAGAGGAACCTAAAATAACAGTTTTTCTTTCCTATATGGCTCTTCTTGTTCACGTTAAGATTTATATACATAAATATATATGTAAGTGCATGAGAACATACAGTAGAATGTGGAATGTATGCATCTGTCTCCATGTAAATGGAAAAGCATTAACACATTGAACAGTCTTCGGTCTCATCGTCATGGCAATGCACATTTTTCAACCCAAATATGTCGATATCTAAAAAAACACATTCAAACAAAAACAGTTGGAATTTTTGAAATAGGTTAACATGCGAACAATTAAAGTGCAATGGAACCCGTTCAACACAAAATACCCCAAAATAGTTAAAAATAAAAAGAAAACAGACACAGAACGTATACGCAACGTATAAAGCGTACCACACGTTCCGCATACGCAGGTGCAAATTTTCAGTTCTTCATATATGCTCATTAATTTATATGAAAATTTTTGAAATATCCAAATATATCAAAGAATTTCGTTGAGGAATTAAACCGACTCCATGACTAAAAGAATGTATTCGAAAGTTTAAACTTTCGAAGTTCTTAAACCCGATCCTTTAGAGGATTAATTTCTCCTTATTGAAATGTTATTCATCGTCCTTAAAGAGTTTAATTTCCTGTTAGACTGAAGTTTATCATCAATTTCTATATTGCGTGCTTTTAGCAACATTTACAATGCATTAATCTTCAACTAACTCTGGTGCTTGCTCGCTTGTGCAAGCTCGCTTACAGCGTAGACTAATTTTATCAAGTGGAATATCGTTTCATTAGCTTTTTCCATTTCCCGGCTTAACATGGATAATTTCGAGAGTAACAACATTAAACAATAAGAAAAGTGCAATCAGATGTTGATGGCTTGCTTGCGGCTACCGCATTTTCCTGCGGTTATATGCACTAAACATGATGCTTTCATATCTCTATAAGTTCAAGTTTCGTGCGGTCAACAAGAGTTGAATATCGTAGAGCCGAATAATGAACGCCGCATATGGACTGCTTCGAAGCAGAAAACGTTTACCACACTAAGCCATCATGATACAATTTCACTAAAATCTCCCATTAATTAGCTAATTTTATGATCTGGTTGAAAAGTACGGTTTTCCACGTTTCGCATATATGCGAATTTTATGAAATTTCGGCTATAAATGCATGCACTGCTCTAATGTCCATTTTGAAGTTTCATTCCGAAATCAGACAAAACCCCTCTAGGTCTATACATAAAACATACTTTTGTTCTTTGCTCAACTCAATTTCAAAGTTTATTAAAATAAAAGAAGAGTTACCTTAAACAAAACAAGTAAAGAAGTTTACATCGGCAAAGCCGATTGCACACATACCTTTTCCTCAGCCTAAAATATGTTAAAACATTACCTTAACGAAAATTCCTGCCGTTTTCGTTGTTCTAGCTTGGATATCTATTTATACCTTATCTGTACTTCGATTTAGGTTCTAAAACTCGAGATTATTATTAAGCAAAAAAAATTTGGCGAATGGTGGTCATGGTCAAATTTTAACCGTTAGAGGACAATATGTCTAGCTGCGAAATACTCAATTCAAAATAGTGAAAATCAGGTTTTCGCGAATTTCGCGGATGGTGGTCTTGATCAAATTTTAACCCTTAGAGGACATTTTGTTTAGCTGCGAAATACTCAATTCAAAATAGTGAAAATCATTTTTTGCGAATTTCGCGAAATGTGGTCATGGTCAAAATTTATCCATAATGGACGACTTTATTTGGCGGCAAAATACACAATCAGAAGAAGCAAAAAAATAATTTTTGTATTCAGATATGAGAATAAGAGAAAGAGTGTTTTTTTCTATTGTGTAGGATGATGACCATAGTTATAGCGATGTCGCAATTTTTTTTCAGCGAAAGCTTAAGTCTACATAGTAGCTATACACACACCAAATTTCAATAAGCTGGGATGTATAGTAAAAAAGTTATCCAGGAAAAACGTTAAAAATCGTGATTTTTGAAACTTCTGAACCACTTCCCACGACCCAAGAAGGGACTACGAAAAAAATTTGTATGCAGTTTTTCGGACATTTACCTGGTTGAAGTCCATGCCAAATTTCAATATGATATCTTTCATGGCTTAGGAGTAAATTACGAAAAACTAAAGTGTGACCGACAGACAGACAGACAGACAGACAGACAGACAGACAGACAGACAGACAGACAGACAGACAGACAGACAGACAGACAGACATGGCTAGATCGATTCCTCTTGTCACCCTGATCAAGAATATATATATATGTCTATATCTACCGCGACTCCTTTGGTATGTTACATACACCGTGCCAAACTTAATATACCCTTTCCTTCGGAAAAGGTATAAAAAGAAAGAACTTTGATAAAAATGGAAAATCTTATTTTTAAGAGTGATTTCGCCTGGTTCTCCTCAAGGGGCATCAAAATCCCAAGTCAGTCACAAAGTGGAAAAAAGTTTATTACATTTTCTATTTGATTTACTTTCCGGTCGAAGCCAAAAAAGAAAATAAAACAAAAAGTGAAATGCAATAAACTAAATCAAAATTCTTTGAGCTACAAAGAAAAGAAGAACGTAGCAGAAGATGCAAGAGAAAAAGTATTTCCATTCTGCACTGGTTTTTATCACGCCAGGAATCCGGTTATTCGAACTTTTGTAAAAGTCATGCTCACGACTTCACACACGCTGTATGTGTGTGTGTGTGTGTGGGGTGGGTGTGTGTGTGTGCGACTGTGCAATACTGGATAAATTTACTTCACAGAATTTGTATTGCAGATTTATGCAATTTTCTATTTCATTACATTTTATTTCGCGATTCGAAAACGAAAGGATTTGCGGTTCCTTTGGGTGGTGGGGGGAAAGCTTTTGTTAGCCAAAAGCACTCACGGCCTTTGTGCTGTGTGGTCCTTTTGATTTGGTTTCATAAATGGGAACATTAGAACAAAAATTCTTGCAATATTTGCGGGACTTTCATAAACCACTGAGTGCGGTTTTTTATTCTTCCCATTTTATTGGTATTTTCCTTTATTTTATTTCTTTTGATTTTTTCGCCCTCTCATTTTCATAGAACTAAGAAGCTATGTGTAGTGTTAGCTGTGAAGCTAAAAGCTCGCGGAAGGAAGTTATTTCGAATAATTCACAATTAAAAAAAAAAAAATGAATAAAAATAAAAATTTAAAAAAAAATAAAATAAAATAAAAAAATAAAATATAAAAATAAAATATAAAAAAATAAAAATTAAAAATAAAAATTAAAAAAAAAATATTTAAAAAAACTCTAATTCAGTGTTCGCCAATTAATGTGCTGCAGTACTTTTATGTGCCGCGAGACATGTTGAAAAGTGCCGCCATTATTCACATTAAGGATTCAAATAAAATTCTTGTTTGTTATTGTTTTTTTTTTTTTTTATACCTTTTCCGAAGGAAAGGGTATATTAAGTTTGGCTCGGAGTATGTAACATACCAAAGGAGTCGCGATAGATATAGACATATATATATATTCTTGATCAGGGTGACAAGAGGAGTCGATCTAGCCATGTCTGTCTGTCTGTCTGTCGGTCACACTTTAGTTTTTCGTAATTTACTCCTAAGCCATGAAAGATATCATATTGAAATTCGGCATGGACTTGAACCAGGTAAATGTCCGAAAAACTGCATAAAAATTGTTTTCGTAGTCCCTTCTTGGGTCGTGGGAAGTGGTTCAGAAGTTTCAAAAATCACGATTTTTAACGTTTTTCGTGGATAACTTTTTTATTATACATCCCAGCTTATTGATATTTGGTGCGTGTATAGCTACCATGTAGACTTAAGGTTTCGCTGAAAAAAAATTGCGACATCGCTATAACTATGGTCATCATCCTACACATTAGAAAAAAACACTCTTTCTCTTATTCTCATATCTGTTTACAAAAATGATTTTTTTTGCTTCTTCTGATTGTGTATTTTGCCGCCAAGTAAAGTCGTCACATAAGATTAAAATTTGATCATGACCACCATTCGCGAAAATCGCAAAAATTTGATTTACACTATTTTGAATTAAGTATTTCGCTGCTAGACAAAATGTCCTCTAAAGGTTAAAATTTGACCATGACCACCATTCGCGAAAACTTTGTGCTTAATAATAATCTCGAGTTTTAGAAGCTAAATCGAAGTACAGATAAGGTATAAATAGATATCCAAGCTAGAACAACGAAAACGGCAGGAATTTTCGTTAATGTAATGTTTTAACATATTTCAGGCTGAGGAAAAGGTATGTGTGCAATCGGCTTAGCCGATGTAAACTTCTTTACTTGTTTTTTTTTTTATTTGGTTAAATAAAATATATACCCATCTTTGTCCCGAAAAATTTCTGAAACATTTTTTGGTTCCCTAGAAAAAAGTATTTGGCGGCCACTGGTCCAATGAAATGAATTTTTTATTTGATTTAGCGCTTCAATTCGTCGAGGGCAATTTGTGTCGAACGAATTCAACGATTATGGCAATCTGTTCTAGTGCCTTCTTGGCATTAATTGTGCGTCCCGTGAGTGTTCGATTTGAATTGCAAATTGATTCTTAGTGCAGCAGAGCTGAGGTGCTCATTAAGCTTTTGCTAAGAGCGGCAATTATCGGCAATTTCGCCTGCCCATCCAAAAGGATTAAGCTTTCTTAATTTAACGGTCTTAAGTGGATTCGTTTAGAGAAGGTCGATTTTTTCTCCTTTTTTTTTCATTCAATTTTTAATAAGTACATTGAAAGAAAGGAGGAATACACAGAAATACAATGAAAACATATTAAATAAAATTGCTCTTGAAATGTTCACCTTAGCCTGGGGCTTTTTACTTTTCACTTTATCAAATTGAAATGAATTCGGGATCTCTTTGATAATCCAAATTCAATTTGCGTATTTCAATGTATAACAGCATCCGCAAATGTATGAAAAAAAGAAGAAGAAGAAAAACGCTTAGTGGAATGACTTTTTCACAGCCGCCACTTATCAAATTAGAGCAATTTTCTTTTGTGAATTGGCGGCCAAATGGATTGAAAAGGTCCTCGTCGCTCCCCATGAATAAAGGTACATCTCTCTTTCTTCATAGAGCGAACAAAGCAATTCTTAAGATGAAAATAAGCCGTATGAATTGGAAAATGCTGCAGACATTCAAGCAATAACAATGGGCTGGGGGAAAAAATTTCAAAACCATTTTTGAAATACCATTAGGAGTGGTCATAATTTAAGGACTATAGGCTCTTGCAAAGTCAATGGTAAAACGGTCCTTCATGGGTTTTAGTTAAGTTTAAATTCTTACCCATTATTTTTTTTTTGTAGTTGAGTTCAGCAGCTAAAAGCGTTGAGGTAGATTTGAAAGACCTTTCTTTCAAAGAAAGTTTATTTGAATAATACCTTGTAAATCAATCAACTAACCTAAAGGATATTACTCAAAATGCGAAAATTGCAAATTTCTAAAGGAAAGAGTTAATGTTAAGTAGAAACTGTCATGCTCCATTTATCTAAAAGGCTTAAGTAATTTATTTGAAAATTGCCATGCTCTCAGATTCCCTACGGCCTTGCATTCAGTCTTCTTGAAAAGATCTGTGCCCCAATTATTCTTCCTACTTACAATGCGGTTGAGTGTCCTCAGAATGGGAGATTGTTACGTCAACGTTACTTGCATGAAGTCACTACATATGTATGAGCATATGCACACATCAAAATAGAACATCAGCAATCTTGCTAATAAGGCAAACTTTGTGTGCTTCTGACACCTTTTGTAATTCTCCTTGGATTGATGTTGAAAATGATTTTGCTATACATGTATATACATGTTCCTGTTTGTGAATATCTTATTTATAACTATGATTTTTATTTTCAATGTAACGTCGTTGTCCACAAAGTGTCTGTTCGAATGTTACCGAAATATAAATATAAAAATGAAAGACATTTTGGACATTTGATTCTACATTTTAAAATGATTAATCCTTGTTAAACATTCGTCGGCATTAACGAAGAGTCGTCGGTTGGTGTGACGAAAATTACTTTGTAAATTTCGTAAGGCGGAAAAAATGGGATTGCAATTTTCGTTTCATTTTCGAAATGACAGCGGAATTTAGAGCTTTAGACTTTTGATTCTAACTTTTCCAATCCCCCTCTTCGAAGTTTAAGATATAAGCGAATGAATGGGCCCGACTCAAATCCGCGTTTATGCAGAAAAAGTTAATAGTTTTCAGATAAGGTTTTTAAAAATTCTTAAATTTATTATAAAGAACATCAAGGACTACATAGTTCATGCATATAATTTGGATTGCAATTGATTATCTTGATTATATTAGGTGTAGTAAAAAGAAATCCATTATTTTTCCAATAGATGGCGTTATTTATCTGCATCTCGCGTTGTATAAGTCCGATCGTGTTCCGCTAGGGGGCATTAGAAAGATGACAGTTCCTACTAAAAAAGCTTTTTTGACACTTTTTTGATTGATTGATTCAGTTTTGTTTGAGAGCTTGTCAAAGATGGACTTCAGCAAAGAGAAAATTCGCTACATTTTACAGTTTTTCTTCGATAAGGGAGAAAACGCAAGCCAGGCGGCTGAAAATGTGAATAGCGTTTATGGACCTGATACTGTAACAGCCAATCATGCGCAATTTTGGTTTCGTCGATTCCGTTCCGGTAACTTCGATGTCAAGGATGCACCACGCACTGGAAGGCCAATTGTCGAAAATGTCGATAAAATCATGGAAGTTATCGAGTCCGACCGTCATGTTAGCACTGTTTCGATTGCAAAAGAGCTAAAGATTGCACAAAAAATCGTTTGGAACCATTTGTATAAGGCTGGATACACAAAGAAGCTCGATGTATGGGTGCCACACGAGTTAACGCAAAAAACCTCATAGACCGAATTTCCATCTGCGAATCGCTGCTGAACCGCAACAAAATCGACCCATTTCTGAAGCGGTTGGTGACTGGTGATGAAAAGTGGGTCACTTACGACAACGTCAAGCGAAAACGGTCGTGGTCGAAACACGGTGAACCGGCGGAAACGGTGACCAAGCCAGGATTGACGGCCAGGAAGGTTTTGCTGTGTGTTTGGTGGGATTGGCAGGGAATTATCTACTATGAGCTGCTCCTATACGGCAAAACTCTTAACTCGGAACTCTACTGTCAACAATTGGACCGTCTGAAGGAAGCAATCGCCCATAAGCGGCCAGCTTTGACCAATAGGAGAGGAATTGTGTTCCATCAGGACAACGCCAGGCCACACACATCGATAGTGACTCGCCAGAAGCTCCGGGAGTTTGGTTGGGAGGTTCTTCTGCATCCACCTTATAGTCCGGACCTGGCACCAAGTGATTACCATCTGTTCCTGTCCATGGCGAACAATTTTGCTGGTGAAACATTCGCTTCAAGAGAGGCTTCTGAAATTCGACTGTCTCAATTTTTTCCTAATAGGAACGAGGGCTTCTATGAGAGAGGCATAATGAAATTACCTTTAAAATGGCAACAAGTTATCGAACAAAACGGCGCATATTTGACCTAAATCGGGTCATTCTAACTATCTTAAATAAAGCCCAAAATTTAATGCAAAAATAATGGATTTCTTTTTACTACACCTAATATCTATGAAAACCGAATCCAAGGTCTGTTTTTCTCCATAGCATCCGCGAGTTTCTTCTTCAAATAGGTCCCGACTGCTGCAGAATTCTCTCTGATAGTGTGCTCAGCGCCTCCAGCATCAAACCCTGTTCTGCTAAGGTGCCTCTGCATGTCAAGCGAAATTTAATTTCTATTGTCAGCAAAAGCACTGCAAATATATAAATCATTCATACCCATCGCCTCCATGTTTCCCAATTGACATATGCAAATTGTTCCCCCAATAAATCGCTTCAAATAAAAAGAAAGATTAACGAGAGAAGAAAGAAAAATCGCAGCGAAACTATGAAATATGAAATTTCATCTTTTGAAATGCATCTCCCAGTTCCACTGATTTCCTTCAGTGCACGGTTATACAGTCGTTGGCATTAAGCCAAACGGAAAGAGTAAAGAGAATAGTTCATAAATTGACTCGTACAAATTAAGTCGAAAAAAAAAATGATTGCAATTTTCGTTTCATTTTCGAAAACATGGAGGAATTTTAAATTTGATGAGCTCTTCATTGCCATAAACGTATTCATAAAATGCGCTATTTGCGTCACAGAATCGCTCCCATATTCGCTTCATGAACGCTTCGCTAGACGAACGATATTGTCTCATGACAATGAGCTCGCTCCAAATGCTCGAAATGGTCACAAAGTTCGTGGCCGAAGCGCAATAATGTTCTGTTGTTGCCACATGGCACCTAGTTTTCGGTGACTTAACGATTTCAACGATTTCAAGACTAGACAAACTCGCAATAGCAGCCATTAAGCTATCCAGTGCCGTCTTTACGCACGGGCCCAATGGGCCCGCGGTGGGGGCCCCGAGCGGACACACTAGGCTCGGCAAAAAAATTGAGATATACATAATCTTGCTTTGTTTGTTTTATATATGTGGTAGGGATCTAAAAATACTGGTCGAATCAATTAACTAAGTAACTAGGCTTCATAAATTTCAATATGTTCAGAGAAGACTCCTATGAAATTCATAAAAGTCTTCTCTGAACATGTTGAAATTTATGAAACTGCTGTTTTTGTTTGAAGTCATTATATCGGTTGGGGAGGGGGCCCCACATACTTTAGGGCCAGGGGCCCCGCATAGGCTAAAGACGGCTCTGAAGCTATCCGTTTGGCTTTAACTGGTTTAAGTGTGGAGTTTTTTTTTGTTTTTGGTCCTGTCAAAAATTCCTTTTATGTGCAAAACTTGCTCAAAATCATTTCGTTTGCAGTTTATTTGCATTTCGATGAAATAAAAAATTATGAATGAAAAGGACTTCGCGGCTAATAGAGTTTGATGGCGATAGGAAACTGCTGAAAACTCATATGAGACTTTACGTTTTCTGAGAATGCAATTTTTGTTTGCGGAATAATGTGGCACGTTTGTATGATTCACGTATGATTCGAACTTAGATTGGCTTCTGAGGCTCTCGTATAATTTTTTATTTTTCAATTATTTTTTTTATTGTTAAATATTTTGAGTTATTCTTAATAAAAAATAAATCTTCCCATGAGTCAAAAGATCCGTTGCGTCATTTCATTTCTTCATAAATCGACTGTGCGATAACCTTTCCCAGAGCCATTCTCCTTTCTTTTTTCAGACTAAGGCGCAAGCACTGTGTGCCTCTTCCAGTAAATAGGTAAATAAACATATGAATATAAGTATGTGAGAACTTCGAGAGCTGAAGCTTGTGGTTGAACGTCGAATGCTCACGTGTACTCTGACGTTTGGGTTCTCGAGAGACAACTGAATGAAATATGATGACGTAGTCTTGGGTATTGTCTGCTAAAACGACTGAATGGATTAATATGCATCTTTTTCTGCTGTAAGTGACAAACAAACGCTTGAATAAATATTTCATTTTCAGACGATGAATCTTAATGCAATTTAGTTGTGCTTTAATCTTTATACTAGACTTGAGGTTGTTCATCAAATGTGTGTGCGTGTGTGCGCGTGTGTGTGTCCAAAGTCTCAGAGTATTTCATTGCGAGATATCAATAAATTCATTTCGCTCCTAATCAGAATATATTCGGAATATTGATTCAGTTATTTTATAGAAATATCGGGAAATCTTATCACTTGGAGCTTCATTATAAAATCGCGAATATTTCCAAGTAGGTTTCAAATTCATTTAAGCCTTGAACGTGAAATTAGCTCATTTTCTTTCATTTAAGCTTTAAAAAATCGAACCCAATTCAAAATGAAGTCCAAAGTTACGGTAAGACACATTTTTCTGCTATTGTCATTGGGAGGATTTGTTGCTGTTGACGCGAGAGGAGGTCACGGACATAGTAGCCATGGATCGAGTCACTCCGGACACAGTTCGGGGCACAGTTCGGGCCATAGCTCAAGTCATAGCTCTGGACATAGTTCGAGTTATGGCAGTGGACACTCTGATGGCTCATCATCTCATGTCTCCCATTCGTCAGGATCGTCGTATTCCAGTCACGATTCCTCTAGTTCGCCTTCACATTGGTCAGGTTCTAACAGCGATTGGTCGAGTTCACCTTCACACACGTCCGGATCGTCATATTCAGGTCACGATTGGTTGAGTTCACCTTCACACACATCCGGTTCGTCATATTCCAGCCACGATTGGTCACCTTCGCATCATGACTCATGGGACACTCACTTTCGGCCATCCTTTTCATTGGATGTAATCCATCAAAAGCCGCAAACATCTATCAACACCTATCATCCGGAAGTTCCATCTGGGGGCACATTCCATCCAACAGGCTCGTCACTACCACATGGAGCAGTTTATTACGCACAGCCCCCAGTAACGTCTTCAAGATCAAGTTTCGGTGAGTTCAATCCCTTTTTTAATGTATTCGAATTTCTTGAGAGGGGGGGAAAAAAAAC
Organism: Chlorops oryzae; assembly: GCA_020466095.1. Lineage (NCBI taxonomy): Eukaryota > Metazoa > Arthropoda > Insecta > Diptera > Chloropidae > Chlorops > Chlorops oryzae. The sequence goes on from CM035807.1 coordinate 98,990,589, forward strand.
AATAATATTCAAATATTTACAGACTCAGGATTTACTCTTGGTGCTTTGGACCGCGCCGCTCACAGCACCGTTACACACACCGTATACCGACATCACCCGATTTCCTCGAATAATGACAATACGATAGTTGTTGTCAACAATGGCTCGCCGCAAGAAAAAGTCGAGGAAGTTCCGGTCAACAATAACGTCGCAGCCACAGAAGTTCCTTCGATTGCTTCCGGTCAACCTCAAGAGGAAGAAAACAAAAATCCGTTTGTCCCCGAAGCAGCAGCCGGTGCTGCTGCAGTTGCAGCAATTGCTGCGGCCACAACTATTCCCGAACAGCTTCCGCCTAATGGTGTTATCTGTGTACCAATGAATATCACCAAACTAGATCCAAATGATAATTCAAAGACCATTGAGGTGGAACAAATCGCTTGCTACCCAGCACCTCCACCGCCAGAGACAACAACTACGACGACAACAACGACTCGTCCTACCTATGACGATCCTCTGGAATCAATTCGAAATTCGGCCAGAGAGACCGTTGAATCCATGAAATCCTCGCTTTGTGGCTTCTTCGCAAGGGGGTTTGGGAGACTTGTTCAGCTCAATTTGCAAGCAGTTAAATGATTGCACGCAATTCGAATACGTGCTAAAAGAAAAAGTCCAACTGCCTCTAAGTAAGAATTGCCATCGTGTTTCGAGCTTCAATCAACAATCCATCCAGGAAAATAACGGAATTTTCGCAGTAAAATGCAAAACCTTATCAGTAATTTCCCTCCCTATTAAGATAGCTTTGTACAGGTCATCGAAATACTTTTGACCTCTAAAGTAATTATGATGATAAGTTAATTTTTTGTTCATTGAAAGACATATGTATACATAAATCTAAAATAAGAAACTTTGAAATTAAAAAAAACATGAATAATAATCGTACGAAGAACAATGGCAAACGCAATTTCTTGCTTCTACATGAAGCCAATTCAAAAGCGACGATAAGATTTCTAAATAAAGAACTGGATTTAAATATAAAACCTCAGCGAATGTTGAATTGCTTTCAATCATTTAACAAAAAATCAGACTTCGCAAGGTAGCCTGATAATGAATTCGAAAAATCTCGAACCGAAATGAAATTAAACAAAGCGACATCTCGGAGGTGCATTTTAGTGCTTTGGACGTCTTTATTAATCGTCTGTTAAAAAACTGTCGATGCAAGAAGACGATTCCGTATCCTATCCCGCGACATACTCAATCATGGCACTATTTATGGCACCAGTCATGGCTACAGACATATCTTCCGCCATAGCTCTAGACAGGGCCTAGACAGCAGCGGGTACGATTCCAGTGTGTACAACAGAATGGGCTCACCGACATTTGTTGGAGATAACCTTACCGACGAAGATAACAGGAAGCAGTATCACTTTCAGGACCCATTCAATACCGGTGAGTTCCAAAATTTCTTGTTGTTTCTGCTGCAAGACACCATCATTAATATTCCTTCTCTTTAAGAAAAACAAAAAACAAACAACAAAAAAACAAACGAAAACAAACATAAACAAAAAAAAGCAAACATAAACAAAAAAAAACAAACAAAAAAAAACACAATTTTTACAGATGATAATCACTTAATGATGATGATCCGATTGATAGCAACACACAAAAAGAGCAAACAACTGAGCAATCCACTGTAAAAACTTCAGACGTTCGAACAGAATCCGATCAAGAAACTGCGGTGGAGACAACTACAATGGAAGCAAAGTCCTAGTAATCTAAAATTGGCTGATGAATACTGGAAATCAACTCTTTGTGGTTTTTTTGGGTGAAGCCTTGGCAGACAGTTACAGTTCAATTTGCAACCGGATATATGATCGATCTACGTAAGTCACAACTGTGTTTTTTTTTTTTTCTGAATACCGCTATCGAGTTTGGGTCTTCAATGTCTGAATCAATCTCTTCTGGCTTTTTCATTAAGTGGACTCATTATGAACACATTTCATGGCCTTGTCAGCAAAGTCCCCCTCCCTTCGAAAGGGATTTTTTTTTGTTGCAATTTTTGGAACTTTGAAACTTTCAATTAATAAATATTATTGATTTCAAACCTTTAAAATAGCAATTTTTTCAAAATATCATATCATTAAGCGACTAAATCTAGGAACCCATATTTTTATACCTTTTCCGAAGGAAAGGGTATATTAAGTTTGGCACGGAGTATGTAACATACCAAAGGAGTCGCGATAGATATAGACTATATATATATATATATATTCCTTGATCAGGGTGACAAGAGGAATCGATCTAGCCATGTCTGTCTGTATGTATGTCGGTCACACTTTAGTTTTTCGTAATTTACTCCTAAGCCATGAAAGATATGGTATTGAAATTTGGTATGGACTTGAACCAGGTAAATGTCCGAAAAACTGCATACAAATTTTTTTTCGTAGTCTCTTCTTGGGTCGTGGGAAGTGGTTCAGAAATTTCAAAAATCACTATTTTTAACGTTTTTCGTGGATAACTTTTTTACTATACATCCCAGCTTATTGAATTATAGCTTATATTAATGTTTCTGAAATTGCACATGTAACATGTCCTCACACATTAGAAAAAAACACTCATTCTCTTATTATCGCATCTGTATACAAAAATGATATCTTTTTTGCTTCTTCTGATTGTGTATTTTGCCGCCAAATAAAGTCGTCACTTATGGTTAATTTTTGACCATGACCACATATCGCGAAATTCGGAAAAATTTGATTTTCACTAGGGGTATTCACAAAGGCGTCGGAAAATAGGAAAGTGGAAATCGGAAAATTTTAACTGCTTAAAAAGTTGTGCAAGATACAAAAAAAGTTTTAAAAATTTTTAAGAAGTCGCAATTTTCCGATTTTCCGACTTTCCAACGTTTTTAACACACCGTTGTGAATACCCCTACTATTTTGAATTGAGTATTTTGCAGCTAGATATAATGTCCTCTTATGGTTACAAATTTACCATGACCATCATTCGCGAAAATTTTGTGCTTAATAATAATTTCGAGTTTGAGAAGCTAAATCGAAGTACAGATAAGGTATAACTAGATTTCCAAGCTAGAACAACAAAAACTGCAGGAATTTTTGTTAGGGTAATGTTTTAACATATTTTAGGCTGAGGAAAAGGTATGTGTGCAATCGGCTTAGCCGATGAAAACTTCTTTACTTGTTTTTTTTTTTTAATTATAATGCTTCTTAGAAATTAATTTAAAGCGTACACAGCTTTTCATTCTCCTTCCTCGATCAAATCGTGTTACCGCATCTGTGATCTATTAATTTTTCCAAATCCATACTTCTGACCATGACTCAGGAAATTTAGGTCAACCAGCAATCGAGCAAAAAATGGTAAAACTTTGTGAATACTTTCACATTTTTCACGTTTCGAGATATCCCTTTTATGGTGTCCTTTTCGTTTCGCAACCGTATCTGCCGCAGCGCATTCAGACATACATGTGTCAAAAACTAAATGATGGAGGGCCAAAAGTTCCCGTTATGAAACGTCGACGTTTCGTCGTCTCTGCTTTTTGAAGTTCGCTTTTTTTTTGTGGCTGACAATTTTTCACCCCTCCCCAACAAAGATGGATAAACAATCAAACATGGGGTCAGCGATTGAAAAAAAAATTAAGTGAAATCAATCGCTTTCAATTTTAGAGCCAAATAGATTTGAATAGCAGGGAGTCGTGTTTAAGGGAGATGAGTTCAGAGAATTTTTTTGAATTGTTCAAAGAATAAATTCAAATTGGTTTCCTCGAATGGGATTGCAGATTTTTGTCGATGGAGGAAAGTGATTAATTATAAGGGAAAGGTTTTCACTTTTCAATTTTATTTGTTTGGTTTCAATAAAACTGAGAATTATTTTCGAATTCTATAAGTCCTCAGAGTTTTCGCACTTGAAGGGGAATAAAAATTTTTGGTCCGTTGTCGATTTTAATCCAGAAAATATTTCTTTTTGTGTAATAAGATCCCGTTAAATCTGGTTCTAATCATATCCACCGATAGTTGGTTAAACCTTCCGTCCACGAAATAATTGGACGATATCCTCGTCTGTTCTTTAAATATTTTCAATTAAAATATTGTTCTATATGAACTAAAATTTTGGGCTTTAAGCGATCGCGATTCAAGTGTATATGGATGAAAAACAGCCATCCAAGAGCGTAAATTAAGCGAAGTCTTACATTGAACTCGCATCAAAGGCAGTATCCATACAGAAAACTTGGAAGTAGGAACCAAGTTAACTAATTTATATCAGCCGCTATTAGAACTGACAAATGACAGTCAATCTTCCAAGCGATTGGTGTCCCATAGTCTTCTATCTAGCGAAAGATACTTCTTCCAGATATGCCCATTTTAGTAATAAATTTTTACCCTCAAAGAGTAACCAAGAGAAGCGATATCCATGGTCATATTGTATTGAGCTTTCGGTCCGATTCCTGAAGAATTCTGACTTGCAGCTTTCCATACACTAACAAATACACAACATTATCAGAATTGAATTGAATTCTCAATGGAATGTTTTTATTTAAGAAAAACTTATTATTTTTTCATGTCTCAATATCAACCTCGCCACCAGCCCCACTTTACTTTAATTTCCAATTTAAGTAGATTTGGAATTCGAATTAAAAAAAAAAAAAAACAATCGCCTATATCCAGTATTTAGCCCGAGGCTCCTTATATCCCGGGCTCCCTTATCACTAAGCTTTTTGGTTATAGAAAAAACCAAGGTTTCAAACCATGGTGAAAAGCGTCTGCCCCCAAATGGATTGGTGAAAATCCTCGATACGAAACGTCAAAACTCGGTGCCAACCAACTGGTCGAATACTCCTTCTGTTATACACCATTACTCTTCTAATAATGTTTCTTACGCACTGTTATACTGTTATATTGATTTTTAGACTAGGTTCAAAGGGAATAAAAATTCCTCTATTTCAATCAATTCTGTTCTATTCTATTATACAATATTATCTGTTATATACTGTTCTACTTTGTTCTATCCGGTTCTAATTTAAATCCTTTGAAAATGTCCTTGGCGGATAGTTCAGTAAATGTGTGTTAGTGAAATACGAGTGTATGCGCCACACCTGCGATGAGGGAAGCAGCTTGCGTTGAAGTCAAAAGAAGGACTTCTCTACTGTTTTGGGCTCCGTTAGCCATTTCTTTTTGGATTCAAGATTTTAACTGTTGGTACATCGGAGATAATTTTAAGATGATTAATCCTTGTTAAACATTCGTTGGCATTAACGAAGAGTCGTCGGTTGGGGTGACGAAAATTAATTTGTAAATTTCGTAAGGCGGAAAAAATGGGATTGCAATTTTCGTTTCATTTTCGAAATGATAGAGGAATTTAGAGCTTAAGACTTTTGATTCTAACTTTTCCAAGCCCCCTCTTCGAAGTTTAAGATATAAGCGAATGAATGGGCCCGACTCAAATCCGCGTTTATTCAGAAAAAGTTAATAGTTTTCAGATAAAGTTTTTAAAAATTCTTAAAATAATTATAAAGAACATCAAGGACTACATAGTTCATGCATATAATTTGATTGCAATTGATTATCTTGATTATATCTATGAAAACCGAATCCAAGGTCTGTTTTTCTCCATAGCATCCGCGAGTTTCTTCTTCAAATAGGTCCCGACTGCTGCAGAATTCTCTCTGATAGTAAAAAAAATCACTTTTTCGGCGTCTTTTCGTCCTTGTGCTCAGCGCCTCCAGCATCAAAGCCTGTTCTGCTAAGGTGCCTTCGCATGTCAAGCGAAATTTAATTTCTATTTTCAGCAAAAGCACTGCAAATATATAAATCATTCATACCCATCGCCTCCATGTTTCCCAATTGACATATGCAAATTGTTCCTCCAATAAATCGCTTCAAATAAAAAGAAAGAGATTAACGAGAGAAGAAAGAAAAATCGCAGCGAAACTATGAAATATGAAATTTCATCTTTTGAAATACATGTCTCAGTTCCACTGATTTCCTTCAGTGCACGGTTATACAGTCGTTGGCATTAAGCCAAACGGAAAGAGTAAAGAGAATAGTTCATAAATTGCCTCGTACAAATTAAGTCGAAAAAAAAATAATAAACATACGAAGATTAAAGCGAATGTCGCATTGCTATCATTGTTATATACTCGTAAAGCTCAGCCAGATCGCCAGGTGGCTTATACTTAATTGGAAAAATCTCCAACCAAAATGAAATACAATAAGCATAAATCTCGGAGATGCATCAATTTATAAATATTATCCCCCAATATTTTGGAAATAGTATTACAAATCTTGAATTTCCTTCCCCTCTTATGTCGTTTTTTCACTTCTGTAATTAATTTTTGGAAATTCTATCAATTTTACTAATTTTTCAAAATCCATACCATGACTCAAGAAGTTAGGTCAAGAAGACCTCTCGAACCATAACAGTAGCAATCGTTTGGAAATATCATCACGTATATAATAATAATGCATGATGCACATATAAAATCATACAATAAGTTATTTGAAAAACTTAAATCGTAGTTTTTTATCAAAGCCAATTGACGATGGGAACTTAGAAGCCAAAACAAGTGTATTCTTGTTAGTGAAAATAAATCATTTTAATCAAATCAAGGCACACAATCATCGCCAATTTAGATGCAATTCAATTGGTTCCAATCTCATATAAAGCCCAGCCAGACCACAAAGTGGATTGAGTCTTAATCCGAAAAGCCTCGAATCAAAATGAAATTAAACAACACAACATCTCGGAGGTGTGTTTTAGTGCTTTGGGCTTCTATATTAATCGTCTGTTTAAACATTGTCCATGGAAAAGGAGGTTTCGGTCGCGGCGGCCGTAGTTCGAGGGGCAGTTCCAGTCACAGCTGGAGTCGCCGTTCCAGTCATAGCTCTAGTAATAGCTATGGACATAGTTCTGGATATAGTTCAGGTGTCAGTGATCGTCATAATGGATTAGGATTATCATCTAATACGCATCATACTTCGGGCATATCATCGCTTTCAAGCAATCTTTTTCGACTTTCCTTACCGCTCTTTCCAAGCAATATGGATCACCACAAGTCTTTCAAATCGGTCGACAACTATCGTCCAGTTATTTCTACGGGCGGTACTTTCTATCCACCCGGCTCTTCATTACCACACGGAGCTGTTTACCACGCACAACCTTCAGTGATGTCATCACGGTCATGTCTTGGTGAGACTTAATACATTTGTATATCGTTTTATTGTCTCGTCAATTATATTTCGACTTTTTGAAAATAATACGTACTAATTTTAACAGAAGTTGATGGAGATGATCAATTTGATCGTAATAAACTACAAGAACAAAAATCTGAAGAATCCTCTTTAGAAACTACGCGCCGCCCAACAGAATCCGATGAGATGCAAGGACAAAACCATTCCGCAGCAACAGAAACTACTGTTTCAGCCCAAAACGTTCCTGATCAACTGCCTCCACATGGGGTTATATGTGTTGCAGTGAATGAAACGAAATCAGATACGATCGATAGTGCAAAGACTATTGACGTTGAGCAAATTGCCTGCTATCCAGCAATTTGTCGTTCTAGTAAAGATTTTCATTTAAATGCAGCCAGAAAAGCGGCACAAGAATTGTTTCAAGCTATGAGAGCAAGATTGTGTAATGACTTTGAAAATGGAATGTATTCATTTCTTCGTTCGACTTGTCAAAAGTTGCAAGAATGCAATCAATTAAATGCTTGTTAGTTAAGACAGAATACAGAAATCATTCAAAGAAAATCTGAATACAATATATTTTTAAGTACCTATAATTGTCAATTATATAAAGCTCAGTGACCATTGGTCTTCCTAGGAAAAAAATCTTTGACCATTTTCGAAAAGACATTGCCAATATGAGCCACCTGATTCGCCTTGTTTCGGCTCTTGAACCTATGGGTCAAAACGCTAACAACGCCAAGACAGTGAAGCTCCTCTTGATGATATTTTTCAATCATAATTTTATGCAAACATGTCTGTCAATGGGTGTGTATTTTAAAAAAATTCTATTGAAATTTATTTTGAAGAGCGCCAAAAATGCATAAAATGTAATTATTTTAAGTAATAATATAATTCAGTAGGAAATTTTTAAGAAATGCTCACGCTCTAAAAATGTATAGATATGCATGCAAATATTCTAACACTCGAGAAAGTTATTTTCTTGAAAATATGTAATGTATTTTTAAAGATAACATTTTAGTTCAATTGTTCGAGAAAATGAAGCAATTTATTTTATATCGACCTCCTATGGACAATTTAGGATCATTTGTACCAGTTGGTGTAATTTTTTAACTACAATTCTTGTAGGCCACTTGTTGTACTTGTACTCAAGGTCTAATCAGTTCTCACACATAGAATACTATACATTTTGACTTAATCGTAATCCGGGTAATCTCAGAGTAATCCTTTTTCGTAATTTGACCTCTTCGTTACTGCAAGGTGATTAAAGCAATCGTTTAGGTTGTGTGAACGCTTGAAGCAAAATTAAAATATTTGAATTATTTACGACTGGAAGAAATAGTAATTGCATATGCCACAAGATTCTAAATATTTCCGGAGAATTTTCCCTGCGGATTTGAAAAAAATTCTTCCAAAAGGGAATAAAAAGCGAACAAGAATTTTAAAGCAAAGTCCATCACATTACTTTATTTTATTGACGCTAACATTACTCCCCTTTTCCGGGAATATTGATTTAGAATAGGGCTGAATACTTTCATTTGCAACGGAACATCGGTCACTACCCTGTAGCAAGTGTAACTAATGATTTACTATTTCTTTACTAGAGCAAAAGCCACCAGTACTAGTTCTTTTCTATACCCTTTTTCTATGTCGATATAAAATTCTGTACAAAATTGGTGAAAAATATGTATAGAAAAGCACTAGTACAGTTTGCACCAGTATAGTACTAGTTCGTTGGGCGGCAGTTAGATACATTTGTACAAGTAAAATACCAGTGATCACTACTCCTTGGGTTTTTTCGTTTTGCCCTATAGGATATTTCTACATATTTATTCACTCTCAGCTTAAAATGCACTCAAAAAAGCGAATGGTCAAAAATTTTGGCCTTTTGACGAGTGAAAAACTTTAGTTCCATATGCTACATGGTAAATGAAAATGAGATTCTACAGAGTTTGCTTCTAAGATTTTTTAATGTCTAAATTAAATTTTAAAAATTAATTTTTAAATCAAAAACCATTGAAATATGGTATAAATATGGTGGAAGTTTCACCAAAAGTTGCACTAGTTCTGATAGTTCTAGTAAAAGTACCAGTTCTTTTAAGAAAATTCACTTACTGTTTGCTACAGGGTACTGACATGTGAAAGCTTAAAAGTTCAGCGTAGCCTGTGTATATGCAAAGTCAAAAAGAATTTACCAATACGCTTTCATAAGCTTAACAACACCCTGCAGTAATATGAACTGACCCAAGTGGAGCCTTCGGTCAGTCCTTCATGTTACCAGTACTAGTCCCCTCATAATTCCACTTCTAATGTATTCAACTGACCTTTTTAACATGGGCCTGTCCTAGGGGAGGGACTAGTCCGCAAAACGGCTGATCATAGGCCAGTTTTTTTTTGGGTCAATTGTCGTAATTTTGTCTGGTTTTAGGATAGTCAAATGAGGAAAATAAACAACAAATTTCTTATATATATTCTAAGTTGATGAAAGTTTCATTTACAGACTACCCAAAAAATAACCCCTTTATTACCGACCGCCGGCTAGCCGAATTCCATGGAGCGAACTGCCATAGTTTAACCGGTAGGGTTTGGACCGGTAAAAGGCCAGTCCTTCTTAGAAAACTGACCGGCTCATTACTGCAGGGCAGTTTGATGTTTATGTAGTACTATATACATATTTACTCAGAATAAGTTGAAACAATACCTGTGGAAGGAAAATATTGTAATGAAAAATATATATCGCTGTGATATAAATCAGTTGAAAACTTCTAAACTCTGTTACAGTAATATCGGCACACCCGATACAGCCAAAATTCTCTCCCTTTACATTTAACCGGCAGCATCGATGAGCTTTCGATAATTTTGATTGAAAAGTTTTGCCAAAGAACTGCTGCAGCCGTGTCTATTATTTTAATAGATATTGCATCCCGATTTCCGATTAATTTTCAATCGCAAGTAACTTTCGAAAAGCTTAGTATGGAGGGTAGCGAATTTTTGAATCAAAAAGCACAAAACGGTGCAGATATCGCTTAAAGTTTCATGTGCTTGTTTTTGGATATACTATGACGCGAAGCTTTGTGCAACTATCGCACAAAGTGTTCAGAATAGAAATTTGGGAAAGCATTAAGATGTAGTTTTAGTAAAATTGTGGAAGATTTTTTTGAGCAGAAAAAAAGGTCGGCATTTTTCAAAAGTGTAGTAAAGTTCATACATTGTTTTACTTGCAAAACGTTTTCAAAACCAAAAAAACCAAATACTCCAAATACGTCTGGAAAAAATGAACTTTTCTCATAATTATCTATTGCCTATGAGCCACTCATCACCATCTTAAAGTTCCTTCCAATGAGAACAAAAATTTTGGTACACAAGAAAAATCAGAAGAAATCAGAAATTATATCCAAAAACAAGAAAGGGTGTTTGAGCCTGGAGAGCCTGACAATACAATACAGCTTTAGTTCTTCTATTATCATTACCTGTATTAGCAAGAGCTATTCCTATTTATATTCTTAACAGATCGAAGTTTAAATATTTCCCTCTTTGACCCAGCAGAAGGAGGCGACCCAGTTCTTTATCAACACTTGTTTTGATTCTTTGGGCACCCAGAAGTTTGTATTTTAATTTCCCCGACACAGATAATGGTTTTTATATTTTTTAAAACAGGTCCCAAGACCATTACCAGTGTGATAGGGTATTCTGGAGATTTTTAAGGCCAATAAAGAGGGGTGAGGTTTTTAAATAAATTTTACCAATTTTTTTCTATATTTTTTTTCGGAATCTACAACATTTCAAAAATGTTGTGAACAAATTTGAAGAAAATCGTGCTTGCGGATACAAAGATACAGCATTTCAAAGCGAGTGGCCCACCTGTATGTGTTCGAGAAAAAATATTTTTAAATCGATTTTCCAAAAACGTAATTTTTGATGTCCGTGAACATCATAACTCAAAATCTACTGAAGCGATCTTTATGAAAATTTGAACATTACTTATTCACATGAATCGGCCGGTAATCACAGAGATTTTTTATTTTTTAATATCAAATTAACCACCATTTTTTTTTTTTTTTGGCAAAAATCGGGTTTTTGACTTCCAAGTTCTGCAAAAAAATAAAAACATAAAAACGCTTGATAATTACCTCGAGAATTATATAACCTTTATAATTTTTCTTTCTTTCGGATGATCGGATTCGGATATCGTGTTCACCGCAAAACCATTTTTTTTTTTTCAAATTTTTTCCAGACATACTTCAAATGTAATTATTTTTAATATAATGATATTACTCACATCGCCACAAAAAAAAAATCACTAAAATGTGCTTCGTTTTCGCGTTAAAAACCTTATGCCTCCCTTAAGAGCCTCATATTCCGGTTTTTGTCCAAATTTCTTTTATGAAGTCTATCCTTTTGCCACGCCTACTTTTCAAATTATAGGAAATTTATTGGGAGATTTAAATAAAACCTCACATTCTAAATTATATTGATATATTTCCAAAAACTCCGATATTCAGAGGTGTCACAAAATCCCAAGCTGTCGGAATTGAAATTTTAGTCGAATGAATTTTCATATATATAGGTGTATAAAAAGCAAATCCATTATTTTTGCATTAAATTGAGGGCTTTATTTAAGATAGTTAGAATGACCCGATTTAGGAAATTGTCGCCGTTTTGTTCGATAACTTGTTGGCATTTTAAAGGTAATTTCATTATGCCTCTCTCATAGAAGCCCTCGTTCCTATTAGCAAAAAATTGAGACAGTCGAATTTCAGAAGCCTCTCTTGAAGCGAATGTTTCACAGCAAAATTGTTCGCCATGGACAGGAACAGATGGTAATCACTTGGTGCCAGGTCCGGACTATAAGGTGGATGCAGAAGAACCTCCCAACCAAACTCCCGGAGCTTCTGGCGAGTCACTATCGATGTGTGTGGCCTGGCGTTGTCCTGATGGAACACAATTCCTCTCCTATTGGCCAAAGCTGGCCGCTTATGGGTGATTCCTTCCTTTAGACCGGTCCAATTGTTGACAGTAGAGTTCCGAGTTAAGAGTTTTGCCGTATAGGGAGCAGCTCATAGTAGATAATTCCCTGCCAATCCCACCAAAACACAAGCAAAACCTTCCTGGCCGTCAAATCCTGGCTTGGCCACCGTTTCCGCCGGTTCACCGTGTTTCGACCACGACCGTTTTCGCTTGACGTTGTCGTAAGTAACCCACTTTTCATCACCAGTCACCAACCGCTTCAGAAATGGGTCGATTTTGTTGCGGTTCAGCAGCGATTCGCAGATGGAAATTCGGTCTATGAGGTTTTTTTGCGTTAACTCGGTGTGCACCCATACATCGAGCTTCTTTGTGTATCCAGCCTTATTCAAATGGTTCCAAACGGTTTTTTGTGCAATCTTTAGCTCTTTTGCAATCGAAACAGTGCTAACATGACGGTCGGACTCGATAATTTCCATGATTTTATCGACATTTTCGACAATTGGCCTTCCAGTGCGTGGTGCATCCTTGGCATCGAAGTTACCGGAACGGAATCGACGAAACCAAAATTGCGCATGATTGGCTGTTACAGTATCAGGTCCATAAACGCTATTCACATTTTCAGTCGCCCTGGCTTGCGTTTTTCTCCCTTATCGAAGAAAAAACTGTAAAATGTAGCGAATTTTCTCTTTGCTGATGTCCATCTTTGACAAGCTCTCAAACAAAACTGAATCAATCAATCAAAAAAGTGTCAAAAAAGCTTTTTTAGTAGGAACTGTCATCTTTCTAATGCCTCCTAGCGGAACACGATCGGACTTATACAACGCGAGATGCAGATAAATAACGCCATATATTGGAAAAATAATGGAAAAATTTTTACTACACCAATATAATATATCATAGACAGCCGCATAAACTAAGGTTCTCTGCAATTAATAACCGATAATAGTTCCGATTCAAAATCAAAAACAATGAAATTTGTAAATTTTGTATGAAGTTTCGATCGCTTTTAATTCCGATTCCTACAGCTTTCGGATTCTATGACACCCCTGATTGTGGCAGTTTTAGATTTTTGTGACAGACCCTAGTACTAGAGGTATACTTAACAATGGTGCGATCTGGGCCAATCTTGAACTTCTTCTTATTTTTATTTATTCATATTAAATATGGTTTATATCGACTGGTTCTGGGATACACATGAACGCACTAACACAATGCACCCTCTCGACACAAAATAACATTTTTAATAAATCTTTTTTTTTAATTTAACAAATATATATTTTTATGTAGGTATATTTTATATATCGTCGGCTTAAAATGTAAACCTGCTAACTAACAATTTAAAAACTTTACAAGGTAAACGATGTTTTTTCAAAACTTAAAGCTTAGGATGGTTTATTTTCTTCCTATATGAAGTCTATTCTAAATTCGATTCTGTGCATTATACAAAAGCTACGTTAGAGCAAAGAATATGTAATGAATATAATGAATCATTACATATTCTTTGGTTGGAGGCCCTTGTTGGTGTTATCTGTGAACTCTTACCATAGTCGGACTTAGCAGTTTTACTCATTACCAATTTCTTCGTACTTACAGTTTGAAATTAAAAAAAAATTTTTTTTGCCTCACGATGCAGTGTGCTTTTTTCCTTCGGATGAAATCGGTTAAAAGTGGACTTAGCATGTTTACACTTTAAGCCGACGATATATTAAATTAGGCTTCGAATTATACCAAAAGCTAATTTTAACTGTTCTTCTTCTTCTTCTTAGTTTCCATCTCTCATTGCAGTGCCGTAGCAACCATAGGGGCAAGAGGGGGCTTTGCACCCCCACGCATTTTTGTTTTTGCCCATGAATAAAATTGAAAAAATAATTTTTCCCCCCCACGCAAATTGGAAAAATAATTTTGCCCCCTCACGCAAAACAGAATTGCTACGGCATTGTCTCCTTGTGGGGCATAGGGCCATAATTGTAACTGTTATTCCTTCCCAAAATTCTGTTGAACTTAACATTAGATGTTCATTCCCTTTTATATAAAATTGAGGAATACAGATTTTGAAAATAGACATGACCCAACATTTAGGTGTAGACGTGCAATAGACACGAACCAAAATATTTCATTAGAAGCCATTATTATATATGTACATATGTATATAATATATACTAACGAATGCAATACTTTTTCGTTTGGCAAAAAATGTTGAAAACTGAAGCATTAAATATAAATATGAAAGATAAATCAAGATAAATGAAATATTATTATTTTGAATATATAACGATCCCGCCGGTGACACCCGTGACAGTCATTCAGAGCAAAAAATGCATAATTTCAGTGCCTAAATATTTGTAAAGGCTTTCAAAAACTAGAATATTTGTAAATAACGTCCTTTTTCTTCATTAAAACCTATAAAATACATAAGTGTCACAGGTGGAACAGCATCAATTGCCCATATATAGTGTAAGGTATTTAGTTATCATTTTTTTCCAATTTTATAAACATTTTTATAAAAGTTGTTTGGATTTTTTCAGCTGTTAACCGTTGTCCTTTGAAATAGTGTTAAAATCTGTCCCTCCGCTTTTAGTAGATAATTTAGAGCACAAAATTTTATGGCATATATGTTATAGCAACATTTGGGACATTATAGCAGATTACCTCAAAGCAACAATGATAACACAAAGCTGTGTTTCCCCACAAGAGGGGATGTGTTAATAAAAGCTTTCCTTTCATTTTCCAATTGAAGAAGCTTTTTCAATCCATCTTCTCCCAATATGTATTTCAGTTTGTGTACACAATTTTAAGGAGCTTTTTCAAACGGATATTCAGATAGTAAACGTTAAAAAAAATGGAAATGGCTTTTTCCATGCCCATCACAGTTAATCTAAATTCCATGTACCTATTTTTTTGATAAATCCCTCAAGAGACAATTGTATGTACTTTTGTAAAACAAAAAAGAAATTTTCGAAATTGCGCCTCATTTTTGCAAGAATAAATAATTCAATATCTTTGAGAATTAAATATTCTTAGAAACTGTGACGTTCCATTAGCGTAGAAGTGTGAAATGCCTTCTTGGTGCTTTAAAATCAACCCACTACACCTGCTGTACAATCACAGAGTTGTTTTCCATTCCCATTTGCTGTCCAACAAAATTTCGAATTTCTTAAATTGAAAGTCCTTCAACAATTTTCGCCATTGACCTTTTCATTAAACTAATTCACTCTGTATTCTTTGGCAATTATGTAAGTTTTTGTTTTCCAATTTTGCATAAAAGCCATATTTCTTTCTCTAAAAGTGCTTACTTCGGAATTTATTTGCATTGCGGTTAGCATCCTTCGGGCCTTATATTATACAATCAAACAGAGGCAAGTTCTCTAATTCCGACTGAGGTTTCCTTAGTTATTCTTGTTTGCAATTCAATTAGTTTCTGTTTAAAGCAAAACTAATCCTTTTATTATTATTATTATTGTGTGAATGCTCCTGAATTCAGGACATCCTTCTGCTCTTGATGGGATATTATTTTATTAAGTTTTTGTTTTCCTGAAGAAAGAAAATCTCTTTTTTTTCTTTTGTCTACTGCTGACCTTTGTTTAGTTCGTTATAGACAAATTAGGAAAGGGGAGTCCATAAAATGACTTTATGCCTTTGTTCGTTTCAGTTGGGACTCGGAGTACAGGTACATACATACATATAAACTTCAACGTGAGGAGCTAAGTATACAAGAGAATATTAAGGAGTCTTTGATTTGTTTTTCTTTTAAACCCCGTCACACTGTGTGTCGAGAATACATTGCGGTTGTGCGGTTGTGTATAACGTCAAGAACCACTCTGTCTTTTCGTCTGTATTTCTGTCTATCCATCTGTCTATTTGTCTGTCTGTTTATATACAGTTTTCTTATCGAAGAAGTTGAGCCATCTTGACGAAGTTTGATATGTGTGTTGGCAGGGACATGAGTAAGATCAAGTTCGAGAATGGACCCGATCGAACCATTTTTAGGGGTACCTCCAGTACTAGGGTCTGTCACAAAAATCTTAAAAACTGCTCTAAAATCAGAATTTTTCGAGATATTTCAATGAAATGTGGGATTTCGGCTTATATTTAACACTCCGATTAAGAGATATACCCATAGCTTACTGTTTATCTGTGCCGGGTAATGTACTTCCAGGTTCACCTGACTGCAAAACTCTGACTTGTTTTCTTTTTCGTTTTTTTTTGGCATTCTCCTTGTTGAGAAAGTTGTTGATACCTGTGTGGCGTTGGCGTCTTTTTCGTCTCTGTCGTCACGATGCAATCAATCACGATTTCATTTCAATTTTCCTCAACAGCTTTTCTTGACAGGCATCGCAACAAAATGGCACCATCACCATTCCTCCCTCGTGCCGTTCCTTCTATACGCTCAATAAATCCGTATACGGATCCCCTACTGTTTCGTACAGTTGCTCGGAAAAGTGCATCAAAATGTGAGCAACTTCTGTAAGCAAGAATTCGCATGTTGTGCTCCGAAGAAGCCTTTGTACAATTTCCGATTGACATTTCTCATAAATAAAAGTGGAAACCACATAAAATTGCGTGAGTGTATGGAGGAAAATCGAAAAAAATTGCCTTAATGCGATGTGAGAAAAAATTGGGGGGGAAAAAAATAAAAAATAATAAACTAGGACCAGTCAGATCAGTCGTCCACATGCATACGATGTACATTCAAACCGAACGAAAATGTCTTCTCGAGCTTGTTGTGCCACAAGATTGGTAAATGTAGTTCAAAATCGATTGCGAATAGATTGATGAGCTGTTTTCGCCCAAAGGGATTTCGTAGCTTGCATTTTGCGAAAATTGTTGAGAAAGTTAATATTGCTTAAAGCTCTCTCGAAATTGATGGGAAACTATTTGCATTTGGCTGAGTACAATGTTGATAACGAATGCAATCGTAGATGCAATTCCCACAGAGCCCAACGACTGACGACGACGACGGCGACGTCGACATCAATATCAAATAAAGTGGAAAGTTTATGAAGCCATGACGAGATGCTCTATAACAGTTGGCAAAAGTTGATTTATGCATTTTCGACGATTCCCGAATATTAATCCGGAAGAAAACTTTCGCTCCGAATGGCATAAACGACATTTAATCGTCAATGACTTGACGAGAGTGAGTGGCTTTTACCTGACGAATTCTCTCGTTAAGTTTTTGTGGTAAAAGCAGTCATTTATAATGCTCGAGATATGATGGAATTTTGAGAATTGAGGATGATTTAGGGCTTTTGAACATTTGATTTATGTTCCATGAATGTATTTTAATATACGAAAGAACAAATTAAAGAGGAAGTGTGATGATTTTACGTGCTCATGCTCGTGTGGGCACAGAGGAAAATTATTCGAGGAAAATTATTTTCAGAACATGTTATCCATTCATAAGCAGATACAGTGAGCCCTCTAGAATTTGAACACACGATTATTTGAACATTGTGAAATCATGAATACTTTGTTCGAAAGCTTCTATGTTTCGATAACTGGAAGAGGATTCGCTTTAATTAGTTCGAGGTTAGGATAGTTGACTGTAAGTAGAAATCCCAAAGCATCCGAAGGATCTCTGAAGAAAAGATAAAATCTATTGACGAAAATGGACTACATTTGGATTACTCTCAGGGTGACTAAGTAAAAGCTTTCAATATAGCAGCTATGTATTCTATGTATGTGAATTGACTATCCTTCTGAAATCAACAAATGGTCCAGTAAAACATCTATTCAGTAGTTAGTTTAAGAAGGGCTTGCATGTCATTTTAGCGCAAGGTATTTTTAAGCAAATTAAAATCCTTCAAATGGAAATACTTACCTACTATAAAGACACTATAAAAAATTTTGGGCTTTCACCAAAATGTTCAGATTTTTTGCGTGCTGGAAGGTCTGAATTTCTGATATCTTGCTTTTGCATCTATGAGGCATTTAAATTTTATATAGTAAATGTGCCCGCTAAGATTTTTATGCCCGACACACACCCAGAACCAGTCGAGATGGAGCATACAAAATATGTATAGAAATGATCAGCGTCGCCAGCAGATTCAATTAAGCCATGTAGCTGTGCCGATTTAGTACCTTTCAGCAAGTGAAACTAGTGATTTACTAGTTCTTTATTGGAGCCAAAGCCACCAGTTCAGCCACTAGTTCTTTTCTATGTCCATATAAATTCTGTAGAAAATCATATTTTATGTATAGAATAGCACTAGTGCAGTTTGCAAGTTAAATACCAGAGATTTCGTAGAAAAAATTCCTAGTTCTTGCACTAGTTCTGATAGTTCTAGTAAAAGTACTAGTTCTTTTAAGAAAATTTACCTACTGATTGATGCAGGGTAGCAAGAGGTGCGATATATTTATAAATTGGGCATAATGGGATTCAATGGTTCTTGGAATAATCTCAAACGTCAAGAGCACTGACTACCATGAAGCGTCGTATTGAATGAGATCAAAGATCATAGAAAGAAGCAAAGAATCGACGCAAAACACATTTTTATAATTCCTCCAAGGGAAGAAGCGAAATTACCACTTGTATGTGAAGTGTGTCTCTTTCGAGAACACTTTTATGACTTAATCTTCATACATTTGTGTTCAATTAGACAGCTCCATGTTGTAAGAAATTGCGCGCTAAGATCTTAAAGCGGAAAGCCCTTAAGACTCCTAACCCCCTAATAAAGCAATAAAGTCGTTTCCACACTTCTAATGGATATCTCGCGGCGCTGCTAGCAACCGGCAGCCACCAACCGGAAATCCAATTTCACTTGAATAAATGTATACACGTTAAAGGTTTTCCGTTACCACAGCTCGGGCCATCGACTTTTTTTTCGTCGTCGTCTTCTTCCTCTTCTTCGGCATCGTAATAGTTGCCGTCTTAACCCGATTCGGTTCGCTTCATACTCTTTCGATTTCGTTGATGTGGTTGTTGTTTTTCTCGTTCTCATTGTTGTCGTTGTCGTCCTTCTATTTGTATTTGTTGTGGTTGCAGCAGATTTTTTGCTCTGAATCTCGAATTGTAACTTATGAGCGTTAAATTACATTTACCACGCGCGCGCGAGGAATTTCATTCGGCTGCTTGCGAACTTGCTTGAGGAACTTCAATCTTTTGACGTCAGCGACTGCAGTTAGCAATTCCTGT
Organism: Chlorops oryzae; assembly: GCA_020466095.1. Lineage (NCBI taxonomy): Eukaryota > Metazoa > Arthropoda > Insecta > Diptera > Chloropidae > Chlorops > Chlorops oryzae. Next base: position 99,009,870 of record CM035807.1, read on the forward strand.
TGCCTTGTTGCGTTTTGTTTCGATAAATATTTCATAGTTTAGCGTTGCAGCAATTTTCAATTTGCTTGCAGCACATGCTTTGCCAACCACTCACACTCTCACACACACACACACACACACACACACACACACGCCGCAGTTCGGTCGTATGTTATGCATTCAAAATAATGATGATTTATCGCTCCGTTGTACATTTGTTCCAGCGAAGTTTGATTTAAAACCGAGGGCGTTACTCAAAGGTGAAAAACTAATGCAATTGCGGACGCAAGAGTGCAAATGTGCTGGAGGGCGAAAGCATATATCTTGCCATTAAGCAAAAAATTACGAACAAATGCATAAATACAATTCGCATGCATGTGTGAATTTCATTAACTTTTTTGACGCAACTGATTGTGATTTAAAAAGCACTCCATATTTGTACATATCGCACCCTTGCTACTAAATCGACACAATTCAAAATTTCGCATTTCTCGAAAATCATTCAATAATATAAATAATATTTTTTCTAATATTATATTACTCTCAATGGAATGCTGCATCAGTCAATACAAGCGTTAATTTTGTGGGTGTTTGGGTTTATTACAAAAAAATTCAATCGAACATAAAAAATTGATAAAAAAAATTTTGAATTGTGACGATTTATTAGCAAGGGTGCGATATATCTAAAACAAGTAAGGGTGTTATAGTCAGGTGAACCTGAAAATAAAATACCTGAGACAGACGTTTATAAAAACAGGCCCCAATAGACACTACTTATCCATTAAGAGCGCAGTATTCTGATTTGTTTTTTTTAGAGAGGACGAATCGCACGCATGCCAATTTTCGTTGAATTCCTATCTTGAATTTCAGGTGCAAATTTTTGAAACCCGATTAAATACCGCAGTTTTAATATTAAACTCACCGACTGCCGGACCCATTCTTCGAGAGCTGATGTTAATGACACAGACGAACAGATGCATTTTCGTTGAACGTATTTAATACAATCCAATTTTTTGAATACCAATATAACATGCTCGTATATATAAAACTCAGCCTATCGGTCCATTTTTGACTGATGATTAAACACGCATACAACATCGTTAAGATAGGCAACTCCTTCATAAGAAAATTGTATTACGACAGACTCGGGTATACAAATAAATATTCAATCAACGATTTGTTGAACCATCGCGAAATCCTAACGGAAGGGAACTATTCGAATGTCGCATTTGAATCAAATGATCAGTTTTGCTCAGAAATCAACGATTTGTGATCTATACAACCAAAATGTATTCGACTTTTCAACAACATTTTCAAAAGGATTAACAAATGGGATTGAATATGTTTATCAACATACTGTGGCTGACTTAATGGTATCTAGCTCTACTTGTCAGTTTGTCTGAGGGCAACGAAACGACCATTCAGATGCTATTGACGTTTGTTAATATCCTTTATACATCATCAAAATGTATTTTAAAAATCAACTAAAAATTTTAATAAATACAAAGGAAAAACATGCTATCTACATATTTCCCATAATTTAATAAATTTGGAGTCTCTAAAGTTTTTTTTCAGTTTACGGACGATAATTATAAATTATAACATCCCAGTAGTTGATTTGAACATATGTTCAGCTTTTGAGTATTTTTTGTCTTCCATTCTTGGTACGTACAGTCCGCATAGGCCTAAGCTTGAGAACCTATGTGAGCAAAAATACTTTATATGACTAATACTTTCATTAATTGATATAACAAAACAAGCAATCACGGTTTTGTTGAGGATGAATACTTTTGGTTGTTGATAGAACAAATCCTTAATTGAAAATGTTTGTTGAATGCGAATACTTTGGGTTGTTGATACAACAAACCGTTGATGAATATATTTGTTGAGTGCGAATACTTTTGGTTGTTGATAGAACAAATCCTTTATTGAAAATGTTTGTTGAGTGTGAATATTTTCATTAATTGATACAACAAAACAATCAAACAAAGTTTTGTTAAGTGTGAATACTTTTGGTGATTGATATGACAAATCAGTCAAACAAAACTTTGTTTAATAATTCATATTACAAAATTTTGCCGAAATTGGTGATTTGTTTGAAATTTTTAATTGTGACAATTAAAATGCCAATGAATCGAGTTTAACAATCACCATTAATTGGAATTTTTTCGTAGCCAGTTTTTCTGTGAACACGCATACCAACATCGTTAAGATAGCTCAACTCCTTCGATAAGAAAATTGTATACGGACAGACACGGGTATAAAAATAGAATATTAAAAGTTTTTGAAACCATCGCGAAATCCTGGAACGGAAGGGAACTATCCGGAATCGTCGCATTTGAATAGAGGAAATAAATGATTTTTTTTTTTTTTTTTTTGCTCAGAAATTAGGTACTGAATGGTCAGATCTATTCACAATAAAATGTATAATATTTTTCAGAACTTTTAAAAGGATTAAAAATGGGATGAATATTTTTATAATATAACTGTGGCTCTACTTGTCAGTTTGTCCTGAGGGCAACGAAACGGACCATAGATGCTTTTGACGTTTTTTCTGAAGTACCTTTATCATCATAAAAATTGTACCTTTTCTAACAAATTACCTTTTTTTTGATCCAAGTGCATAAAAAGTTGTTTTTCCCCATTTTTGTATTATTCTTGGATTTTCATGAGTTTTTTTTTTTTTTTTTTTTTTTTGTTAATTTAATTAACACTCCCAGCTAAGGTCGTGGATGTTTGTGTCGTTTTTTCTGTTTCTGATTTTCTTTTGTTTTCCCAATATTGGTGGTATTACAACGGGCCCATGTCAGGCCTAAGGCCTTGTGTCAACCTCAATGGTGGCAGCCACACTAACCCTTACCTTACCTTACCTTACCTGTATGAAATTGTACCCAAAATGACCGAAGTATCTAAAGAAATTGAAAAGGGTGGAAAACGTACAATTGTAGGTACTTAAAAAATATTCTGTCATACAGATATACTCGATACTTAAAGCAATTCAACGAGCTTCTGCAGATGATGAAGGCTTCAATGATTTGAGACCTCACTTAAACTGTGTCCGGCAAATCGTATTCAGTAAATGTCCGTTTTTGTCTTGGGGGTTATCATATTTAAGAGCTCATTCGTATCACCAAGCCATATGTGTTTACAGTATTGCCCGGATGTACGCATCATCAAAAATGAACAAATGCTTATATTGCAGTGAATTCGGAAGGTCGAAGGATGACAATGGCAAATTAAATGATTAGAACGCATTAATTATACTGTATTCTGTGGTCCATGAGCAGTAAAAAATTGAATTTTGTTGATAAAAAATATTTAATAATAATAAATTATCTTTTAAAAGCTCTTTTTCAAAATAGACCTTTATTAAAGGATATTCTTTAAAAAAAAAAAGAAAAAATTCAACATTGGATTTGACAAAAGCTAAATTTAAATACAAAAATCTGCGATCGCTTTTGAAACTTAATCAAATCAAAGAATTTATTTTTAATCCATGCGAAATGCGTACTCGGAATGAGGAGTTAAGCATGCTCCACTGGGCAATTGTCGTTAATAAATATCAATAATAAATTAAAAGGATGGAACCTCTCGGACTGGCCATTGCCGCCATAATCGATTTGCTCATTTGCTGCGATTTTCTCTTTGCATCTTAATGCGGAGCTTTTCCATGCGTTGGCGGTACATTTTATTCTCGTCGGCACATTTCGTTGTTATCGCTTGTCGAACTTCCTTTTCGGACATATTGAATGTATTCGTTACCATATAGGTTAGGTCCTTCACTTTCTTTTCGTCCAATTGATGTTTCAGCGGCTTATTACATCCCAAGAACGCTGGCGACGGCTTACCGCTGAGCGTGTGCGATGCCAATGTCTGACGATCGAAAATTTCCATTAAAAGCTTTCGTGTTATATTCGCACCGGTTTGAGACCAATTGATCGATTTCAGAGCCTTTCTGGAAATCGACGTACCATGCGCTCCGATTGCAATCATTTCGCATGAGTCGTTGTTGTTGTTCAGAAGCTGCGAAACAAAAGCGGGCAGCTCTGGAACGCTTGAAACGAAATTCATTGACTCCTCTTTGACGAATAATTTCGTTGAGATTTCCCTTTCCGGTGTCGATGTGCAAATCGGAGCCATCTTGAGTTCTTGAGGCATTAAACTTAAGTCTCTGGCTGAAGTCGGCGGTAGCTTTCCTTCGCATAAATCACGGAACAAATTCTCATTGATTTCGATGCCCTGTTCGTTGAGTTTATCTTCAAGTGCATTCACCGAACTCTCGACGGCATTAACGCTCTCGAGGAATCCCAAGAACTCGTTTAAACCCTCCGTAACGAATAAGTATTCGTCCCATTTCTTTAATTTCTCAAGACGTTTCTCGATGGGCAAACAGGACGGATTGTATGCAACGCAGCGATATGATTCTCGTTTCAGTTTCTCCATTCCTACTGTCGGGAAATCGTTGCTTTCACTTTTCAATTCCTGCGTTTCCATATTCCGCAGCCATTCGCTTCGGTCCAGGACATTACAAATGCGTGTCAGGCGCTTATTCTGGAAGTGATAGGAAAAAATTCCAAATTAATAGGTACAATTTTAATTATTTTAAAATAAGTAATTTTCAATAATATTTCATGCCAACTTACTGATGATAGATCCATTATTTTTCGGCTACGAAATATTTCGCTTTATTAGATTTTTCAATTTCAATCTTATGAGTTCGCGAATTCAACTGATGGCAAAATAAATCGGACTTACCTTTTATACGCTTTTCGATTTTCGGGAAAAATTCCACTCAATTGTGTGTGTGAATTCCACAAATTTAAGCAACCAAACTCCTTTTTTTTTCGAAGGTAATTACCGAATTCCGGCTACCTGTGGACCCGATTTTTATGCAAGTTCGTTATGAGTTGGTTTTTCCTTCGGTCAAAATTATGTGATGCGATCAAAGAGCTCGTTTTTTTTTGTTTTGTTTTTACCTACACACACTAATATGGAATCGAATAATTGGTCGTTCAATAAATTTCTCCTAGGAATCGTTTTTATTTGAACAGGTCACCAAGAACGATTTTCAAACTAAATCAATTTTGTGGCAATTGACGTCTTTGAGGAAACCCTGCAATAGACTAAGAATGAAGAGAATTTAATGCAAATTTTTGATATTTTTACCCTCAATCCTCATCGTTGTCAAACTAAAAGAGGATATGTTTATCTTATGTTATGTTTACGCTATGCTAAGATATTAAGTCTCGGCAGTTTCTTTTGCCTTCTAAGAGCACTCTTGCCTTGCTTTTTCTTTTACTACCTTCAGCTGCATATTGGCTGGTGGCTTCGTGTCGGTATGATCCAATTTTAAATTATTTATCGAAAAACATTTCCGAAAAATGTACGCTTAATTTGGATAATTTAATCAGCTTATGATTTGATAGGCAGGCATCAGTACCAACAGTTCTTACCTAGGATCATTGTAACATTTTCTTTATATTAATTTGAAAGGATCATCCCTATATAAACAGTCTCTGTCGCATTCAGAGATTCATTTAATAAAAATGCATATCAAGATGCATTTGAATTGTTCGAAATTTTAAAATACGTCAATCGCAAATGAATTAAATGAATAAATTGAATAAAATGAACTGCATCGGGAGTCAATGCAATGAAGTGTGTCGCATGCCTTGGTTTCTGGTCGAAGTGAAATCGAAAGGGACGATTTTAAACCGGCGAACGGAACATTTCATTGTTCATTCCGTTGATATAAATGAGACGCAGTCGAGTAATATGTACGTGAATGGTCAAGTCGCATTCGATCACAATCAAAGTTTAATCGAAGGCAACGTTTTACTTGCTTCCGAGGATCACTCGTACGTTGAGCAGGAAATGCAACGATTAACACGGACAGTCGAAGGTTATAAATTAAATGGAAGACTGTTTTTCTTACAATACAACACTTCGAGCAGAGAGCTGGTACATAAAGTTCTTGGCGAAAGGGATATCGATTGCTCCGTTGATGTTCAGCAATGTCCAGAGGAAGTTTTCATAAAAGTTGCCCAAATTCAGTATCGCGCAACAGTGCTTATGACCAGCGAGCTTGAATGCGAAATGGAAGCCGAATTTGAAAAGCTCAAAAGATGGTGTCTTCTAAAGGTACGATATTCATTTATAATGACAATCACCTTGCATTTATCTTAACTAAATGACAACTTATCTCTCAAAGTGCCTGGATAAATCTCACTGCAATGAGACGAATGAAGCCACTACTGCTACTGCTGCTGCTGCTGCTTAATAATAATTGGATCCTGGTACAATATAGCAAGGCCTCTTTTGAGGTCGTCTATGCCATTTTGAATGAACGAGAAGCCCATTGGACTGAACAAAATATCTACAAGGATATTGTAATATATATCAATTATGGCGATGAAGTCTTCCAAGCATTGGTGCTGGCGAAATCTCGAAGCGTTGACAGCTTGATAGTCCAATTGAACGTCATAAGGGAGAACTCTGCATTAAATACTCGAATGGAAACATTGAAAAGTACTACTTTTAAGCATCCCTTTGTCAATTCTCAAAGCGTTTACTAAAAGTTGAACATTTCATTTGCTCTTTTCCTTTCGAATCTCGAAGCTTTCCAATGGCCTTTAAAATGTAATTGACAGTAGCGTAGAAAGCTCTATAAAATCATTCCATACAATAATTCCGTTATTTACATTGCAACAATATGTTAAAATATTCGTGGTGGGGGAATAAATAATGAATTAAAAACGAAAGCTGGAATGAATGTGGTAAAACGCCAATTCCGCAGAAGACTCCATATTTGAGATGAGTTCGGTTTTTCTTTTCATTTTATTTAAATTTTTATTTCATTTATTTTTTGTTGAATCTCTTTTAACTGGCAAGCCTGCCTGCCTTGTCCTTTGAATCTGGTCGAACACAAAGAAATAAACTTGAATGGGGCATGGATGCATGAAAAAAAAAAAAAAAAAAAAATTCGTAATAAATTTCTTAAGAGTTTTCCTCCAGCCCACCCGCAACCTTAAATCCATGGACTTTAGCATGAAAATCCAATGGAAATGGTTGCATATTCGATGTTTATTTATTGGCCTCGCTTGGGCGTTGTACTATTTGCCTTTTAAGCCTTAAGTGTTGTAAATGCGTATAAAATCCCTGCATCGAACGCGAGTGGACATCGACACATGAATATTTTTCCATTTATTTATATAAGGTCTTTTCGTAAAACTTAATTCCGGTGGAGTTTGCGGTGCTCTGATTCAGTATGCAAACAAATAATGCGAATGGGGCAGTCTCAATTGGATTTTTTTTATTTTTTATTTCTTGGTTTTGTTGTGTATGCGTGTATGCCCGTCAAGTGACATGTGTAGGGAAGTTTTTTCTCAAAATTCCTCAAAAATATGGTGACTCTTAGTAACTCCAAGCTATGCTTAACCCATTTCGTACCAAGCTATTTTTTTTAAAGAAAATTAAAATCGTTCAAAGGGCATGCTTTAAATTTTACTGGTCGAAAACTTGACCAGCGTTCCAGAATGGGTCAAAAATGGGCTTCAAAAGTTAATTCTTTTTTCACATTCTTTTTGTAAGTTTCTTCTTCTTCTTGCGTGTTTAACTATCCCGGTCTATCCCAGGGTCCGAAAAACGTGACCAGTTCCTCCATTTTGTTCTGTCGGTTGCATCATCCGAGGTAAGTCCTACAGCCTCTAGGTCCCATTTTATTGTGTCCATCCAGCGCAGTTTCGGACGCCCCCGTTTTCTGTAACCTTGAATTTCCCGCCTTTCTTTGCCAAAGTCTCCTCATTTGCTCTCAGGACGTGTCCATACCAGCGTAGCCTTGCTTCCCGCATTTTCCCAATAATTGGCGCACTTCCATAGCGTCTACGGATGTCTACGTTTGGAACATGATCAAGACGAGTGAGTCCGGATATTCCAGCGAAGCATCTTTGTTTCCATAACACTAACCTTTTTTTCTGCTACTTTCGTTGCTGGTAGACATTCGGTACTATAAAGAGCGACTGATCTGATGACTTTTTGTAGGTATATTTTTTAAAAACTTTAAATATTTTATAGACTACATTTCGTAATTTCCCGGTTTCTTATAGCGCCGTTATTACCTTATTTTTTTTTTTTTTACTTTTCACCCAATTTTTCGACAACCATCGTTTTTCATCCTCATCGTTTTTATCAAATTGCTATTTGTTCTCTTTTTCCTTTTATGTCTTAAAAGAAAAAAGAAAATTGTAATTTCGGAAAGTACTCCGGATTTATTATGTCATTTTTCAAGCAATTTCATCCTTCATTTTAATCTTTAAGTCAAAGCTTTTCTCAATGTCCTTAAGAAGAAAATTTAAAACGGGGGGTCTTTAACTATTCGAAAACTTTTCGTGTTTAATCAAAGTTTCTCAAAGTCTCTTCAGACTGAATTAAACTAATTCAAAGAAATTCAAGAAGATTTTACTCAATTCAATTTCCAACTTTCGAGAACTCGTACCCCAAACAAATATAAACAAATTAAGAATAAATCCCGATACTGTACTTGATGATTGTCTTTGAAGACAGTCTACGATGACAGCTCTAAGACATTTGTGAAGTGTTTTCAATTTTAATAAGTTCGGAACATAATGACAAAGGCGATAATGTTCATAGCAGCTTAGCACAATAATATTAAGTAAATAATTTACTTTTTGTGGTAGAAATGACAGTCCGTTTGAAGTATTACACTGAGCGAACGTAACCATGATATTTATGAAAGGCCGCATTGTTATTCACAGTCCTTTTGATTTTCGAGCAGAATAAAATATTTCAACTAAAAAATGGTTGAGTCAACAACATAATTGGTTGATTTGAAAGAAAATATGTTTAATTACTTTTCATTGTGTTTTGTATAATTCTCATTTGTTTTATAAAATAGGACATGTAAGATGTATGTATATAGATCGTTGAACTCTTTAAGCATTCCGAAAGCAGTCACGACAACGTTTTTTTTTTGGAGTAATGTTCAGCAGAGCCCTCTGTGGCCATTTGCTTTGAACTTGAAATAAATTTGTTCCACTGTTCCTTTTTTTATAGGTATTTTATTTAAAAAATTTTTTAAATTAAGTCATTTCAATTATGTCCGTGGTTATTTCACAAATTTAAATTTAAATCCATTTTTGAAAATTATCATATCAATTCAACGTGAAATATAGATGATTCGAAACGAAAAATCTTTATTTTTTCAACAAGAAAAATTGTTACAATTAAAAATATCCCTTATTGAAGCCGTTTTGCATGTTTATGGTTTTGAATTAACCAATTTTCTGGTTGATTTTTTTCTCAGTGTATGTAGAATGTGTAGAAATTGACCCTCAATAACGTGCAACTACGTTTTACAAAACCATCTTAGAACTCTTATGAATGTCGAATTTCTTCGACGGAGCTCTATCATATACAACAACCAAATATGTATAAATTGATTTACTATTACAGTTAACAAGGCTAAATGTCACATTGTTTAACACTAACTGCCTGCTATGCATATCCTCGATAAATACGATGCACACAACTTAGGTACTTAAAGTTATGTTGCTATAGATTCCAATTCATTTGCACTTGATACCGTTGAAGGTGATTCTCAATTTCATAAAGCATCCTTGAGACCATAATCAGGCCAACTGCTATGCTGAATCAATGAATAAGTGAATGAATGAATGAATGATTGAATGCATGGAGGCTCTTATCTAGGGCTATGAGCACCAAACCATTGATGGAGGAACTTTGTACGGCGTTAAAAGGAATGCTGCATGCACAAGTCCCTCCTTCGCCCTCTCGCTCTGTCCACATATCTCTCCATCACGCTCGCATATTGCATGCATTCAATTTTATGAATATTAAGTGGACTTTCTCCGTACTCAACGGAGTTGTTAATAATTAATTTACATATGACGACAGATGGAAATGTGTAATTATAAGAAAAAGTTTTAATGCATTCTGACTTCGTAAGAAATTTCATTTTATATGTGATTATGGCAGATAGCCTGGCTTTTTTTTTTTTGAAAATTTTTACTGCGCAGATCTTCGGGTTCCAAGATTTGTCTGCGGGAACATGTAATCGGAAAAGCAGAAAGTTGTTTTTATCGAAGAAATGGATATAAGAAAGTATTGATTGATGGAACAATTGCTTGATGAAGGCTAGTAATTTAAATTAATTAATTTAATTTTAATACATAAAAAATGTATTTGAACATTTAAAATGTATTTCTATTGTAAAATTCATAGTTTCTATGCTTTTGTCAGCATTTAATGGCGATAGATATGCGATTGAAGCTTTGATTTTATTTAAAAAAATTTATGAAATTTAATTTTCACTCTCATGCCCACAGCGCTATGCGAACAATGATGTTCTTTAATGATATTTAGTTGCATCATTACACTTTCTCATTGTTTGAAGTTCTCTTTCAACAACGACCTTTTGAAAAGCATTTATTTGTTGATTGCGTCATTTTCTCTGTCATCGTTGCATGAAAATGCAAGGAAACGAAAAAGTGAAAATTCATTTTTACAACAATGTTGCCAAAATCCTATTATCATCTGAAATATAAAGACATCATAGTGAAAAGAATATGTTTTTATGAATGGGAAACAAACTGGTTTCCTTAAATTGAGGAGAACAATCGATTGAGAAATATTTTGAAGGCTTTTAAACGAACGTTATGGTTTCTCTAAACCATATCACTGGCACTTTTATTTCGAGTATTCTAAATAATTTAAGTTCCTTCATCATTCATTCCATCGCAAAAAGCTGCTCCTTCTTATTCTCCTTGTGCGACTTCTAGGGATTCTTCGCTCTTATTCTGCTTCGTTTTTGTCACATTCTGAGAGCCTTTTTCTCAATAACTTTTATTGTATCCATCCATCGAGGAGATTTTTTTCTTTTAAGCTCACTCTTCTTTCAGGACATCCGGGCATTTTTACTTTGAACGCTTCAGTTTTGTTCGATATTTTCTCAGCACTAACAAAAAATTTTCCTCAATTTTGTTGAGAATTTAATAAGGAAATTTCATCATACATTTACCGAATAATATAACGACGTACAGCCATAATCATTGTCTCAACTAAAAGTAACGAACTTTTGGTTATGTGGAAAAATTCAGAATTCCAGGTCAGTAAGAAATTTCGTTTCACATTCAAGATTGAACACGATTTCCATTGAGTTAATAGCTCCGGACACATTATATACAAGTAGCTAAATATAAGAAAAGGTGTCGTCAACAAGTCATAAATGCGCAAAAGGTAACACGTCGAAGCAAAACGTCAGCAGACATAATCCCAGAGCGTATCATTCCATTCAAGTTGCCGCCGTTTGCACTTAAAAATGAGAAAATGAGCGCGTAATAAATGGGATTAGTGTAATAAAAATAACTTGAAGATGCACGACAAGACAAGCTGATTTTCCCCTTAATTCCATAACAACTCATAATCGCAGATAGATGGGTATGTTTGTGAATGTATGTGAATATTAATATTGTAAGGATTTTGATGGCATATTGGATAAGTGTTGAGAGAAACCTGGATAGCAGGTAGAGAGGCCCTTCTTAAACGGGACGGGTAGAATGAAAATTCGTAACGGAAATTAATTTCGACTGAAAATTTTGTTGAATAAATAGGTAAATAAAAAAATTTGGTGCAAGTCCTTTTTTTATCGGAGGAGTTTTAAACGCGTTGAATGCAACGTTTTTGGCAAATTCGTTTCTGGGAAACATTCGAGTCTAAAGTTTTATTTGGGGTTAATATGTTATATTAACGCAGTATTCTCTTTATGAACAAGATTTCTTAAAATGACATCTTAATCAAAAGATCCAGTTCTATAGGCCTTTAAACGTTTTTATTGCATCCTTAATAAAGCTTTAATGCTGTTGATCTGAGAAAGGCAGCAAAAACACATTTCGGATTCGCTTACATTTGAGGAATCAAAAGCATTTTTTGTTGCGTCTTTTGTCCTGAAAAGTCGTTTAATTGTTTATCCAATTTCTTTAAGTTCTGATTCGGTTGGAAATTGTGGGATAATATTTTCCTCAAAAAATTCCTTTTTATATAGCATTTTTAGCTTTGGTTTAGGATGAAAAGAAAAATCATATTTATATTCATAATCATATATACTTTATATGTGGGTCCGAAATGTGTCCGAATTATTACAAAATATAAGGCTTGGCCTATGAGTCTAAACGATGTGTAAACTATAAGGTTCAGAAATATGCGAAAATAAATAAAAATCTCGGACTTTGTCTTCGAAAAGAAGGCGTCGACGGCGATATATATTTATATGACTCTTATATGAACACATTCGATATACGAAACGAACTCATATTGGAAAATCTGAAAAAAAAGGGATACACGCTCTGTATGACTCTTAAAAGAGCTCATTATGAGGGCTCCAAATTAGGATTCATGTAAGATTTCTTGAGGACTCAGGATGTTTGTTCGGAATAAATGTTTCGATTGAAATCGCAATAGTAGCACTGTTGCCAGTTTCGCGGGATCTCCGCGGAATTATAAAGACATTTATGATCTTTAGTGGAGTTTTAGGCCAGAAAAGTGGTCAGGGAAATTTTTACGGGACCTCATGGAACAAGTTTTTGTTTAAATAATGTCTTAAAATTTAATTTTAATGAATTTTGGTCTTGTTTAGCGGGATATACCGCTAAAAAAAAACTGGCAAACAGTGAATAGAAGAGCATACAATGATTCGAAATTAAAAATTTGGACGGTTGAAGTCAAGTGTGCGGGCTACTTCGAAACTAAAAGGACTTTAAACTTCAAACGATTTTAAAATCGTTTTATATCAAGTAGGCAATATAAAATTTTTCTCTTTTTCTTTCTATCTTTTAACAAATAATTTTCAACCATTAGTGAATTTTTCCAAAGAGTCTCGATAGACCCGATATAAATTTTTGTATAAGGTGCTTAGAACAAAATTCAAAAGTTTGTTAATAGACTTGTAAAATGGCATCAAATTCCGATCCTCAAAAGAGTCCGTCAGAACAGGAAGAGGAATTTTTAAAGAGATTTTCCTTGCGAAAATTTACAGTACCGTCGGAAAAACCAAAAGATTTTCCAAATGCCTTCAGTAAGTGCAAATTCAAAGAACATAAAATATTATTTATAATTAATCGAAATGATTTCTAGAAGGCTCAAACAGTGATACATTGAAAGAATGTAAGTTTAGCGGAGAATTTGTGATTTTCGTGTATTTATTATAGGTTCCCATTTCATAGGTGCTTCGCCTCAGAAGCGTTATCGTATCGAGTATAAAAAATTGAGCAGTGTAATGAAAACAGTCGGACCATGGTGGCTGCAATCTAGAGGGCTACAAGAGCACATGAGCTCCGGAAGTGTTGGTAACTTTAGTAGAGGACACTCCAAAAAAAATCTACGGCTCACAGTTTCCAAAAGCGAATGAGCAGCAGATAGCTTGAGCTCGATATCACAAGGACAAAGGAGCATCGAATGCACCTCATCAAATAGATATAATGTTCTCGGCAAGGAACTACGCCGAGACGCGATCTGTCAACGGATTTTTGAAATCAAATATATCTCATATCAGTAAACTTCGAGATGTTGATTATGTAGAAGATCGTGTAGGCAGATTACTTAGTTTCTTGAATAATTTTGGGTATGAACGGCTCAGATCCGGTTGTGAATATTGTGACAAAGGTCAAGACGGAAAAAATGAGAAAACCCAAGTATCTGTACTTACTGGTAAATCCGAGTTTTCCGACGTCGCTTCAAATCTCGATCTATGCATTTGTGCGCTTGAAGTTATCGACGCAGAGCTGGAGGATGTATCCCGGTGCCTTCTATCAATGATGAAAGATGGACAATGCAATTACCAATGTTCCATCAAAAGGCTTCAGGCTCTTCGTAGACCCCTGAGAGAAGTAATAATGAATGTTCAGTGTCAAGCAGAATCTACAAAGCAATTGCAAGAAAGGGAAGAAAAAACGAATTTAGTTGCTTTAAGCGATGCTTCAAGTTCAACACGAGATGTAGAGAAACCGAATAATAAAAAGACAAAATTTTGGTGCGTCCCAAGGAGAACAACCTCTGAGAAAAATTTAGGAGGCGATAAACCTTCAAAAAAGTCTAAGAAGAAATCAAAAAAATCAGACTTAGATAGTGAAAATGATTCGTCACCGACCAGAGAAAAAAAGTCCAAGTCGAAAAAAGTCGAAAAAAAGCAGCGTTTCGAAGAAGAAGATAATCCAGCACAAAATAAAACTGACTTAGATAGTGATGAGGATGATTCATCGCCGACCAGAGAAAAAGAGAGCTCAAAAAAATCTGGGAAACGCTCTAAAGCCACTAAGCCAGCAAATAAACAGAGCGATCAAGAAGGAGAACAAGATGATATAGCTCGAAACCAAATTAAGTCAAAATCGAAAAAAGTCGAAATAAAGAGGCCGCTTGTTGAAGAAGATAATCCAGTTCCAAATCAAACTTTGACAGAGCCCAACCGACCACAACCAAGCTCAAAAACAGCTGAGTCTAATCTTAAAACCATTAAATCAACCACAAGTCAAAATCAGATAAAAGAACATAATGAATGTAGCGAAAGTGATCGTGGATTGAAAGAAATTTCTTCAGAGTGTCAGAGCACAGACTCAGAGGAGGACGAGGAGGAGGAGTATTACGTTGCGAACAAGCACTGCCAAACTGATTTACAGAGGCAACCAATTTATGTGCCGTTCTTTGTTTACGATGAAGGTCTCCCAACTCAACATCGCGATGGAAAGCGATATGGGAACCAAAATCGAAATCAACATCTAAGTGAAGATTGTACAATTAAGCACAGATCGACCAGAGACTGTGATCCGAATGCTAGAAATCGATATCAGAACCAAAATCGAAATCAAGATCTAAATGATGATTGTACAATTAAGATTTGCCAAGACAGAAGAAATCACAGATCGACCACAGACTGTGATCCAAATGCTAGAAATCGATATCAGAGCCGGGACGAAGACTGTACAATAGAAGTTTGCCAAGGCAGAAATCGCAGGTCCACTAAGCATTGCGATTCAAGTGGTAAAAATCGATATGAGAATCGGGACAAAGATTGCACAATAGGAATTTGCCAATACCGAAGCAATTGTGAGTCAAGAAATAAAGGGGCAAATTTTGGTTCCAACGAAACCAACGCCAACGCTCAAGAAATTAGGCCATGTTATTGCAGTCAGTGTCGCTGCAGACGAAACTTCAGTGGCGGAGCAGAAATCGTAGAAAATGATGAAACTGAGTTTGTGGAAAAAAGACGAAGGAGAAGTTCTGCTAAAGCAAAATGTTCTTGTGGTTGTGGATGTTCAGCATTTTCAAATTCTTCGAAATGTACTAAAGGAGTTGATGAAGATGACCTTGGCCAATCGGGAAGATCAAGCAAAGGGGAGGTAATAGAGACTTTTCGAGAAACATCACAGCGGAAGGAAGTAATAGAAAGAGATAAAGATAACATATTGCCTGTACGAAAATCTGTGACTATAAAAAAAGAAACGGAAGAAAACTATTACTATCCAGCAGAGGAAGAAAAAAACTTTCGCAGGAGTAGTGCTATAGATGAATCTCGAAATCAGTGTGATATGGATGATCCACAGGCACCTTGCTCGAAACGAAAATCAAGGCGATCAAGCAGAAAAATAAGGGAATGTGAATTAAATCAAACTGGAAATACCAAGCAGAGGGGACCTGTGTGTCAGAGAAGGAAAAGCCAAGTGGAAAATAATCAAGATGTGGGCGAACAGGATAATAACTATCCCGTGGAAGAGAGATTAAGCAGGACAGAAATTATTGAAGAGAAACGAATCCAAAGAAACAATACGGACGAGGGAACTTTGGAAGAGGTCGAATCCAATCATATACTAAAGAAAAAAATGAGCAAAATTCAAATCACGGAAGATCGTTCTCCATTTGAAATGAAGACCAACACTGACGAGCGTCGTTCTATACGTAAGTCTTTAAGGCCAAGTGAAGATATGATAGAATACGAAAAAGAGTTTAATCCAAAAATTAAAAATAGGACAAGTAGAACCGAACTTGTAGAAGAAAGAAAATCTTTATCCAACAGACGAAACGATGAGGCGATGAATGCCGATAAATATAGCTCAGTTGAAAAACGGTCAAGTCGATATGAAATCACAGAAGATAATCGAATTCCTTATAAGAGAAAAAGTAATGTTGAAAGTCGTCGGTCTATACGAAAATCGTTGATACCGAGTGACGATATGATTCAAGATGAGTACGACGTAGATCGACAACTGAAGAAGAGATCAAGCAGAACTGAGATTAAGGAGGAAAGAACATTTTTGTCCAATAAAAGAAACGATGAACCGATGAATGCTGATGACGATGACAATGACAAATATGATTCAGTTCAAAGAAGAACAAGCAGAGTCGTAATAACGGAGCTCAATCGACCTCCGTCAAAAAGAAAGAGTATATCTGAAGCACCCCGCTCTATACGAAAATCTCTTATACCGAGTGATGATATAATTCCAGCTGAGGATGACTTAGATACAACTTTAAAGAAAAGGTCAAGTAGGATCGATGATTGTCGAAGAAAGAAAATTTTTATCAAATAAAAGCAACGATGAAAGAACAAATGCTATGCGCCGTGATTCGATTCGTCAATCCATGCTGCCAAACTCAGATATGGATGAATATGATTCAGTTCAGAAAAGATCCAGCAGAGTTGAAATCACCGAGTATAAACGACCATCTCAGAAAAAAAGCATATCCAACGGGTGTTGTTCATGTTGTTGCAAGTGTAAAAAAACGAACAAATGTGTGGATGATAACAAAGATGACTTAGATCAATCATTAAAAAAAAGGTCAAGTAGAACTGAGATCGTGGAAGAAAGAGCATTTTTGTCCAATAAAAGACACAATGACGAGATGAATGCTGATGACCTTGAAATAGACGATTATAATTCAATTGAGAAACGTTCAAGTAGAACTGAAATAAAGGAAGTTTTTGGGCCTCCATCAAAAAGAAAGAGTAATGTTGAAGTGCGTCGCTCTATTCGAAAGTCTTTGATACCTTCAGATGATACATATAATAAAAGAAACGATGGAGCGATAAATTTTGATGACCACAATATGGATGAATATGATTCAGTTCAGAAACGATCAAGTAGAACTGAAATCAAAGAATTTTATGGGCCTCCATCAAAAAGAAAGAGTAATGTTGAAGTGCGTCGCTCTATTCGAAAGTCTTTGATACCTTCAGATGATACATATAATAAAAAAAACGATGGAGAGATAAATTTTGATGACCAAAATATGGGTGAATATGATTCAGTTCAGAAACGATCAAGTAGAACTGAAATCAAAGAAGTTTATGGCCCTCCATCTAAGAGAAAAAGCATTACTGAAGCACGTCACTCTATACGAAAATCTCTGATACCGAGTGAAGAAATTATTGAGAATGAGTATGACGTAGATCCAAAATTAAAGAAGCGATCAAGCAGAACTGAGATCGTGGAAGAAAGAAAATTTTTATCCAATAAAATAAACGATGGACATATGAACGCTAATGAACGCGATTTGGACGAATATGATGCAATTCGCAAAAGAACAAGCAGAGTTGTAATAATGGACGTTAATCGACCTCCATCCAGTAGAAAGAGCATTTCCGAAACACGTCGTTCTATACGAAAATCTCTGATACCGGTTGACGATGCGATTGAAAATGATTATGACGTAAATCCAGCTTTGAAGAAAAGGACAAGCAGAACTGAGATTGTGGAGGAAAGGAAATTTTTATCGAAAAACCGAAGCGATGAAAGGATGAATGCTGTTAATCGTCGTTTTGTTGGTTCGTTAAGACCGGATTCAGACATGGACTTCATCGAGTCGGCTCAAAAACGATCAAGTAGAGTCGAAATCCGTGAAGAAATGCCTAACCAATCGTACAGTGTTATTGAAATGTCCGAGGAACGTCGATCTAAGCGAAATTTCTTTAAAGAGGATGACGATGTTGAGCAGCAAAATCAATCGGGATATCCATGTACTTGTAAAATAACAGCTGATAAGAGTTGCGGAACAGATCCTTGTGGAGAAAGAAAATTAAAGACCGACTGTAGTTGCAAATGTTTACTACAGGATTCTAACTGCGTTACTACTTTATATATCAAGCCGAAGTGTCAAGAAACGCAAACAATTCCAGTATGCAGGATTGAGGATGATGAGGGATGTAGTTTGTCTGCTATGCAAACAGGTGGACAACTTCAAGCACAACTCGAGCTAAAAATACAGGGAGGAAAATGTAATAGAAGTGAGATGGAATTATGCAAGCCAACGGATTGTCCAGCGAGAACGTTCTGTTGTAATTGCTATGGAAAAAATGTTCCAGTCATCGAAAAAGATATTGCAAAGGAAATTCGAAAATTAATCAGAGATCGAGAGCGTAACAGCGTATTTTTAAAATTCACAATAGTCGACGATCTGTATCACATTCAAATATCAACCGATGATGAATATTTGGGCTGCCTCTATGCCACGGAGTGTGCAATATCAGAAGCCAGGAACTGCAATGCATTCGATGGATATATCACTTTGAGTGTAACTGAGTCTTGGAATTCAAAGTCGCAAATTGAGAAATTAGTTGATCATGCATTCGTCGTTGTCAGACGGGAAAACGGAAGCTATTGATTTCCAAAGAGTTTATTTGAAAAGTTTTTTTTTTTTTAATTGTTCAAATGAAGTGAGAAACATTCGAACAAAAAATGGTATATGAAAAGTTCCTTAACATAAATGTAACAATCGAAATTAAAAAACTGAACGCTTGATTACTTTAATAATTATAAAAATAATTTATGCAATGAATCTTCCTTTTCATTTTGTAGACGCTTTAAGAGGTTTTCTCCACACAAAAATTGAAAGCATTCATTTGAAAAGCGAACCGCATCAGAGGCGATGCATTTAAATTTTGAAAAAAAAAATCGACAATCCGATTTAAATTACATTTAAATATTTTCCCCATGTAATACATTTACGTTACAAACCAGACCGTATCGTTACGATATCATTTATTCACGTTTGTCTTCTCAAGGCATTGGTCAGGAGTGAATAACAACTGACTTCCCCATGCCCTGAATCTTCTCGAGCCAAACATAAATCATTTCACGAAAACAGTTCCGTTCAAAATGGACGTTTCCTATTGTGCTATAGCAGCACGCAGCTGCATTTCCCGTCAGAAGAGCGCTGAACTATGCAGTTGTGAGAAAAGAGAAGAGCTCTGGAGTACCGACGGACAAGTTAACGGATGAATGAAAGGAAGCGCTGCAAAATGTACGAGCTACGCCATGGTTTGGTGGCAAGAAAAGCGCACTGCCATAATTTTTCGTATTACGAGAAAATCTCCAGTTATGGTATAGAAAAATATGACCCAGGCAATGGCCATACAGCCAACTGCATCACCACCACCCACCTCCTTCGTTTAAGTAGTTGCTCTCAGTTGGGCTAACAATGGCTGAAAGCTGACACCGTAGAAAGGCAGGTAGACAGCTAACTATTGCAAAAATTGAAGGGATTATGAAGCATTTCAGAAGCCGATAAGTCGACTAAGTAAAAGTTCAAAGCCAAAATTCTTGGAAATGGAATAAAGGTTTCAAGTTTAGATCTTTTAAATTGAATGGATATTAAGTCGATAAAGGAGAGCATTTGTTTGTTCTCACTCATTGAACTTCATAATGATTTTTTTATACTTTGTAATCGTTACGTTAAGCTTAACTCTTTCCGTTGAATAAGAGTCATTTTTCCAAATTTTGGTTTAAAGAGAAAATGAGTGTGAGAAACGGGAAAACGTAAGCCGTCTTGGATACTTGGAAGCTAAAAAAAACATAATCCGCGCAATATAAAATTTAATCCAAAGTACTGTTTGAACTTTCTTTTCATCAAAAATATCGTCGAAACTCGAAAAGCTTTTCTTCGGAATTCTATTTTAATTGACATTCGCAATTCAATGGTAAAATATGAAAAGGCGTTTTATATTTTCTGTAATTTCCATTTACTTTAAAATTTTTCGCGATTCACTTTCGACGCCTGATTAAAAAACAAAAAATCATTTTTCTTTTCTATAATAGCATTATTTTTTGAAGACATAAAAGCGTGACACGTACACGTTGCGTGCTCATCACGACGTATGAGTGATGTGCTTTGTCAATACAAAGATGTAACCCAGTTGTAAAAACAACCCTGCAGGGAATCGAACCGATTTTAAAGTAATTTAAAGTTAGCTTTTTAATAAACCCAACTGGTTGATTAATCGACTTCTTTCCTTGGCTTCAACTCACTATTTTAACGTGGCGATGTCCTAGGCAGTAGTCAATTGTCCGTTCCTGCATGACTTTGTAACTAAATAATATCTGGCTACTTTAAAGTTGACTTAATGTCGGAAAACGAAAACACTGATTTAAATTGGTTAAAACATTTTCAATAAAAAATTGCTTTCATTAGAATTCCCTTGTTCGGTTTTATCTTTTTTGTTTTCAGCAGAAGAAGAATAATTTATTTATGAATGTGAAAATGTTTTTTAAGCGATGAATCAGAAAGAAATCCATAGGCGACTATTTTGGCTGACTTACGTTTCGAACTGCCGTTGGGGGTCTCATCAGAGCAATTTTTACGGATTGGTTGACTATTGATTTGAATCTCGGTTAGCCTTTTTAACTAACTTTGAGTGCAATTCATACCCTTGAATTATAGCATCAGAAATATATTATTTTCGTATCCAGTTTGGTTGATGTCTGCATGACTTTTCAATCGATTTCTAGTCAGTTGTGATGTAGTTAGCATAAAGTTAAATTTTAGAAATTTCCTATATTGCGCTTGTTTGATGTCTAGATGACTTTTTAACCGATTTCTAGGCAGTTGCGAAAAAGTTCGCTTTTCATTAACTTATTTACTAATCGGTTGATAAAAGTTCTGCAGGGAAAGCACGAATGCCCGTTGTATTCATGATTCATGCCTTCCCCTGTTGTAAAACAAGAATGCATGCCAGTAGCATTCATGATTCCTGCGTTCATGATCATGCATGTTTCACGACGCCTTGAAAATACATGAAACATTTCTTCTCCAGTTGTAAAGCAAGAACGCATGCTCGTAGTATTCATGATTGGTGCGTTCATGATCCTGTTTGATTCATGAATTCTTGAAAACGTTGAATTTCTTAAGAACATCGCAAATCCACCCAAAATAATATGTATGTTATATAGATATCGTACATACATACGAGGCGTCTACAGTTCGATTTTTCCGAACGTTAATATATTAAATCTAGCACTCGCGAATGAGATCTCTCGGTAGCGTAATGGGAGCGTGTTGCGATTTGTAACCTGGAGGGCTCGAGTTCGATTCCTGTCGCAGACGGAAAAATTGGGACTTAGAAAGATGCAAAGTAAATTTTAAAATTTGAGGTAAAATTTAATCCACTTATGGGGGGAGGGGGGATAGAAAGTAAGTTGGCAGTTATAAACTGAAGTTTCCTATCCAGTCATCAGACACGTCATGCATACAACAAGTGCTTAAATTTTTTTTTTATTTTTCCATTAATGTTTGAATGAAAGCAAGCCTCTAAGTTTTGAAATATTTTGAAATGTTATATTATTATCTACCTAAGAATTCACCAAAAAAAAAATAAAATTACGTCCGCCGAAGCGGGGATTGAACCCGCCTACACGAATTCCAGCAATTGGATTATTGTGTTCTTAGGATCATTGATTCGTGCATAATACGGAAGATATGTTTCATGGGCTTTCAAGCATTTATCAAACATTTTTTGTCTATGCATGATTTCCTATGACAAGCCTGTATAAAAAAAAAATGAAGAGGCATGGAAGGTTGGCATGCATGCAAAGCACCCTTAAGAGGCATGATTCATGCATCTTTCATGAATATTTTTACAACTGGGTGTAAGCGTAAATAAGAGCACGTATACGACGCTCAGTACCATTTAGTTCATTGTTTTCTATGCCATTGTTCATTGACTTATTAAAGTTCAAGTGCTCTAAGTAAAATAGTTTGCATCTATTTGGATGCTACAGTAAATTTTAACTTTCCGTCTTTTCACAACAAAGGCAAGAGCAAATTATTTTAAAAGAATTTCATTTTTATGATAAAAAAAAGTATTGCTTCTTTAGAAAGTTGCAAGTTCCCATAAAAGCATACAATGGCATCATAGACTTTCCTTAAAATGTGAAGTTGTAGTTTGATGATTTCTGCCATTGTGCGAGTACAAATTAATAATACCCACCCAAAGTTTATATAGAAGAGCTGTTACTTTATTTGTTTCAGAGAGATGGTTTTCGCCATTAATGAGTGCATAATTAGCAGTAATTTTGTAACTCACAAATGTCGTCCATGAATGAAAATATTTCTAGCTGAAATAATTATACATAAGCACTTATTCAAGTCTTTTCTTGTAGAAGCAATTTTACCCGGAAGCGAGTCATTCAGACGCTTTTGCACAGACGTTGAAGATGCGAAGTTGTGAAGATCGAATAAAGTTTCAGTTTTGCTAGGAGAATAAATTTTCTGTGTTACATGATGAAAGCTTTTCTGGGTTTTTCTCTTACTGCTTATGTTCCGATCATTTGAAACTTACATTTGCATAAAACAAGGAGAACAATTTTAAGGTAGAAATTTATATTCTCCCTTCTGTTTAATGCCAATTTTTTTATCTTTTTCTTTTTATTTACCTTTGATGTATGCATAAAAGTTAAGGAGGAGAGAGAGAGACTTGCAGGGAGTCGCATTTTCGATAAGCGGTGATAACTCAAACAGTGCTTGTGCGCTCAGCTCTGATTGCATAAATGCATTTTTTATCACTCGAGCCTGAATATGATATGACTTGTGTGGGCATTAAAGATTCTGAAAAAGAAAAAATATAAGTTTTATATTCCTTTTACGTTGACTTAGGTAGTCCTTAAAGGAGACGTTCACATCTTTGAGATTAAATTGTTTTAACGGCAGCTGATTTGATGAAATTAAGTTTCGATGTCATATGTGTCTCCGGCGACAGTTCAAAATATTTAAATAAGTTTTTAATCCACTTTTAAGTTAAGTTGCCATCATATCTTTTTGACTTTCAACCCTTTTATATAATTTCAAATAACCCATTTCTCTGTTGTATTCTCACACATGCTGCTGCATTCTGTTTTTCTTCTTCGTTTTTTTTTTTTTTTGTTTGTTTGCTTTCTCTTTTTCCTCTTTCCTTTTGATGTTTTTGCATTCCACAAAGCGCTCATTAAATTTTCTTTGTTAAGCAATTTATGTTCCGCAGTCAGCAGCACAGCTGTTCGCTGCGTGCTTGACGCTGACGCATGCAGCAGCATACCAGAACGAGTACGTGCATGAATTGCGGGAGTTATAACTTCAGAAACTTTATGGCTGCCTACTGTGTCGTCGGCAAAAACTTGTTTAAAATATTATGTTCAATGGTTTCAAATTACGAAAATCTAGTTAAAGCGAAGCATGTACAGTAAAACTTGTTAACTAATGAGTTCTTTTTCAAAGACAACGGGTGGTATGAGTAATGTTAATTACCTCGCGAAATGAAAATTCCCTTCAAAGCTTCAAATTTTCCATACTATAAATGAGAATGGCTTGGAACAGACTTCAATATCAGAATATGTATAAAAGAGAGAGAGAGAGAAAAAAAATGTCCCTTTATAGAAGGGCTTTGTTTGTTCGTTTTCGGATTGCAAGCATGAAATATGTAGCTTTGCAATGCATCTATTGGGGAGAGTGAACTCTAATGTAATGATTTCAGAAAAGCGCTCTACTTTCCACATATTATGGAAATGTGGTTTTGCAATGGCACCCTTTGAAATATTTTCAACATTCTTCGCTAACTTGTTGGCTGGCTATTCATACGGAAAGTGACTTGGTTTTTCTTTATGTATGTACGTAATTATATGCTTTCAATCATGGAAACTGTGCCACACAACTCTGGGCAGTTTTTAAATTATCTGCTCTAATTTCCTTCAATTTTGTGGCTAATTATTTTTAGTGCTTAGTTCTAGTTTTAAAACCATAAAACCAAAAGAAGAAATGACAGTCGCATCGCGAAACCCGCGATAACTTTCCCGCTTCACGCTTTATTAGAGCAATGAGTAACCAACAACTCGCCTAAGTGCTGTTGCAAAAATAAGGACTAAGAAGAAAAGCTTCAGGCAAAATGTGTTGGGAAAGTACAACAAAAAAAAATAAAACTTTAACTGAAATTTTTGCCTTTATTGCTTGATGATGGTAATAAATGAGTATAAGCACGTTAGGTTTTAAAGCGGTTTCGTATGAGCATTGAAAAGCTCGAAACTTGCAGGACATAACTGTGTGCTCAGTTGCGATTTTTGTTTTTGGCTTCTAAGATCCATAAAAATACTTGCACGAACACACATGATTGCCTCCCAGGCAAGGACGAAAATCTCAACTACTTAACTGCAAAACAATTAAGCTTCGACCCCACAGAATCTCAACTGAATTTCCTTTCCAATTATTAGAAAAAAAAGCATTGGCCAAAAGAACTTCGCATTAATAACCACTTTTCCCAAAAATTTTTCTGGCAACTAACAGAAAAACAAAAAAAAAAAAATTATCGCGCAAAGACCACGTAAGTCTCTTGTGACCTTTTTCTCTTGGTTTGTGCTTTCTAAACATGGCACGGCGCAGCACAGCACAGCACAGCACAACGCCTGCACCGTCGCTGCAACAACCTACATTTCCCTCTTCAAATATTTATCGCAGTAATTACTTGGGCATCACCCCCTTTCACACTTAACCCTATTAGGCGAGTGTGCAGAGTGAACATTTTTGCGGATTTTTTATTCGAACCGTTAGCCCCACATGCAGCAAGCTAAGCGGTTTTTGCCACACAGACGTGTATTTACCGCACATAAAGTTTTATCGCAAGAGCGCAAGCAAACACGGCGCCCGCACCATACCACACCGCACCGCACCGCACCACACCACATCACACCATACCACGCGTTAAATGATGTAAACTTGGCTTCACGCAGCATAAGGCTTTGCTAGCAAATGAGGCATGGAGCGTTAGATAGTTGAAGGCTTACATACGAAATGGTTTAAAGACAAAAGAATTAGTTTTAGGTAGAAGCACGAAATTCTCGGTCAACATTTCAACTCAGCCAGCTTTAAATGATTGAGAATCAGTCTTAAAGTTAAGTCTAAGCCAGCGCTCATACGTCCATATGCAATTCATATCACTGCAGTCCAAAATGCTAAGTCGAAATTATTTATGTGCAATATTTTAGCAGAAAATTATCGTTTTCCACATATTGAAATGCAAGGCGGAATTTTGTTGTGTTGTGTGACAACAAAATTTTCCTTCTCACGTCTCATTTATCCTTGCAGCAGGTGAACTTGACTTCAATGTGCGACGGAAGAAAAATATTGGTCACATATTTTAAAAAATCCACATTTACTGGTTCATTGCACACTACTCGGTTCACTGGCTGCAACGCATAAAGCATGTGAAGAATTTGCGCTTGAAACTTTGCTCAAGGTATTTCTCTCCGACTTCCATTCCATTGGTCAGCAGTCAGTTACGAGGGAGGGTCTTTAATTAGATGAAATGTGGAAAAAGTCACAAAAAATGTGTAGAAAGAGGCTTGTCTGCTTCGTGCCTTGGTCAGAATGTTGTCATCGTTCTCATCTCAGACATTCTTCGCAAAGCGAACGTGAGAAAATCTCAATTCAAGGCGAACTGCTTGACCTTCAGGAATATACATATATGTATGGGTAATTTCAAACGGACGTGACGGTTACTTTAGCAATTTTAAGTCCCAAATTGAAGAATGTGGAATGTAGAAAATGTAATTTTGTTTCTAACGATAATCGCGCAGCTCTTCCGGACTTTGAGTCTTATCAATATTTTATGCCAGATCAGAACGGCAATTAGATATGTTCGGACGTGACAAAAAGTTTTTTTTTTGAACTTTTTTAATTCTAAAAAGGAAATACCAAAAAACATATGTATTTTTTTTTCATAGCAAATATAAAATAAAATTTTCAAAATATAAGTACAACTGGCAGCAATGGTTCTTAAAAATCTTATGGGGAATTTTCTCTTTTCTTGCTTTGTTTCAAGCTACGAATCGTCATAAGGAGCATTCCACAGAAAATGATACTTTTGTCCCGTACAAACAGGCCAAAACTAATATAATTACTCAAAAATTTTGGAAACGCACCTTATATCCTGTTAAATATCTTAATATGAGTACATTAAAATAATATTTTCATAAAATTAAACATTTAAACATAAAAAATATCATGAATATTATTTGTCCCGTACGTGGAATGCTCCATAAACGAAAAGCTTATGATTACTTAATATTTTTACTTTCTTGGAAAAGCATTTGAAAATCCAAAAGATCAACAAAGCTAAACGTTTTTTTTCCATTAACACAAACAAGCAATTGACTACTTACTTCTCGATGTTGTTGTGGAAAGACACAATAAGAACGAAAGAAATGTGTTGACACAACAAAGTTTTGTGCCTGCAAGAAAGAACAAGAAATAAGCAAGGTGAGAGGTACCACAAGCTAACTGGGTAAAATTTTCAAGTCGTTGAATAAATAAAGAAAAATGTGGAAACAGATGTTACAACATAGGGAAATGCATGTCCTTCAAGCTACGAAGAAAAGAAAACTTTCAAAACATAACCGCTAAGAAGTCATATGGTTTTGTTGAAAAACAACTTATTCGTATATGGGTTAATTTGTGTCAAAGTAAATTTTGGATTTGCTAAGTTGAAGTTCAAGTCATTACATACATTATGTAGTTAAACTTGGGAGTAATTTTGTGGCGAAGGTAGGTTTACTTGTACAACAAACACATCTGTTTCCCTATTTTCCTCAATTGAAATGTGTTCACAATTGGAAAATAATTGGAGTTCCTTCAACTGCTCGTTTTACTCTGAGAGTGGGTAATTGTATCATTTTTCTATGGCTTCGAAAAGAACTGTGAACATTTTATATAAGAAAGTTTGAACAACCAAAAAAACTTGGTTCGCTTTTCGTGAATACATTTGCCTTATAGCCATGAAAGTGATGTCAATTAAAGCTTAATCATTTCTTCAAAACTTTCAACAATGAAACACTTGTTGCATCCCATTTCTATGCCACTGCCCCTCAATGTTGCGCAACACAATCTCTGAGATACATTTTTGATTCGTGTTGCAACAAGATGCTGTGCCATTGGAATATGTGGCTGGAGAACCTCGTTTTTAAAATACCGTGAGAGTAAAAATTTGGAGATGTTATTGATGAATTAAGAGAGTGAATGAATCAAGAAAATTCTCTTCAAATGTAACTCTTACGCGAAATTTCGCTCTTGCTTTCGAAAGCCGCGTTGGAAGAAAAAGCATTCAAAAGAAAAATCCTTAACTCAAATTCCGAATTGCAACAGTTCTTTATAAGAACAAACATGAGTGACTTCGGTAAGTGAGAAAGTGCTTTTAAAAATTCCATCGGTCTCAAGCCCGGTCCTATTTTATTCACTGAAGCGACAATCACAATTTTTTGGACTTAAATTAATCATATAATGCACAATATGCACCGTCGAAACTAGAAGAACAGCCAAACATTCCATTAAAATTCTTGTAGCATCTCACTTGTTGGACCATAGTAATATCCCGCTATTCATAACAGCCAGTGAACAGTCCAGTTACCCATGAAAGAATGGCTATAGACTGCAAAATGGCAATTGGAAGCATTTTGATACAAGACAAGAAAGGCTGGTGTAGTCCGGTCAATCTGGCAATACAATACCCGAAAAACGTAAATGAAAAGCCATGGATATTTGTTTGCTTTTTTTTTGAACAGGCCAAAAGATCAGACCCATTAAGATAGAGTATTCTGGAGACATTTATGACAATGAGTTTCGTATATATGCGGATTACTGTTCAGTCATGAAATGCTTAAGAGATAATTTCCGAGAGCCGCCCTTTTGTCACACCTATTTTTCTAATTTTTGAAACTATGCAATTCGGAGGCCCAAATATAAGCTCGAACTTCAAACTTCATCTGAATATGGAGAAAAATTTTGATTTTAGAACCGGTTGCGCGGTGTCCATGGCAGACCCTAATACTCGAGTTTGTGCTTACTCATGCCTCCGCCAATACGCATACCAAACTTTGCTTGAATAACTCAACTCCTTCGATAAAAATTCTTATACAGACAGACGGAAGGAAGAATATATGTTAGGTTAGGTTAGGCTAGATAAGGTTAGGCTAGGTAAGGTTAGGTAAGGCTAGGTAGGTTAGGTTAGGTTGGGTTAGGTTAGGTTAGGTTAGGTTAGGTTAGGTTAGGTTAGGTTAGGTTAGGTTAGGTTAGGTTAGGTTAGGTTAGGTTAGGTTAGGTTAGGTTAGGTTAGGTTAGGTTAGGTTAGGTTAGGTAGGTTAGGTTAGGTTAGGTTAGGTTAGGTTAGGTTAGGTTAGGTTAGGTTAGGTTAGGTTAGGTTAGGTTAGGTTAGGTTAGGTTAGGTTAGTAGTTAGGTTAGTTATGTTAGGTTATGAGAGGTTAGTGTGGCCACTACCAAGGGTGACACACTAAGGCTGAGAACACACCATATTAAACGAAACGAAACAGAAACAAATCGTTTTCAAAAACAACAGTAAATTGTGTCTTATGAGAGCGAACACATTAGGTTAGTCAAAACGAAACGGCTCGCTCCAGTTCTGTCAAAAACGAAACAGAAATGAAAAACTTCATATCAAAAAACACTTCAGAAAATTTTCTGATTCATTTCTGAAGCGTTTTTTTATATGAAGTTTTTCATTTCTGACAGAACTGGAGCGAGCCCCTAAGAAAGAAAAGGATTTTTCTTGACTAACCAAACGAAAAGGTTTCGTTTGATCTGGTGTGTTCTCAGTCTTAGGCCTCAGTTATGGGTCCGTTGTGATGCCACAATTAATGGGAAGACAAAGCAAAACCGAAACAGAAAAAATGGCAAAAACATCCACGGCCTGAGCTGGGAGTTGAACCCAGAGTCTATCGCTTCGAAAGTTGGAATCTCAACCAAACCCGGCATAGAGGCCGACATGGAAGGATATAGCTATGTATTATTCCACACTCGCATGCAAGTGATCCTTACCTTTACATAAACATAACAAACATTAAAGCCTTATCGAATTACTTCGACACCGTTTGAATAGATTTAGTTCTATATCATATCCCTTTTTTATGTAGTCATTTTTGTACCGAACCAGAAAAAACTGACAACGTTTAAAAAATACTTGAATGTTTAAAGCAAAAAAATAAAAAACCCAATTTTTTAAAAGTTTATTAAAAATTCAAACACCGATAATTGAATTGAACGTGGTGCATAAATCAACGTAACTTGTGCCCTTCACATTTGTGTTTTAAGTATTTTTTGTATTTTTTATTTTAATTTAATTTGTCGTTTGAACCCTCGTTATATTGAATGGTCAGCTTGATTTACATGAAAGTGCATACACAGTGTTTCAAATTATTTAGTACTCTTTTGTTTGCTGTATTTTATGCTTTCATATAATATTTTTTTGGGAGAGAATGGCGATTACTACAGCTTGGCCAATAAATACTTGAAAATGAAAATTAAGAAAAAAAAGTAAAAACGAAAGCCGTTAAAAAAAATTCAACGTAAAAGATTTTTGATTCGACTGAAGACTGAATTTTTTTTGTACAATGCAGAAAGTCAAGGGAATAAATTAAAAAATTTGGTTCATACCTTTTGCTTGTATTATTTTCATGTTAACAGCAAATAACTTTTAAAAGCACTATCAATGTCCTGTTCGAAAAAGAAAATAGTTCTTAAACACCCGAGGAACGAAATGAGTCCTTAATTAAAGCTATCGTCTCATATTTTACTGATAGTTTTAAATTACTGACAATGGTGATGCCCGCAAAAGGGAAAACCTTCGTAAAAAAGCCACTCTCAGCACGTTTTAGAATTTATTTCCTCCGATGTTATCAAGTGATATGGGTGCATGATGGTAAAGTACTTTTACCACATCGATGTCACATGAAATGTGACACAGCGCAACCACTTGGATGTTCAACAAAGAACACATACAGTTTCACTGCTCTGCTCATATGCTCGTTTGCCCGTTCATATGTAGTTCACAGCTTGGTGCTTTCTTTTTTTTTTTTTTTTTTTGAAAATTGTTCGAACTGCTCAAGCGCTGCACTTTTTGACACATTAGCAGCACGAGCTTCTCTGGCGTTGCAATCGTCGCTTGCAGCAAATTTGTCTCAACTTTCCTTGGCTGCTTTCCTTGCCTTTGCGAATATTTTCGTAAAATTTTTCAAGATGTGTACACGTTGGATTATAAAGTCGCTTGTAGCTTTGAGGTGCTGCTGTGAATGACATTTTACATCGCATACTATTTTACATGCACTTAAGAATAACATTTCGTTTCATTCTGAGCGGGTGAAACTGCTCCTAGAGGCTCCGCAGGCTTGCCTAACTGCCTGCCTAGCTGCCTGACTGCTTTATTGCTATTCAAATCACGTTGCTGCTCACATACAAATTTGCATGTTTATTTTGACTGCTGCACATATGCGTTCAAAATCACTATTAATACACGCAAACGCGTCAGCATATGCTGCAAAGTATCGGATGCTACCTACGAGAAAATGGTCGCATGAGAAGAAATATGAATCGAAATTGCATCGTGGGTGTTTCTCATTTATGTGAGTATTTTCAATAAGCAGCAGTTATTGATTGAGTCGAACAATACCAAGTGTGACGTGTGAAAAACTACTTATGCAAGTTAAGTGTCGACGTGAACATGCGAGAAGTCACGGGCGCCATTTCGCTCATTTGAATTTCAATTTTAGCCCGAAGCTCGAACACCTAAAACAATTAAGCAATTCACAAAGTCTTCTAAAATCACTTTTAAATAAATCCCCTACTAGAATCCGTATTTTTAGCTCTAGAAATACCCACTGTAGCTGGGGATAAATTTGAAAGGATCTGAGAAGACTTTGTGAGTCGCCTCAATAGTTTGCCGTTTTTAAGTTTATAGCAGAAGAAGATAGATTGGGTCACAATCTATTTGATGAATCATAAATGCTCGATCGATCAACTGCTGATTTGATTCAATAGAAAATTTTAACACAAAGCTCAACGCTACTCAAAAAGATCTAATTAAAAATAAGGTATAAAAAGTTTGTTTGAGAAAAGTCACTGGCTGAAGGAGGTTTTTGCGCTTTAAATAAATAAAAACTGTATGCTTTAGAGTAGAAAATTTCCTTTTTTTTCGTTTAATTTTCGCTTTGTAAAAGCAACGAAAACCCACAACACCAAAGCCGCCCAGAGCAGCGTATACGTAACAAACCTGGATTCACAAATACAGCAGCAACATACGGACGTTGAACAGTTTTTTTTTTGTTTACATATAAAAGAAAGAGAGCTGGGTTGAATTTGAAATGAAATAGTTTTTATTTATATAGATAGCAAAATTTTTCGCCTTTTTGTTGTCGGCATTTGGCTTCGAATTCTTTCAGGCTTGAATTTTATAATATGGGTTCAAATTTTTTATAAATATTATTTCCATGAAATTTCGTGGCATGTTTTTCTTCATACGGTCAACAAACAAAACCAATCCTTTTCAACGCATATAATACGAACGACTAAGTAGAGTGGCTTCAATTCTGAAGCAGAATGTGTAAAAATTCATGGGATTATAAGTATTCGAGAGCTACAGTATGGAAAATTCCTATTCGTAAACCCTATTTTTTCCGAGAAAAATCTATGTTTTACCTCTTTAACAAAGAAAAATTGAATCGAAAAGCAAGAATTTTCTATCATTCTTGTGAAAATAGGACGATTTATTTCAATATTGTTTACTTTATTTCGAAAATACATCATTCATTTTACTTAAATGCTTAAATTTACTGTTAAGAAAATGAATTTCAATGCACCTGTGGGTTGATAATGAATTTCTATTTTTGCTTTGAGAGTATGTCCAACATTTAATGCAACCATTTTATACACACACACTCACACAACAAACATTTCTTTATTTAAATGAGTTTTCTGGCAAGTCATTTATTACGTTTTCCTTCTTGTTTTTATGAAGACTTTGTCAAATCTTTAGTAACACACCTGCGCATGTCATGGCACGTCAAGTGCTTTTTATGGAAGCTTGCCTTCATTTATCAAAAATGTTTCATGCAAAAAAAAAAAGCCACAAATACAAAGTTCTTTGAATAAGTGAAAATTGTTGTTGTTGTTTTTATTGCCATCCTTACTTTTTATAGAGTCTACATGCCAAGACCAGCTCATCCAATAACCTGAATGTTAGGTACGTGGTAAACTTTTTTCGAACCAATATAAGCAATTGTTTTAGTTCACTTCTTCAAAGTAAAAGTCCTGTCATAAAATAGGGTAAGTTGTGGAAAATTCTTTGATAGTCATGCTAAAAGTTCACACAATATTTGCATATTCCAATCGATAACTAATATGGGTGAAAAAAAAATATAAGTATATATAATAATCAGGCATGCTCTAGAAATCGAATCGAAATAGATAAAATTTCTATTGAAATCACATTGATTTCGAAATTTTTTATTCGGATTCGAATTCTAGAGCACGCCTTAATAATAATAATAATAATAAAATTCAACTACTCGGAGTATTTAAAATTTAATTAATGTGGTAGAAAATCACTTGGAACTATATTCGATTTTGGTATTCATTCTGCACTTAAGCGTTGCATAAAGTTTCATTGAAGGATCGACGATTTCCGTAATTCCGTCCAACTGATGCAGATTGAAATCCATTTCAATCTAAATTGGCTTAAGCCAACGAGTGCCGATAAAACTTTCTACACTCCGAAGCCGTACTCTGCTCATAGATTACCACTTAAGACCTTAATTGAAATTAGTTTTCCAACTGCTCGAGTCAAAGGAGCAAGTGATGACGCCGAGGACGAAACGAGTAAATAGACAGACAACTGCGAATGCAACTGGAAAAAGGGAATCACCAGGATTAGAGGCTTTATGTTGATAGCTCGTAAAAGTGCATCATGTAAACTCTTACTTTACGGCTCATGCTTTCATCTTTTAATACTAGAACTAGGAATGCTTGGGCAGTTTAAAACATGTTTTTTTTTTTTTGTTCCCTAAGAAGACGCAAGTTTTAAGCTTAAAGGATGAGGAGTCTTTCGACATCATTTGAAATCGTAAACTGAAATAAACGGAGAGCTACTGGGATGGAGTGAATTCTTTGAATTGCTGATTATCGGTTTCCAGTGAAATGAAATAATGTTACGTTTTTTCAAACATTCATTGCCATTTTTCCATGGTCAAGAATATGGGAATTTATGGAGAAAAGCACTTACAAATAGGATGATATGATAATTAACACTTTCGAGATCCAGATGAAAGCTGAGAACGGTGGAGATTTTTCCTTTTAATTATCGTATTGGATTTTTTTTTTTTTTGAACGTTTATTTTAAATACTTAATTGCTAAATATTGAAAGCGTTTGGAATTCAAAACTGAATGAAAGGACATTTGTCTTAAATAATTAAATGTTAACAAGACAAGCCAACTTTATTTTCGATCTGAGCAGTTAAGAAACGTCTTAAGTGACAAGAAATATTTTAATGAAAGGATTCATAAAGTATTTAATTGCATTTGACATATCGAAATTGTATAAAGCTTAAAAAGCAATAAATATTTAAAGAGAATTTATCCATTTCAGTTTTGTTGTTACCGCAACATTCAATTGCACAAATGTCTAAATGGCATTCAAGTGACATTTTCAACTATCTTTAGAATGTGAAGAGCGAAAAATGAATTTACGGCTTCGTCACCACAATCGAATCTTTGATGGAGTTGCAAGCCTAATTTCGGTTAAATTTGGATGGAATAATTGACCATAAGTTCGCCATGAGGGCTTTAAAGAAATTTATTTCAAATGAGGGCACAAGCAGAGAGAGAGAATGAGAAAGAAAGAGAGAGTGCCTGTGTGTCTGTCTGTAACACAAAACTCACACATCGTGCAAGACTACATATCTATTGCAACCAATAAATTTGTATGATTTTTGTGAATGTATTGTAAATTAAACTTCAAAAATTGTAAAAAATTTCCACGCCAAATCATCTGTCATCGCTGTGTCAAGAAACTTTCTTTCATACAACAAAATTTGCAATCACGTTTTTGTAGGTGAAGTTTTTTTTTTTCATTTTAAAACCGCCGCGGCAAAATGCTGCAGAGTCATGCGTAACACAAACTTTCTATCATAATGCACAACCTTTACAGGCGTTTTATGTAAATCGCTTATACATCCTCGTATACTTACGGTTGTTGTTACGAGAGCCTTAAAAATTATAAAGATAATTTAAACAAATTCTCATCTTCATCGCTGTGTCCACAACTACTTGTACTCATTTCCTTACCGAAACAAAATTTGAAATCATGTTTTTGTAGGCCAAAATGCTGCACACAGAAGCGATGAGCAGTAACACACTTTCTATGCGATAATGCACACACCTTTAGCCGAGCGTGGCCGTTTTATAGAGTAAACGCCTACCACCACAATACAAAGTACCCGGGGTTGTGGGGTGTTCATCCGGTACGCTGCCTTCTATCTCTACTAAAGCTACATTGTAAGCTATTAGTAAACAGGTCGCTTATAATCTCGTATACTTTGTAGGCGGTAGGCACTGTTGGCCGCTGGGGCCAAGAGAGAGTGAAAGGAAGAGAGAGAGAGAGAGAGGAGAGAGAGAGAGTATGTTTTGTTTTTAGATATTTCAAAGGGCTTCCAGCCGAAAAGGCTTTGAAAATTTGACTACATTTTGGCCGACTAATTAGCTTATGGTATTTTTCCTTTTGACAAATTATCGATTTTTGTGAAATATTGGATACAGGGTTGTAGCAAGGGGTGTTATGCACAAAATTACCTCTTTACAGAAAAATTATTAAAACCTCGTGTAAATGTACTGAAGAGAATAAAAATCCCCTGAGTCCCGAATTCCTCTCGATGGGCTTGATTGAAAAGAAAACATATAAACTATATGTTTGCGGTCTCGAATCATCACTTCGAAAATTTGCGCTAATACTGAAACTCTGTCGTTTGAACATATGTTTGCACCAAACTAAAATTTAAATCCATGTCAAATGACACATTTGATAATTGCAACCATTTTTGAAGCACATCTGATTCGAGCTGTCAACATATAATTAGAGTTAATGTTGTAATATTGTCAGTGATGGAAGCCGTCATCGAACCGAAATGCGGTTTATGCGAAGTTGATTATGTATTTCAGTTTGAAATTCAATTCGTTGTGCCGCACAGTGGTTATTTGGTGGCAAAAAGTCAATTTTTCGACCAATTTATTTCAAAAAATGAATAATGTGGTTTTGTAGAGGATATAGATTAAATAAGAGAAATCCATAAATATTATTTTTCAAAAGATATTAGTTTTACTTGGAAAACCAGAAGGAAGTCACATAAATTTTAAAGGGCAATAATTGAATAAGATTTTCATTCGATTCAGTATTGCATTAATGTAAAAGAAAATCACTCCTAATATCCAAATGGTTTTTTAAAGGGATATATTTATAGTATTTAGTCAGTGGATTCGCCGAAGGATTCAGTTGGATACGATAAACGGTTTAAAAGTTAGGCGGAAATGCAAATGGCTCTATGAAATACGATGGCGATTGTAATGACAGTCATTGATGGTTTAGATGAATCTTCGCTTTTTCTCTTAATTCCATTAAAATCCAGCTCGTTGCTAAGTTCCATAATTCTAACAGCAGTCCTTCTAATTTTTTTCAAGAAATGTATGAAGCCTAACCACTGTGCAGCGGTACACTGACCTAAAAGTTGAGAGTCCCTGCGTTACATCGACAGCAAATTCTGTATATTTTGCATACACACGCCTTGTTCGGTCTATTGGCTTAGATTTCAAAATATTTGTTAGATCAATCGATCGAAATCCAACAATTGAAACCGATTTTTGGTTTAAGTGCAAAAGAACAAAAATAAATTGTAATGACTGAAATATAGTCTGATGAAGCTCATCGGCCACGGGGGTCGAAATTGGAAATACATGTTGCGGTAAATGCGCTTGCGGAAAGCAACAATAAGTTACATACATATATGAACATTTATTGCAATTGATGGAGGTTTTTGTTTTAATATAATGTACTGAAAATTTCAACGGCGCACAGTGGTTAGGCGTCATAAATTTCTTGGCAAAAAGTACAAGAATTGCTCTTAGAATTATGAAACTTAACACCGAGCTGGATTTTAATGGAATTAAGAGAAAAGCGAAGATTCATCTTAATCGGCCCCGCCCACCATCAATGACTTTCATTACAATCGCCATCGTATTTCATAGAGCCATTTGCATTTCCGCCTAACTTTTAAACCGTTTATCGTATCCAACTGAATCCTTCGGCGAATCCATGACTAAATACTATAATATATCCCTTTAAAAAACCATTTGGATATTAGGAGTGATTTTCTTTTACATTAATGCAATACTGAATCGAATGAAAATCTTATTCAATTATTGCCCTTTAATCTTTATGTGACTTCCTTCTGGTTTTCCAAGTAAAACTATCACCTTTTGAAAAATAATATTTATGAATTTGTCCTATTTAAACTATATCCTCTACAAAGCCCAACAGTCATTTTTTTTCAAATCAAATGGTTGAAAAATTGAATTAGCCACTTAATAACCACCGTCTTCAGTTTGATTTATGAAGAATCTCTTTCAAGAATTAATTATATTTATTTTATGAATAAATTAATAAACAAATTAATATATGAATAAGAATTTCAATTATTAATTAATTAATATGTTTATTTATTTGTTTATTTGTTTATTTATTTATTTGATTTTGATTGTGCTCGAGCACCACCTGAGGAGGTCCACCACAGGTTGAGAACGCCCGATGCAACTCATAATGAATATCGAAAGTTATTGTAATGTATTAAATTCGATTGGTTTGACAGAATGCCTTCAAAGCAATACGATGACCGCATGATTATTGTGTTTGCATATGCATATCAGAATTTGCAAGAGTAATTTGCCATATTAACTGGTCGGTATTGTTGTCATTGACATGTTAGAGTCCTCCCGCGGCATTACAAGAATTTGCTTTGTAATTATACATGGCTTTGTTATTCTGCCTGCATTCCGATTCAAGCAATCATGCAATAAATTGCCATTCCAAGAACTGAATAGGTCTATCCGTTGATTAATATCAAAATTTGAATAAATTAGACGAGGAGTGGGTATATCTATTATATTGCATGAAAGAAGATTTGTTTTGAATCATTTTGAAAGAATAATAGATGTATGAATTTAAATTGAAAAAATGTTAAAACATAAAAATTTAATTTCTTTTTGTTTGCGCTTCTAGCTTTAAAGATACGAACAATGATGCCAATTAATTGCAAAGATATTTTATGGGGAAAAATACGATGACGTCATTTTTAGGTATCGTCGTAGGGTTTTTGAAAGCTTATGGGTTTAATTATTTTTAAAAATTTTTTCATTTTTTTTTTTTTTTTTCAAAAAGGATGACTAGTTCATAGTCAATGTTTTTCAAGATGAAAATTATCCTCGCTTCCATTTCGTGTACACGAACTACAAATTTTACTAATAATACTGGTCATTAAGTCTCGAAATTATGTCTGAAAATGGGCAGAACTAATGATGCAATTTCAAATGCTGAGAAATTGATTTGCGATAAAAAAAAGTTTCCATTTTATTTGGTAAGTTAGTACCATTATTCAAAACATTATTGAAAAAGCAAGTTGCATACTTTGAGGCTTCAATTTGTTATTCTCATCGCTTACAGATACCCAATTAGCTTATATAAAAAATCAAAATAACAGGAAATTTTTTTTTTTATTTTATTGGAGATGCATAGGTTAAACTGAAAAAATTATTGAGGTCGGTTTAACACTCGAAATAT
The DNA here is from genome assembly GCA_020466095.1 of Chlorops oryzae. Lineage (NCBI taxonomy): Eukaryota > Metazoa > Arthropoda > Insecta > Diptera > Chloropidae > Chlorops > Chlorops oryzae. Next base: position 99,047,829 of record CM035807.1, read on the forward strand.
TGTCCTTAGACCTCCTTTACTTGCAGACAAAGTCTTTCCATAAGGAAGTTATCGAAAATATTTTTTTTTTTTTTACAAATTAGCCTAAGCCTTTTCGAAGGAAATATAACAATTATCAAAAATTCTGTAACCCCTTAAACATTCATCATATTTACACGAGATTCCGGCTGGAATTGGGAAAAAATAGAGAGGGGAACGAGATCTTCTTAAAGAATGAATCGAATACGCAGCAAAGAGTGTACCTACTAAAATGTAGTGTTCAAATCTCGGTGCGAACCCATTGCTTAGTAATTAGCAAAAGGTATTCTTAGTCTGTAAAAAAAGAAACTTGAAGATCTCGATTCTAGAGCTTTGTTGGACTATGTGTCTAAGGATAAACGAATAATTCATTGAATTTCCATACAAATCCTTATTTTCGAGAAATAAATCCACACATAGAAGAGCTCGAGAATGAAATTCCTGATATTTACAATGGAGATGTTGGATCTAAAGGAATAAAGCTCCTTCCCTAATATGTTTTTAGATGAATGCTTCGACCTTCAATATTTCCACTCCGTGAAATGCAACAAATAAAATCAGAATCACTGCATGATGCTACCATCGATCCCGATGGCGCTTCTTTAAGGAATTCCACGTAAAATAATAGCTCTTACACCCTCAATGATATTAAGTCCCAGCTGCATTGAACCAGATTTAGGGTATACATATGACTGAAGCGCATCCCTTTTTTTTGTTTTTTGTTTTATCTTCGTTTTTGTGCTCATCTCAAACAGTTTTGTCCTTTTTCGTTCACGTATGCGACTTTCATTCTATTTTATGGCAACAAATAAATGCAGCTCCCTTTGAATTCTATATTCCATTCATTCCATTCAATTCAGACACAGTCATAGACGCACAAAAACAGAAGAACAGTAAACCAGTAAAGCAGAAAAGGAAAGCAACGTATTTTCTCTAAACAAATAGTCATTCCATTTGTTATAGTTGAACTCTTTGTTTTTCATTGCATGCGGAATAGTGTCATAGAGTTTAGATAGATGGGTAATGCGATGCGTTGCAATGCGATGCGCTCCGAAGAGAGGCGAGGCGAGGCGAGGCGATACGTTGCCAGGCATCCTTTCAGAAAAAGCTTCTTTAACGCTTTGACTTTGAGCTTAGAACTTAAAAATGCATACAAGCAATTTGAGTTTTACCCAGTTGCCATTTTTTTTTTTTTTGTTTTTGTTTTATTCCTTTTCTTTCTAGCTCTTTCATGTGAAAAAACAAAAGCGAATGCCATGAAAAAGGCAAAAAAACAAGTCGTGAAAATACACAGAACTAGCATGAATGAGTGGGTACATATTGGATTGTGAAGTGCTCATTTTATAGCGTTTGTCTTCAAGTATGTTCATGTCAGATACACAGACACGCACACGCGAACACATTTGCGCTACCGGAAGTGATATCTTGGTAAATACAGATAGCAATCTGAAAGAGTTGTCAGGTGGAATGTCATGGAGTAAGTTAAGGTAAATAATTTTCTTATTGCGAGGCCGCAGAAATGCAGAGCAGGAAGCTGTCGGCATTCTTGCTGTCCTTGCGCATGCAAAAGTAGTTAAGCATCGGTGAATGTCTCAAATTAAATTCACAAAAGATTTCATGACTCTACCATACCTACTTAAATTGTGAATTTCGTGTGGAATAATGTGAGAATAAAATCGTTTGCCATTAAATGAAAAAGCCGTCCATGGGTGTATGAAAGTCATTTTTGGGGCTTATTACTCATTAGTATGCGGAGCAATCTGCCTTGTCTTGATGGTGTCATGATGTACCACCACGTCATGTAATGCCGCTGAAATTCTCGATACTCTATTTTTGGGCGAAATGAAGTGTGAAATTAAAAACGCCTACTCATATGAAAATTGAACACTAAGTAGAGATTGAAAGAGTTACGAGGAAACTTATATGATTACCTGGAGCTTTTTGAACTTTTAATGAGGAAATTGTTCGTGCATATCATTATTGATATATTTAGCACCATTTTGTGGTATGACGGATAATAGCACGGGCATAGAGTAGAAGCGTCGAAACGAAATTTTGATTGCAAAAGTTTTGACCTAAGAAATTCGGTCCCAAAAAATAAAAAAAAATATATATATAAAAATTGAAAAGAACGCAACGTTATGTAGATATTCCTGCTTGCTGAGAACTAAAAGAGCTGAGAAAATCGAAATCTATTGAGAAAAAATTCAATCTGACAATAAAAGTTTGTTTATTGCAACTTCAAAGTTGTAACGGTTATATCTGTCAAGCTACTTAGTTGGTTCTTGCGTTTTAAACTTTTGTTAGCGATTCTCGTTTAAAAATCTCGGATGAAGACAACACAATTGAATTGTTTCCAGCGGTTCAACCTGTGTTCTTGTCAACCGATGTAATGGAAAAGAAGCTAAATGCTCGTCGGATCGAAATAATAAAAGTTGCGGCAACTTCAAGTGGGAAAAATTCGATTTAAACTTTCGGAGCACACAAAGAATAGAGCCGCAAACAAAAGACGAACAGAAATATTTATTAACAATGACAATCCGAATGATGTCACAATTTTAACTTGCCACGAATTGAAATGAATTTTTACGCTAACATTTTTAAAAAATACTGATTACAACTAGTCTAGTTTGGGTCTAGTTCCAAACTGGTCCAAAAAGGACTAGTTGTAATAAGTTTTTTGAAAAAATTTTAGTACCAAAATTCTTAGAATTTTTCAGTTTTTCATTTTAATCGAAATCGGACGTCATGATTTTTTCGGATTTTTTGGGTTTTTGGTCCAAAACTTCTTCTTGCCCCCGTAAATTTATTTTTGGCTAACGTCTTATAATTGCTCAATATACCACTGTGGCAAATATAAGCGCTACCAAAGCACTCTTTCTCTCACTACGCCCTTGATTGTGGCATTTCAATCATCGTACACAAAGACTGAAAAGTGTTTTGCAACATTTTTTATACAATTTCGATTTTCGTCTGTACTTTAAACCTTTGCAATAGGAGAATCAATATCTAACGAGGTTACTGAAAAGTTTGTGATCTCAAAACAGCTCAGAACGGCTTACAGCTGCTCCCAAATGATCAGAATATTAGCTCTGAACGAAGCATGAACTTTATTCAACTTGACGACAATTATTTTGGTTAACAATTTTGTCATTCTTCAAGTATTATCTTGGTAAAAGAATGTCCTTATAATTGTATTTAAATCTATTGATTTTCCTGTTACACTATTGAACTATTTATTTTAAATAACAATCAAAGCCGTCTTTGGTCATCTTATTTGTGACTTGAGATTGATTTATGCAGAATTCTGATGCAAGGACACTCCCATTCGAACCGCGTCTGTTCCTATTCCACTTTTCGATATAAAAGTCGTAAAATTTTCCATTGAAAACACTTAAGCCCGGTTCCGGTTTCCGTTTCGTTTCGTTTGATCTGGTGTTCTCAGCCTTAGGAAGAAAACTTTCTTATTTAATATCCAGCGGAATGGCTCTGACTTTATTGCTCGGAAATGCTATCGTCGTAGCATTTACCCTTAACCTAGTTGCATAATTTTCTTTCTTTGGCAATTGGTCGGTGGAAAACATTCGTCGAAATCTATTCGCTATGATACTTATTTTCTGTATATTTCTTGCTTCCTAGCGTTTCTTCGAATTCGCCATTTTTATGTCGGAAGAAACGGAATCGTTGCAAATAACGATTCAATGACGAGTGAATATTATAGAATTTAATGGCGATAAATCGTTTTTTTTTTTTCTTCTCTCGTTTTCTTTTTCTTCTATATCCTTTCCTTGAAGAGGAATTTTTATTTTTAATAATTGCGTTTGGCTTGAATTGAGGCATTTTAAATTTTAATGAATTTTTCCCCATTAAATGAAATCTGTTTCTTCTTCGTTTTTGACGCATCCTCCATTCAGCGGCAGTTTCTTCGCTTCGAATTCCCTAAACTGTGAGTTGATGTAGCGTTTATTGAACCCCATCGTTTCGAAATTGCTTGGAATTTACACTCAATCTCTGTCTTCTTGATTGTTATGCAATTTCCAAACAAATCAATCTGAATCTCAATCTGAATCTGAATCGAATTGGCGCAATTCGAATCTGAGCATTTCAATTTCGTCCATATGTTACCGCCAGCGCACTGTGCCATTTTGGCTGTTGCATGCTGAGTGCAAATCGAAGTGAAGTCTTTGTCCTATTATTGTATCGGGACCTCTCAGCACGGTAAATGGAAAATGCAAATCGAATGGCAAGAAGATAAAACGAAAACGTTCGTGCTCGTTTAGTGTTTTCTTTGTCAAAAAAAAAAAAAAAAAAAATCCTTCAGAACGAATATAGAAGGGAACAAATCCATTGAATGGATTCATACCTAAAAGTTCGTTGAAAAAAAAATTTGCAGAAATTATAGCTGAACATGCAGTGCGAAAACGTTGAAGATCCTGAAAGTCAAATCTCACTGGCCGAAAGAAATGATCAGAGAAAAATAAAAGGAATTAATAAGCGTAAAGCTTAAAATATCCCCCATCAAACCAATTGAACTTGGACCTGGGACTTCCCCCAACTTGTGCTTTCGAATCGATTCTAGCGGGTGTTTTTTGGAAGGTAGGTTCCGCTATAACTTACAGAACCAAATTTGTACACACAATGTGAATACTCCAGAAAATCGAGATTGTGATAGGCTCCGAAAATCTGTTGGTCATGCCAAAAGAGGCTGAGAAAACCTAACCCGATACCTATTAGTCCACTCTTCATCAAGAGCCGATGACGTTGGTTCTTACCAATATTTAAGAGGTCCCCCTGTGGGAGTCTTGTTCTTTAACAAAAACATTCCAATATTTTGAATTCCGATTTTTTTTTTTGTCAAATATGAATAGTTGAAAAGCGACAGCAGGATTCTCAATTCTCAGGCATGTGAAGTTAAATCATATATTACGATAAGGGGCCACAAGAACCCAAACAAAAGCATTTCCTCATCCAACAGTGAAGCACTTTTTCATTCACTCTTTCATTCAATCATACACTATTATCATTGATAATTTAATTCAATCAACCGGAAATTTTCATTCTGATTAAAATTAAATCTACAGAAAATTTTCCAGGCATATAATTTGTCTAACCAGAAGCACTACCCTGCAGGAAGTCTGTCGCCATATGGCCCCATGTCTATATTGACGTCAATATAGACAAGAGAACTAGTGACAACGTCAACAGTATTTATAGGCGGTGTCATTTAGAGAAACTGTACTGTCAAGAGATATAGTTCATCTCCATTGACCAATGTCAACAACGTGTCTCCTTGTAAAATGTGCCGCAAAATTGAACAAGTTAAGACTCGTTAAAACTAAAATGCAAGCTATTTTTATTGAAAGCGGAAAAAGTATAAATATATATAGTTAGATTACTGGTGACTAGCGAAAAAGTACTCCATTTTGTCTACATAATAGTACCGACGTCACTAGTTCGTCAATAGTTTTTTCGGTCTACTGTCGACATTCAATGACAACTCAATGTTAAATGTCTATAGCGCAAAGCATTGCGGGGTATAGCTGGTCAGTAGTACTGTCGACGCGGTCATTAGTGAAAGAGTATAGATTCACTATTGACATTTCCTGCAGGGTAAATAAACACACACACCACACACATGCACAAGAGCATTTGAATGAGTGTCACTTGAAGTGATTATTGAAAGGACACACTTATTTACAATCATCATTCGCATTTACTTACTTATAAACGGATTAGTAAGAATAGTTTTCGATTAATCTACTAAGAGTGTTTGTTAATAATTATGAGCTGTTCATTTAGTTTCCTTCCACTTGAAACAATCACATTCCTAGTTAAGTAAATAAGCAGATTAACTGAAATCTCTTCAAATTTGATTGGATTTTGTCGTCAGTTGTCGACCAAGAAGGATAATGTGCTCCTTAAGCGAAACTTGAGATTATTATTTTATGATAGGATTTTTTCGAGTGAAACAAAGAAAAGATGAAAAAATAAAATAAAGGGAAAACGGTAAATTAAATTTTGATCGTCTCACTGCGTTACTCTAAAAAGCTACAAATCACAATTCGTTATGTTCGTTGAAGTCCATTTTATAAATGACTGCATCATCATCGTCTCTCCAATAATGGTGCTTGCACGCTTGGCAGACAGCACGATTGGATAAAGTGAAACTTTATTAAACTGTGGCCGTCCCTCGTCGTTCGTCTTGTCCATTAACTTTTTGTAAAATAGTTACTAAATCCGAAGCTCCATGCCGGGAAGGGCTCTGGAGTGCTTTGGCTGCTGTCTCCTCAGACCTATGATAAACGAACTTCGTTATAAAGTTCTTAATTAATGTGTTTGCCTGGCATGAGTTTGAAGCCCTCCAAGTACCTTAAATGAAATTAAACAACGCACTTTGATTTTTCTTATTAACTTTATTGAGTTCACAATAAGGCGATAAACTTGCAGTTCTGCAACAAAAAATGATTGAATGCAGGAAATCGGTGAGGAAAACGTAAACTTTTCAACTTTCAATTTGAAAAAAAAAACTCTTCGCCTTATTTTCATCATCAATACTATTTCTGGAAGAAAAAGGATATGGCACAAGTATAATGAACCGGAAGAGAGCTCAATTGATTCTTTCAAGTGAAAATTTTATCAATATCGACTGCGGGGTTGACTAGGCTATTTGATTTTTACCTTTTTCTCAAGAGGCTTGATCAAGATTCAATTCGAAAGGAACTTCGTTCTCATAACAAGCGGAAATGTGTATCTACAAATGTTTTGAAGACTGAGTGCACAGGCAGTTAACCAAACATAATTCGAAGAAGAAAAAATCTTAAAGTTTAGCCTTTTACATCCTTTTTGACCAACAAAAATGTTTAAGGAAAATCATTTCAACTATTTAAAGTGCAGTAGTTTCCTCATAAAAATAACCTGGAAATTTTTTTCCGGCAACTTTTTCGAACTACCGGAACACGATTTCCTCCTTGTAGGCTTTAAATTGCTCTGAGAATTTCAGTTTTTTTTTCTTAAAATACTACATGAGCTGCTCTTGTTGTTGATCGATCGTCTTCTTTGTGAATCCAGAATACTTGTCCATTCTTGTCCTTTCTCATAGTAGTATTTTTCCTTTTTTTTTTTGCAGAATATCCTGTTGCATAAGACAACATCCGATACAGGCCCCTTGTCCGGTTATTCATAATTTAAACATTTCCACTATTTATTTACAATCCTTAACCGTTTAACTGCACATGCTGCATGCATTGTTCTGCTCATTAAGTTGAGGGGGGCAAAAAAACTTCGTTTTAATGACCAAATAAAAAAATAAATTATCTCAGCTACTCAGAGGCTACAGCAGCAGCATTTATTTCACTTTTTGTTTATCCTTTTTGTGTGTATTTGTGCGTGTGTATGAGTGTGTGTGTGTCTGTCTGTGAATATTTTCCTTTCTGGGCGAGGCAGTCAGCACAAGAGACGCCCTGAAGCGTACTTATCGCACATGTGCTCGCATTGTCCTTTGGTGGACCTCAATAAAAATGAAAAACGCTTTTTAAAAGCCGTGGCCGAAGATAAAATTGCTTTTGCACTTTGACACTTTCACATTATCATAATATTTGTATGAAAATCTTTTCAATAAAAACGCATGCAATACAAAAAGCTCAGCAATCCGAACAACGCGTCCTGATCACGTACAGCACGCTCGCACGCTTGTGCTTGTCCAATACGATTCAGCCGTTGCGAAACGAAATCCACAATCGCGATGTATGCTCGGCATTTAATATGCAAATTTTTCGTGAGCAACATAACGAAGTAGTTAATGGCATTAAATTCAATTTTCGACTGGCAATGCTTAATCATATCGCTGAAGCGTCGTTAAAATTGAATTAAATATTTTATTAACTCATTAGAGTAGAAATTATGAGAGAAAATTCATTTTCGCTTAACCATTCGAACTATCGCATAACCTGCCTCAGTTTATGCTTCAATAAACTTTTTCTCTATCATCTAATTGGTCTCTAAGCTCTTCTCTATTACTTCGAAATATGCAATAGAATAAAAAAAAAATGTATAAAAATTCTTAAAAAGGATAAAGACTTCATCTATGGCAAATCAATGATATTTCCTTTTCTATTTACAAGAAAATATGATTGGGAAAAAGTCTTGTTATTAGCTTTAAGCTGCTTATAACATGTTAACTCGAAGGATCGTAGGAATTTGTATTTATTTTCTCAAATATCCTTTGATAGGTACCTACTACATACAAGGAAAAAAAGAATAAAAACCCTAAGAAAAATATCATTTCCTTCGACTACTTACAAGGATTCCAAACGGATATAGCGCGCACAGGTAAAACAAACTCATATCCCACGGCAAATGGAATTTTATCAGATCATCTCAAATTTTTACTCAAAGATTTCATGTTCATCCTTGTCTGAACGCTAGCTTTCACCTTAATACAATGCAGCAGCTACACATTCGACTGACACAACTGCGACTGCGACTGCCAAATGCAGCAAGCATGTACGTCGGAGGAAATCGAAATTGAATCCGGATTGATTGGTTTCAAAGTTGGCTACATTCGTTCGTTGCAAAAAAAAAAAAAAAAAATACTGCGGAACTAAAAAGAAAAAAATGAAAAAAATATTTTTTTAAAATCCCTTCGTCTCCGATGACGGAAAATCTCAATTCATTTTAAATCAATACTTTCATTGCATTCTCCTGTCGAGGGCTATAAATTTATAACTCTGTAAAGCATTAAGGTTTAGGATTCCTTGTGCTTTCAGCGAAATTATTTCTTTCCTTTTGTGATATAGAGGGGAGGGTAACACACTTGAAAGGATCTTCAAGAAAAAAGGAAAATATAACAACCAATATAAGGCCAAATAATAATTAAAATCGTAATAAAAGTTCACAGGACCACAACAGAATGCTAACAACATTCAAAACTTTCAATTAGCTCTCGGATAGCACAACAGGAAGCCGATTGCGAGCGACCGAAAATGGCTACGAAATCAGAAACAGCAGAGTATCGGTACAAAAAGGATGTTCGCTGCAGGTAACCTGTCCACGAAATTCACAGTGAGACGCATGGAAGAAATGGAAAAGAAGGTTGCTGATTTCACGGAAATGAAGACTGCAAACAATTGCAGCAAGAAAATGTAACAATGCGCTCAAAAGGAAACAGAACACGAAAGCCAACTAAAGTACTAGAATACGAAGAAGGTAAATTGCATTAGGAGAAATTTTTCGGCGCTCCCAATTTAAATGAATGGACCGAAAATCTTTAGGGACCTTTTCTTGCCATTACGAAAATTGTTCGCTTTGTCGATATGGTAGTGCTTAAAGATTATAGTACAATACATACTTACATACATAACTCTGTTTTGGAAAAGATGTTAAAATGAAATTTTATTTCGTTTTATTTCCTCATCAGTTAACTTTTTATACCCAGCGTAAGCGGGGTATATTAGTTTTGTGCGAATCTTGTAACAGGGAGAACTAAGCTCCGGAGATATAGACATATATATATAGAAATGATCAGGATCAAAAACTGAATCGATTTAAACATGTCCGTCTCTCCGTCTGTCCGTCCGTCCGTCCGTCTGTCCGTCCGTCCGTGGTCGGATCTCCTCCGAAACGGCTGGACCAATCAAGTCGAAATTTGGCACACAGGTATATCGGGATCCGAGTATGATCCTAAGTAAAAATGGGAGACATCCGCCCACTGCCACGCCCACAAATGAATATAATGTGCTTTCAGTAAAATGCTTGTAACTTGAGAACCACTCAACACATTCCATTGATATTTGGTGTACTGGTAAACTACAAAAAGAGACATATCCTGGAAAAAAATGGACGCCGCCCTCCGTGAGCCACGCCCACAAATAAGCCCACAAATAAGGGCTTATCGTAACTTATGAAGTAAAAGGCGTAGAAGCTTCAAATTCGCAACATAGGTTCACCAAGGCGAATGAAATGTGTAGGGAAATAATTTATGTGGCCCTCCCACTGCCACGCCCACAAATAGAGAAGCAAAACATAGTGCGCTCATAATGTCGGGACGCTGGGTATTTCAAAGTCGGGCTTGACCGACTTTAGCTTTCTTACTTGTTTTTATCTATTTAAGTGACTCGGTGTCTATTCACAAGGAAATATCTCGCATTACGCACAATAAAGTTATCAGTTCAATCTTCACGAAGTCTTCTTCTCTATATCTATCTCGTTTTCTTTCTCGCAGACCACTAAGTGGCAAGGATTTTCTTTTGGAGGAAATTGAAAATTTATTTGAGCATGTCCTTATGCGAATGGAATTCTCCTTGCCCCCTCTCCAAGGCTTGTAGAAAAAAATCATGAAAGAGAGCTCTTTATGAAAAGATGAATTTTAACACAGTTGGAGTACACCTTAAACATAGCTTAAAGTTATTTAAAAATGGCTTTATAAATATGTAGATATATCCAACGACATTATTTTGAAGTCAATTTGATTTTTATTTCATTGGATATTGTGGAAAAATTTAAATTGGAATAACTTGAGTGAGTGAACAATGTCGACATTACGTCACAATAAAGTTATCAGTTCAATCTTCACGAAGTCTTCTTGAGGTGCTATCATCTATGATCGAATTCTGTTCTCGCAGTACCACTAAGTGGCAATGGATTTTCATGGAGGAAATTGAAACGATTTATTTGAGCATGTCCTTAGTGAATGAATCTCTCCTTGCCCCCTCCGCTTTAAAAAAATCCAGCTCTTGCTTCTCAAATAGGTATCCCTCTTAAGTTGGACACTTAAATGTTCATTTGTCCCGAAAGAGCTTTAGTAAAAAAAATTCATGATGATTTTGAAAATTCGTTGTTTCCTTGGATATTTGAAACCACTTTTTGAATGGTATAAAAGTATCGTGGTACTGGATTTTGAAGGCAAATTTAACCTTTAGCAGATATATGGAAATGAAAATAGAAAATGGTCATGACTTAACTAAGACCCTCTTTTTTCATATCTCAAAATGGTCCTTTAGCGAAATTTTGTCCAAAATGTTGAAAAAAAATTTCTAAATTTTGCATCTTTTCGATGGCAAAAATACCCTTGAAACTATAACCAAGTATAAGAAAATGTTACGATTGCATAGGAAAGGTCTGACAATTCTCTGTCAAACTGCATTTAAAATTTTATCTTGCATTTAAGCATTTACAACCAATTTTGTTTCTTTAACAACAGCAAAAAATTTTAATTTTCCTTTGGGCTATAACTCTTCAGAGGTGCATTTGGCAACGTATAAAAAATGTTATCGAACGATAAAAAGTTTGACAATCCGAAAATTAAATTTTTCTTCAATTAACTGTTATAGGGAAAAATGAAATATTTTTTACAAAAATTTTTTTTTGAAACTGTTAGGTCTTAGACCCCCCCAATGAATTTTTTTTAATACAAACTTGATAGTTATACCGTCCGAATTTTTTTCTCTATACTTATATAGTAACTGTTATGTCTCTGGTTTTTTGTTATTCAATTCCTGAAGAGTTGTTTTTTTAGCTTTGCTTCGCATGTTAAATTGTTAATATCACCATTATTGATTCATTCGTTATATTTCTCTTTTGTATTCAGTTGAAAGCAAATACATACACCAATCGCACGCTAATCAAAAAAAAATCTTCCTTCTCAAAAAAACAATTACCTTTTGAAGCCTGTAAAAAAAAATTTCTTGTACAAATTTATAGAATTCCTAATGAACCGCTGTATCAATCAATATATATGTTAATTTTTTGGGTTTTGGTTTCCCAGCAGTAAAATGCAATCAAACATGAATGAATGTATTGAAATGTAGCACATTTCCTTTTGACATTCTTCGTATGCGTAAATCATCACTAATAAACTTGAAATGAATTTTTTCAGTGTACTTTCACAAAGGTCGATTTGTTTTCCAATCAATGCCAGAAATTAAAATGTTGCCGTCATCAAACATTCAAACCGCTCGTCAATAGTTCTTGTCACTGATGAAAATGCAAATCTGACTTAAAATAATATTGAACAATCCTCATTTGGGATTTGTCACGTCGATCGTTAAAATTGATGTTAAAAAATTTATGCGCTGCTCGAGCAGATTCGGGGCTTCATGATTCATGATGATGATTGCTTATTATGCAAAATATGTCAATAAAACAGTGATGGCAATATCTACAAATTTCATAAATTTCGAGTTTTATGTTTTCAAATTATGTACATACATACAGTCTGTCAAGAAATTGTTTTTACATGTGAAAAAAGTTATATATTCTATTTTTGTTGAGTCAAAATGTTAATATCGTTAGATGTTTGCTTAATTTATTTTATTGATTTCACATAACTACATATTTTGCTAAAGAATCGTAAAAAAATGTGCACATTCAAAGCAAAAAAAGGAGAGAAAAAAATAAAACATATAACTTTTTTGACATGTAAAAACAATTTCTTGACAGACTGTAACAGGTTGGCTGATAAGTCCCCGGTCTGACACATAGATGGCGTCGATAGTATTAAATGCATATTATTTTTATATAGTGGCAACCTTCAAATGATTCGTGTCAAAATTTGACGTCTGTAAGTCAATTAGTTTGTGAGATAGAGCGTCTTTTGTGAAGCAACTTTTGTTATTGTGAAAAAAATGGAAAAAAAGGAATTTCGTGTTTTGATAAAAATACTGTTTTCTGAAGGGAAAAAATACAGTGGAAGCATAAACTTGGCTTGATAATGAGTTTCCGGACTCTGCCCCAGGAAAATCAACAATAATTGATTGGTATGCAAAATTCAAGCGTGGTGAAATGAGCACGGAGGACGGTGAACGCAGTGGACGCCCGAAAGAGGTGGTTACCGACGAAAACATCAAAAAAATTCACAAAATGATTTTGAATAACCGTAAAATGAAGTTGATTGAGATAGCAGAGGCCTTAAAGATATCAAAGGAACGTGTTGGTCATATCATTCATCAATATTTGGATATGAAAAAGCTCTGTGCTAAATGGGTGCCGCGCGAGCTCACATTTGACCAAAAACAACAACGTGTTGATGATTCTGAGTGGTGTTTGCAGCTGTTAACTCGCAATACACCCGCGTTTTTGCGTCGATATGGGACAATGGATGAAACATGGCTCTATCACTACACTCCTGAGTCCAATCGACAGTCGGCTGAGTGGACAGCGATCGGTGAACCGTCTCCGAAGCGTGGAAAGACTCAAAAGTCCGCTGGCAAAGTAATGGCCTCTGTTTTTTGGGATGGGCATGGAATAATTTTTATCGATTATCTTGAGAAGGGAAAAACCATCAACAGTGACTATTATATGTCGTTATTGGAGCGTTTGAAGGTCGAAATCGCGGCAAAACGGCCCCTAATTGATTGGTATGCAAAATTCAAGCGTGGTGAAATGAGCACGGAGGACGGTGAACCAGTGCGATCCTCCTCTTTCTCTCATTGTAAAAGGTTCCCTCTTAAGTGGACATATTTCTTTGTCCCGTAAGAGCTTAGTAAAAAAAATTCATGATGATTTTGAAATTCGTTGTTTCCTGAGGTTAAACCACTTATAAGGTATAAAGTATGTGGTACGGATTTGAAGGAAATTTACAGCAGATTTGGAAATAAAATAGAAAAGTATGACTTAATAAGACCTTTTTCATACCAAAATGCTTGCAAAGTCAAAAAATGTGAAAAAAATTTCTAAATTTTGCCTTTGATGGCAAAAATACCCTTGAAACTATAATCAAGTATAAGAAAATGTTACATGCATAGAAAGGTCTGACAATTCTCTGTCAAACTGCATTTAAACTTTTATCTTGCATTTAAGCGTTTAGGCGTAAACAATTTTTTTCTTTAACAACAGCAAATTTTTTTCTTTGGGCTATAACTCTTCAGGGGTGCATTTGCGACCCCGTCCCCCCCTCACATACGATTTTTTGTTCGTCTTGGCATCCTCTATCACCCTGATCCGGATGTACTAGCTCTCGTGAATCACCTGTATATCGGTCTGATCTAATAGTTTAAAGAGTCTTTTTGTTATTCAATTCCTGAAGAGTTTTTTTTTAGATTTGCTTCGCATGTTAAATTGTTAATATCACCATTATCTGATTCATTCGTTATATTTCTCTATTGTATTCAGTTGAAAGCAAATACATACACCAATCGCACGCTAATAAAAAAACTCTTCTTTCTCAAAAAAAAATTATCTTTTGAAGCCTGTAAAAAAAAATTATTTTACAAATTTATAGAATTCCTAATGAACCGCTGTATCAATCAATATATATGTTAATTTTTTGGGTTTTGGTTTCCCAGCAGTAAAATGCAATCAAACATGAATGAATGTATTGAAATGTAGCACATTTCCTTTTGACATTCTTCGTATGCGTAAATCATCACTAATAAACTTGAAATGAATTTTTTCAGTGTACTTTCACAAAGGTCGATTTGTTTTCCAATCAATGCCAGAGAATTAAAATGTTGCCGTCATGCAAACATTCAAGACCGCTCGTCAATAGTTCTTGTCAACTGATGAAAATGCAAATCTGACTTAAAATAATATTGAACAATCCTCATTTGGGATTTGTCACGTCGAACGTTAAAATTGATGTTAAAAAATTTATGCGCTGCTCGAGCAGATTCGGGGCTTCATGATTCATGATGATGATTGCTTATTATGCAAAATATGTCAATAAAACATTGATAGCAATATCTACAAATTTCATAAATTTCGAGTTTTATGTTTTCAAATTATGACATATATCGAAAATTATTCATATCCCAGCCGAAAATTTAAGCATGCATGACAAAGTCATCGATGATTTTCATCAATTATATGCAGAGGAAAATGGAATTACTTCCCAGTTCTAATGACACTGTCATCGAAGATGGGTGCTGTTATTTTTAGTTTTATTTTTTTTTAAGCTCGCCAAATGAGAAGATTAGCCCATACATAGGTCTGTCACGGCTCAGTGGATAGAGCGTGCGCCGGGCAATCCGAAAGGCTCAAGTTCGAATCCACAGGAAGAGTGAGAAAGAGAGAGAGAATGTGGAAAAATGGTTACATTCGAAAGAGAAAATAGTATAAGGGAAAAAGTGTTCTACACTTGAGAATGAAAAAAGAACTTTGACTCCGGGCTCCCTCTCTAGACGGACTTTTCTCGAAAAAATTACCAAAAAAAAAAATAATAGTAATAATATCTTCAGATTCGTGTTTTTCTACCCGAAAATAGTCTTATCTGAACTTTTCATTGAGAAAAAAAAAATTGTGGCATTAGAGGGTTAATGCTGTTACAGCTTTGCGCAATAATTCCTATGAACTCATTAAAAAAAAGTTTTTTTTGAAACCTCTTAGGTACCGTATAGATACCAGATATCTATTATATGTATATAATATTATCTACTTTAAAAAACAGCGTTCGCCCGAGCGGGGATTAGAACTCCAGGACTGCGGATTGGTAGGCGCTCACTGTATCCACTGCGTCACGAATGGCATGGACGGCTTATTAAAATAAAAAGAAGAAAAAGAAATAATAAAAACCGAAACGTTTCATTTCCATTTTGTACCTATTCCGTACCGTGAAAGCCGGCGATTACTCCGAACTTCGATGAGCAACCCATGAACGTGTCACTAGTGAATGCCGATGCCATTCATATTGAAACGTCACTAGAGGTGAGGGTTTGAATTGGAAGTTCCCGTAGCGGCAATGTCGTGCTGAGAGTAATCGATTCTGCCATCGGGACATTCTCGGCAGGGTCATTTTTAAGAGCAGTCAAAATACGATGCCGGTTTTTGAAAATTTCCGTGCACGCGGCGATTTCAAATTGAATCGAAATAGCTACACAAATTTCATTTGATTTCGTTGCATGGGAGCAATAAATGCCAGTTCCATACAAATAATAAAAACCGGCGATTGTTTTCACACACAAACCAATTCGGATCAAAATTTCATGAGATTAAATTATTACGCCGTGAAGTATACTTTGTTATTTCGAGTGACTTATTTTTTCAAAAAAGCGATAAGGAATTAACTGAAGCTTAAATCAATTAATTTTCATAAATGAATTCGGCTTGGAAAAGAAAAAATCACAAATATTGTAGAAAGGTCCCTTCAAGCGCAAAAGATAAACGACCGTACTGAAAAGGACTCTTAAAAAAATTAAAATAAAAAATGATATAAAATATAAGAAATAAATACGAGAAATTAATTCGTTTTTTTGTTCTGTTCTCAGTACAACTACTCGCGATACATAAAAAAGGTTGTACTGGAAATGTCAAGCGCATTGGATTTTTGGTATGTGTGAGGCGAAACAAAGCCATCGCGAGTATGGCACAAAGGCTGGGATATGCTTCATTAATGTCGAGTGGGGGTAAAGCGTAACGAGTATCGTTCCGATTCCAGATCACTGCGCATGCAATCAGCCATGGAGCCATTAAGAGTGCGACGGGAACAATTGCGCGTAACCACAAAAACAAGGCGGTAACCCTTATGAACATACAGTTCATATTGTCAGCTGGCAACAGTTGCAGGCAGGCCCTGCACGCATCCACACACGCGCCCACAAACCCACTCATACACAGATGCATGCACGAATGCACATTTGACAGCATATAACGTCCCTGTATTTACCTAATGGACCGCATCCAAACACAACACCCACAACTGAAAACTGTAAGCTTAAGCAATCTTAACTGCAATAGCGCCTAAAAGCAGACAGCATTTTTTTTTTTTTTTGGCTTACATGCATTCGTCTACCTCTCGATTGCTGTTCGCTCGAACATTTTGCGATATGCAAAGCCGATTTTTCAACTTTTTTTTTCTTTTTGGTTTTTTGTACTCGTGTGATTGCCTTTCGGATTTCTTCGATTGCTTCAGATTCGGATTAAGAGTGAAAAATCTCGAAGTGCAAACTTCTAAAGCGGAGAATGTTGAAAGGATCCTGAAACGCAACAGAGAGTTTCGGCATCAAAATATTATCGTACAGTAGCCATAGAGAACACTGGACTAAGCTTCTTTTACTACAAAACCTACAGATGGAAACGAGTGAAAATTCTGAGAGGACTTAAGTGATAAAGCGAAAGGATTCAAAAAAAAAAATGGTTGAAATCACTTCTTGAGATTTTGGGTGAATTAAACTTTAATGATTCGTTGAACTGAAATCTCTAAAAAGTTCAATATCTTTTTGGGCTTTGTGTAAGGTTGACCCCACTTTCTGGAACTCATCGTTCATGAAAGCGTTCACTTTGCTGGGAAACAACTGTGAACGTACAAATTCTAGCAAATCTCTCAAAGGATATTGAGGACTTTTCCATGCATAACGATTTTATTTGCAAAAATTCACAACAAGTTTTTCAAATGACTGTCCGACACTCTCAACCCATTCGCAAACATATGAGCATAAAATTCTCGACCACTTCAATAATTTGTTCCAACAAAATCCCTTTCGAACACATCCTTCATGTTGCTCTTGTGATTAAGCTTTTCAATTTTTGCATGGCCATGCTCATAATAAAACTGTGCAAACACTGACCATGCGAAGTGGTCCGAGGAATCTCATTCACCCCCTTCCTTTCGCTGGCCGAACTGAAAAGTTTCGATGAAAATGCTGCTTTCAAGGATGCTTCGCATTAATCCAACTAATATTCTCATAAGAAGACTGCTTGTTGGAGTGCATATTTACCATAGTTGCTTGGCCATTTTTTGTTTTGCTTACATCGGAGCTGGATTAAGGGTTTGGGGCTCTTTGGCCGGCTGTTAAGTAAGGGCAACTTTTTCTTTTAAAAAACATACTATTTGCACTGAGAGTAAAAACTGAATTCTATGTTCCCATACGAAACCATTGACCACAATAAAAAAATATTAAAATTATCTGAAAAAAATAATATGAAAATTACAAAGATTTTAAAAGCTTTTTTGGAATGTATTTGCGAACCTTGTAGCTTTAAAATTTTCCGAATTTTTCGACTTCCTATTTTATGACCCTCTTGAATACCTGAAATTTCTGAATACTGAAAATACTTGTATTTTTCATTTAATTAGGTATTTATTTATTTAGGTTACGATTTGCGGATCTAAATTTAGGTCTCCTAGGCCAAAATTTCGCGTTCCATCCTTTAATCCGGCCCTGGCTTACATAGTAAGCGATCACTTGGCAAAAGTTCTATGAATGAATGAGGTCAAACGAGTTCAGTGCTTCTTTGGATGGATTTCAGTTCTCTTTCAATTTGAATGATTGGAATGAAGAGAAAGCAAATGAATATCTTTTCAGAATGAACACGTAATGCTTCCATTAAAAATATAACTTTGAAAAGATAAATATTGAAATTATCCTTCGTTTCATGAGAATTCAATTCCATTTAATATTCTCTCAAACATTATTCGATATTTCAAGAGGGGCAGAAATTATTTAAACTCATCTAAAATTAGGCATAGACAATGTTTACAATATTTCCGATATTAAGTAAATAATCTATTCATTCGTATAAGTTTCCCTACTTAATATATGCGAGGGGCTGTGGAATTATCTTCCAGCTCGGACGTGGATGTTAGTTGTGTCTTTCTTTCTGTTTCTGTTCTTCTTTGTCTTTCCATTTTTAGTGGTATCACAATGAGACCATGTGAGACATAAGTGTGTCATCCTTGGTGGTAGCCACACTAACCAACCAACCAACTTAATATATCATTCACTAAAGGGTTAAAAGAAAATTCTGAAACATCTTGGAAATGAAAAGATGTCCGTCCTCACAGGCTTGCTTAATAGAAATTTATTTTTTAAAATTTATTCCCGCCTTGTCTTGCGTAGTGAGTTTCCAGTGACGTTGTCAAAGTTTGGTAGTCAACTGAAAATTTGCCGTTTGGAAGAGTTTGGGAAAATCTTTCATTCCCTGCGTTAGTATTGGAACCACCTTTCATTGCATAAAGTTCCTTTCCTTACTGTGATATTCTCACCTTTGGTTATTTAAGTTGCTTGAAAACATTTTTCTTCAAAAAAGTAAGAAATTTTCACCACAAACTTTTCCGGTAAACAAAAAAAAACTTTTTCGACTTCAATGGTTTGCTGGCAAAAGCAATAAATGCTGGCAAAATATTCATTTTATTTTTCCTTCAGGGAACTCATTCTAAATTTTATGTATCGTAGAGAATCCGTTTAATTGTACTCTGAAAATAATTGAAAATTTCCAAGAATTGTGGATATGTGGCAATTGTTAACACATGCGAAATAAAGATAATTGCAAACTAAGTTGCTTAGCGCAGTTGCTAATGCTGAGCAGTTTATTCTTTAACCGCAACAAATTCTATGAAGTCTGCTCTTTTGCTTCATGGCAAAAGATCTTCCCATATTAAATGCCTTTTCAAGTGAATTTTGCTTCGGAAAGGACCGTAAGAAGGCTAATTAAATTAGCAGATAGTGGCTTCCTAATTAAGTGAGTGCATGAAAGTTCTGAAGATACTTGTATCCATTCGATTCAAACTTTCTCTTTAAACTCAAGCACACTTCTCAGAACTCAGATTTAAACGCTTGACACGTTGGTTTGCTCATTCGAAGAGTTTCCAGTGCAAAAGCTTAATAAAAAACATTGCAATAAAATTTGAATTAATTGAATTCATTCTTGGAAAGAAATTTAAAATCTTGAAATTGAATATCAGCAGCATCGACTAGACTAAAGTGCTTCCTCACTTGGCAATTAATGCGCTTTTAAAAAGTATTTTGGTTTCGTTTTCCAAATGTGGTTGATCAAAAAACATTTTCAGCAAGCAAAATTGTTCTTGATAGAAAGTTTTAGAAACAAGAAATCTTGCTTCTTCAGGAAGTCAAAGCGCTTTACATGCTAAGAGGCGAAGCACCTGAAAGAGCAAGGGCGGACTGGGGGTCAAAGGGCCCACCGGGCGTTTGAAAAACGGGGCCCCGTTACATAAGAAAAAAAAAACGTAACAGCTAAAAAACTGGTAAAATTTGGTTTTTAAGTTTACCTGAAATAAACTTCATAAATAAAAAAAAAAAAAAAAAAAAAGCCTTACTCCATGACTATTGATACCAGATACAGCGCACTGGGGGCCCACCGGGTTGCTCGGTTGCCCGGTGGCCCAGTCCGCTCCTGTTAAGGAGACACCAATTGAAGCTCTAGTAAAGGGGAAGCAAGTTGGCAGTCTAAGAAGCCGCATTAATCCTCTTATAGATTTAAAAAAAAATACTTTTAGATGATTTAAATGTGAAATTTGTTCTTTTTTGACTGAGAGCTCACTGATGGAGCAAATAGTTCAATATACTGAAGGGGAAAATTTTAAAAATTTAAAGCAATTAGATACTGTGAAATGTGAGATTATTTTGAATTTTTAACTAAATATAAATTTCCGTAAGAGTTTGATTAAAATAACGTGAGACGAAATTTCATTAAAAATTGAAATCACAGGAGGGCGTACGTATGTACGTTGGTCCCAAAACGAATACTTTACCTATTAATGTTGCAAGAACGTTCCGAGAAGTGTTAACCCGTGAAATATTGAACATATTAGGTGTAGTAAAAAGAAATCCATTATTTTTCCAATAGATGGCGTTATTTATCTGCATCTCGCGTTGTATAAGTCCGATCGTGTTCCGCTAGGGGGCATTAGAAAGATGACAGTTCCTACTAAAAAAGCTTTTTTGACACTTTTTTGATTGATTGATTCAGTTTTGTTTGAGAGCTTGTCAAAGATGGACATCAGCAAAGAGAAAATTCGCTACATTTTACAGTTTTTCTTCGATAAAGGAGAAAACGCAAGCCAGGCGGCTGAAAATGTGAATAGCGTTTATGGACCTGATACTGTAACAGCCAATCATGCGCAATTTTGGTTTCGTCGATTCGTTCCGGTAACTTCGATGTCAAGGATGCACCACGCACTGGAAGGCCAATTGTCGAAAATGTCGATAAAATCATGGAAATTATCGAGTCCGACCGTCATGTTAGCACTGTTTCGATTGCAAAAGAGCTAAAGATTGCACAAAAAACCGTTTGGAACCATTTGAATAAGGCTGGATACAAAAAGAAGCTCGATGTATGGGTGCCACACGAGTTAAACGCAAAAAAACCTCATAGACCGAATTTCCATCTGCGAATCGCTGCTGAACCGCAACAAAATCGACCCATTTCTGAAGCGGTTGGTGACTGGTGATGAAAAGTGGGTCACTTACGACAACGTCAAGCGAAAACGGTCGTGGTCGAAACACGGTGAACCGGCGGAAACGGTGGCCAAGCCAGGATTGACGGCCAGGAAGGTTTTGCTGTGTGTTTGGTGGGATTGGCAGGGAATTATCTACTATGAGCTGCTCCCATACGGCAAAACTCTTAACTCGGAACTCTACTGTCAACAATTGGACCGTCTGAAGGAAGCAATCGCCCATAAGCGGCCAGCTTTGGCCAATAGAGAGGAATTGTGTTCCATCAGGACAACGCCAGGCCACACACATCGATAGTGACTCGCCAGAAGCTCCGGAGTTTGGTTGGGAGGTTCTTCTGCATCCACCTTATAGTCCGGACCTGACACCAAGTGATTACCATCTGTTCCTGTCCATGGCGAACAATTTTGCTGGTGAAACATTCGCTTCAAGAGAGGCTTCTGAAATTCGACTGTCTCAATTTTTTGCTAATAGGAACGAGGGCTTCTATGAGAGAAGCATAATGAAATTACCTTTAAAATGGCAACAAGTTATCGAACAAAACGGCGCATATTTGACCTAAATCGGGTCATTCTAACTATCTTAAATAAAGCCCTCAATTTAATGCAAAAATAATGGATTTCTTTTTACTACACCTAATATTGTTTGGGGTACGAGTTCTCGAAAGTTGGAAATTGATCAATGTTGCTTCAGAACAATTGGCGAGAGTGCTGCATTGCCTCGCACATCCTCACACACACACGCACACACATGCATGCGTATATATTCCCAGCGGGAAATGTCCCCCTGACAACATCGATGAAGTCAGGGTAACTTTGGAGTCGGAACCCATGCGATTTTATTCGAAATTTTGTATCTATGAACAAGTTTGGACGGGAGTTGGACGGACAGTGAATTTACCGGTGACATATCATCCTGGGATTAAAAAATGTCACTGGTGACTCCTAGCATGACATGTCATTTGAGAGCAGCACATTTCTCTTTTCTCTCTCAATGTCTATTGATAGAAATTGAAAACTCTCTTTTTTGTCTTCACTTTGAGTATTTCGCAAGTTTTGAAAAATCTGTTTTTAACAATTTTTGTTCGCATCATCCAGGAATCGAAACCGCGATCTTCGGATCGAGAGTCGAGCACTCATACGCCACTTCATGCTAACGCTCAACTGACGCTTGAAACTTATTTAAATTTCAGTAGCCAATCAGATTCAAACACATGAACAGCACCGCTCTATGATGACATATACTCCATGGTGTCATGCGTGATAATGTCACTTATATGTCAATGATGATATCACTGATGACTTTGTCATGCAGGAGATAATTTCCCGCTGGGCTGTTGCCTGCTCGTATCGAACTTTGCTAAGCCGAGCACTAAATACTTAACAAGTTAAGTGAGGCACCAACACAATAAACTTAAACATTTTATGGTGTTGCATGTGGACCATTTATGTAATTGAATTTCTACTTGAGCTGCCATGTTCCATGCGAAAATGCGATATGACATGCGCTCAACGAACGATGTTGAATAGAGTCGACTACATTTGAAATTTATAATCAATTTCCGAGTGCCTATTAACAATTTCGGATATTTCTTTTTGCGACTAGAAGAAGAGAAGGGGAAATTTCATGGGGGCTTTAATTAAACTAGACATCCGAAGTGAAATTCAGAACAAAAGGAACACGATTAAAAGGAGCTTTGCGAAAGATTCAGTGTTTCGTGCGATATTTTTTGTTGTTTTAAAGTTTAAAATTTAAACAGATCGATATCAGATATGACTGAAGTCTCTGTGTCAGGAAAATGTAGAAGTACAGTTTTAATGCTGTAAAAATTGTTTCCTGTTAAAAAAAAATGTTATTGAAAGTTCCTTTTTGAACAATTTTGTATAAGTGGAACAAATCCTCGAAGCGAACAAAATAGTCAAGAATTCCGGTACCCTACATATAAACTTTAAGGGGATTTTCAGACACGGATACAAGGAAGAGCGAAATTCGGACATTCCCTCCTGCCCACAGAAATCGTTAGGTCAACAGCATTGGGATGTTTTTCATAAATGGTTCCCCCACATAAAAGTGGTATTCAAGCAGGCTCGGAAATAGCTATGTATGTAGGTGCAAATTTTGCGCGCGGAAATTTTTAACTATTGCTTGAACGACCCTTATGCAAAGCGTGTGTAAAAATTTTGCGAAAACAGCTGGTTTCAATGTTTGCCTTGGTGAAAGAAGGAGAAGCAAATATCGCGCATATTTTGCGCATTACAGTAGGCGTGCAAAATTTGCGAGCTCGCGATATTTCCGAGGGCGCAAATTTTGCGTACCTGCTTGAATACCACTAAAGTCCCAAAATAATCATTTTCTCGATTTCTTTATCAATAAAAATCCCACAAAATTTTCATCTACTTCAAATCTACAATATTTCTCCGATTGTAAGCAGCCCTGATGTAAAGGATTCCAATTTTAGAAGCATCGACACTAAGCGATTATCGCCCGCATATCCACCACCGGATTTTAGTTGAAGAATGCTCTCCATGTTAATGGCAGCCATTCCTCCTGGCAACCAGCAAACCGTAAATCGGGCATTCCTCCGAGTATACGATGCACTGCAGGCTTCCCCTTAAACGCACAATTTCTGCAGTCCAGCGCGTTTGTGCAGTTGCGATCGTTATGGACCCTCCTGGCCACATCGCCAACACGTCTCTTCCTTTGCTCTACACTTAGAGACCAGGTGGTCAAAGCTCCGGCATCGGAAGCCTGGTTCCAACCCGGTAGTTAAACCATAGAATATACTTTTGGCCGCTCTCAGTGAGTAGATATTGAATTACATAGAATCTAATGAATTCTTATGGATACAAGCGCTCCTCGCTAATAACACCAAGATTGCTTGCCTTTGTGATAGTGCTTGTATCAAGAGAATACCTTATAATACCTACATACATATTTGTTAAGAAAATGAGTTTAAAGATATACTGGCCTATCGATATTTTTCCGTGGTTTCAACAGTTCGTGCTAAATGAAATCTGAATTCCCATATTTTACACCACGCAAAATAAAATATTCCCTTTTCTCATTTCATGAAATTTAGAACTGAAATCCCAAAAATTAAAACTACGAATTCCAGTAATATCCACAACACTGAAAACCATCTTATCCAATGTTCTTTTAGGCGTAAAACTTCCCATACGCCATGCTAGCATATATATGTATGAGCCGTTCTTTCGAATACCCACTCTCCTAAGCAACTCTCCGCCCACTTCACCAACATCGGATTCGCTGATGTATCATAATTTACTGAAAAGCAGTAGAGAGACTCCTCAACTCGGGTCCATATGACAAAGCACATATTGTATGAATGAAAGCTTGCGTTTATGTTTGGTTTTATGTAGCTACATACATATGTTTATGACGGCCATATTCAAAGCATTGTTTTCAAAAAGATTTTCGCGGTATCATTCTGGTAGATGGCATTAGCAGAGGGATTAAAATGTGTGATTTGTAAATAAAAAGATTTACCTTTCATGCTCGTTACAATCATACACACATCCGTATATACATAAAAACATACAAACATATGCAAATAAAGACATGACATGGTAAAAGATCCATGACAACGGGTTTCACTTTCGTGACATCTTAGCTGTGCAAGGGATTTTTCACTCGAATGTGCTCGAAAAATGAAAAACAAATTTTATTTTAAGAGCCCTGACATCTTCTTGACACGCTCCATTCTGTAGGTATGCATTAATAAAACTGTGACACATTTTTGAGGTCGTCGAATGTGAACCAAAATTTGACTGCACTTTCTGAAAGTACTTGGTGAATATACTATTTGCAACAGATGCTGTTGGTGTACTGGGAAAAATTGGCCAATTGAGATTTTTCTACATTTTAATTTTAAAAAATATTTAAAAACTTTTCACCGGCTTGGGAGCTATGGGAGAGGTGATAAAATCGAAAACTTTTGAGTGTTTTACTACTTATTTGAAGAGATTATAATTTTAGATTTAGTTTTTTTGGATCAGCTAGCTCTGAAGTTTATTTTTTTTTTTTTCAAGTGTAGGGCTAAAACTTTGTCGTAGATTGGAAAATTAAATATTGAACGGGTTACGAGATATAGGCATTATCAAATTTGCAACTTAATTCTCGGCCACACATTTTGCGATCGATTTAGGAGAAACCGGACTTAATCTAACTAAATCAAGTATGAGGCGTTGCTTTATTCACCAAGTGGTTTTAGAAACTGCAGTCAAATTTCGGTTTACATTTTAAGTGTTGCACAGTGTAATCTAGCGAAAAGAAGAAAAATAGCGTTCATTTTAGAATCATGTTTGAACCAAATTAAATGAAATTTCCATTTGAGATTTTCATTGGAAAGGGATCTGTTACATATTAAATAGAATTATAGCATAATTTTATTATCACGATAAAGAGAACCCTTTGGGGCAACGTCACATTTGTTACTTTAATGAAGTCATTTCCTCATATCTTTATTATTATTATATTATTATATTTTATTTATTTCTGTATTCCTTTTAAGGATGACGGTAGCTTTTTAATTGAACCCTTTAGCATGATTTTATGAACACAAACGAAAAGTAGGATAGAAAACTGGTCCTTCAATAGACACAGCTAAATGCCCTCAGTGAAAGGAATATATGAATTTTCCCCTCGCACTTCCTTTTATTTCTCATCGTTTCATTTGAAGGTGAAAAAAGCTTTTAACGTATGTCATCATTCATTTTGCTTACGGTGGAAATTTAATTACATAAATGCATTACAAACAATAGCATTACAAAACTTTATTATTCTTTCGCCTGGCTTCGTCTGTCCTGTAGCAATGGCGTATGAAAACCTGAAGACCTGAAAACTTGAAAACTTGAAAACTTGAGCAAAAAAGGCCAACCAAACATGGCCCACTTTCTACGTTGGGACATTGAACGAGAGCACCTTTGACATTGGGGCAGCAGTAGTGAGCCCATGAATCCGAAGAGCACACCATAAGAGTATGAGTTTGAGGGTACAAATTTAATATTTCATCTGAGCCACAAGCTGTTCTTATTGTTATGCCTTCACTGAAGGCATTTTACACATTCTCATATGTGTCTACTTAAAAATGACGTTGCAGGTGGATATGCCGGAAGCACGTTTCTCCCAGATTTTTTTTTTTTTTTTTTGTTTTTTTTTTGTCCTCGTTTATAGCAATTTGTAGAAAAATTTGAAACTTTCATACGGTATATAGCAGGTAGGAAAAAAGGAGAAGAAAAAAAATGCTTGCCTTGTTATTGTTTATATTAACTTGAATGTTTGCTTGCCATGGGCGTATGCTCGTGACTGTAATGAACTCTTGCAGCATTTTTAATTAAGTGCGTGAATAAAATGCTTTAAAACGCTTGAGGTCAATAAAATAAAACGATGGTGGCTTTCTACTCTTTGTACGTCCAAAAAAAAATTTAAAAAAAACACGCCCAGTATGTGTATCTGTGGGCTTTTATATGTAAAGTGGCATTGTAGGTATGTAGGTCTATTGTGCACTCACGCTTGTCAATTCAATTATTTACTCTTTGTTTACCTGGCATTCAACAAAGACCGTAGCCCCCCTTCCTCCACCTATCATATGCCGCATTTAATCGAAAGCCATAATTGAAGCAATTAAGCCACTTCATCACCTACGATGCTACGTTGAAGGAAATAAAAGCCCCGTTATCAACGCCCAAAGCAAGTGGTGCAATGTAGCGCTCAATCGACATGCTTCAATCCTTGAGTCGTATCCTGAGCTCGTTGTCAATGGGAAAACAAACAGAAAATGACATGCACCAATTTAAATGTAAACGCTCAAAATATGTATGCGCTTAATCCCAGCAGTAAAGCTTGGGGCGAACCTTTCTGTGAGGAATTGCGGTCAACAAAGTACTCAAATCGCAAAAAACCACTCGGTTGAATGCACGCAAGAGAAACGGTGAGAGAGAGGGGGAGAGAGAGAGAGGAGCGAGCGAGCGGGAGAGAGTGAGGAGGAGGGAGAGTTTTTCAAACTTTCATTGTAGGGACCTAGTTAAAGTTAACACGAAAACCGCAAACATCCACATGCACATGACCATGCGGGCTTTGCTTTATGGAGGCCTTTGTATTTTCCGTTTGTAGTGTGAAAAATATTCCGAGTTCTGATTAGAGGTCAATGTGGGGAACAAATTTAAAAAAATTAGATGCTCAAAGGAGAGCAAATATTAGGACAAGCTCAAAAAAAAAAACTAGATATTGATGGTCGAAGGAAACTCTCATTTAAATCAAATTAGAATAAACTCTTCGATTTTCCATCAAAGTTTTTATCCTTTTAAAATTTAAAGCTCAATAATTTGAGGAAAAAGTTTATTTTCACCACACTTCCGCATATTTCTAATAGCTCCGCCTCTGCCACCGCATCACACATCAGGCCAGACCACATCAAAAGCCAATATGAGAACAGTAACATCCATCACCATGATGGTCAGTTACCGCATCGCAGCTGTCGATTCCAACAAGATATTGAACTGTACTTGGAGAATGTAAAAAGCGCTGCAAACGGATTTCCGTTACGGAAATATGTCAAAACAAGTCAGCTTGGCACTCTCGTCCTCTTGCTACATATTTCCGACATCCAAGCCACTATAGTGACTTATGTATAACCTCTTTTTTGGCGAACTTGCACGAACATCAAATAACAAATGAATCCAAAATGCAATATGTTCAGCCAATTGATGCTGATCCATGTTTCTCGTACGTTGTGCAAGTCCTTGGCAAAGGACTTGAAATGCGCCATTGCGGAAGTGGCAAAAACTAAGTTTGGCTCGTTGACAGTCTGCCCGTACAATGCTGTACCGGCGGCTCGGCTGATTTCTCCTTCCTTGAAGTCTACAGCTACTCTGTCTTCTAGCAACAACTCCACGGAGTGTGATTAGTCTTCGCGTTGATACCAATGTGGCTCGCAGTGGTGTTTTGTTTACTCCGAACATTTATTTTTCACTGCTCAAGCGTACACATGAAAATCCCGGCTCATTCTCTGTTTAGCACAAAAGCCAGAATCGGAGATTTTATTTCTTTAGGCAACGAAGGAGGAAGGGTACATATTTTGTAGTCAAACCGTAGAGGCGCATTGAAGCTGTGCGCCAGTTAGCAAATATTGAGCAATCATCGTCCTAAGTACTTTGGGAGTCGTTTGCTATTTAGCAGTTGACAATAAAGCGTAGATATATTGTCGAAGATTTTCTCAAAAATGGCGAAAAATGTGAACAAATTTTCTTGTACAAAATAAATAGACATAATGAGCAATGCTAAAAAAAAAAAAAATCAATTCCTGAATGAAAATATGTAGCTCTTAATGATACAACATCGTTCATTCCAGTAGACTTCTTTTGTTATAAGTAATTTTGACTTATTATGAGACTACGAGGATAATTATGTCTGTCAGAATCGATTAAATTCATATTTAATTATTAACAACTCGAAATATGCGTAATGTTTCCGGCGTATACGTAACGCATCGGTTCTCAAAATCACATTCCTCATACGCACCGAAGTACCACGAGGCTTTAAAATTATTTTTATTGCATTAAATTCGTAAAGTTGGAAAGGCTGTATATCAAACGACATGAATCTCGATTTAAGCTTCATACTCAAGTCTGATCAAGCTTCACATGAATAACAAATTTCATGATAAATTTTAATTCAGCCGACTGGCTCTCAGCACAGTCGAATACACGACGGCATCGCACGCTTTACAGTGATTGGCAAAGTAATTCATCGATTTAAAATTTTACGAACCGTAAAGACGAGAATATCCATTACATTAATATCGTTTGTGTGCATACATGTATATGTAATATATATATATATATATATATATTGTATATGTATGTCTCTCTATATAAATGTCAAATTTGATAAAACGCTCAGCATTTCGTTGGCCTCGTGAGTCATTTGTTGGCCCATGATAAAGAATTCGAATGCTCTTTCTGGTTAAGCGACTCGTGAATCTTTTTGAAATCTCTGTACGATTGGATTAATCATCTCGACTGGGCAAATTAATTTCCGCTTAAATGCATATTCCGAACAAAGCAACGATTTGGGGAATCTTCTCTGACATTTTCCCAAAATTAATTAAAACAAAATCATATCGAATTATTTTCAAAAACAATGGGACTAAACTATTAATGCGAATAGTTTGAAAAGTCTCACAACGAGAATTCAATTTCGTTAAAAGTTTTAAGCCTTCCAGGCTTCAGTGAACTTAAGACCGAAAATTTAGACTTATTTCCACTCAGATGCCTCAATTGCAATCCTTTTGTTTAGTGCTTTATTAATTAAAATGAAAGATTTTGACTTACGAGTGCGTCTTGAGTGTATTCTATTCCAAATGACATAAGAATAAAGTTTAAATTTTGATAAACCGAAACCGAGAGCATTAAATTCTTGGTGTTATTCTTTAATATCGTAGCTTGTTTTTTTTTTATTTTTATTTTGCATAACAAAACGTAACATAAATAATTACTTTCTCCGTCTATGCTCTTTGTCAAAAGTTGTGGGACGAAGACAAAAAAAACAACTCACACTTGCCTCCGACTTCGTGCAAGCCATAGTCATTTACTTGGCTCAAGCATTTTTGTTTACATTAGCTGGATTTAGCAGCTCATCATGCCATATGGACGTGACCCATTTGAAGACAGAGCCGACTGAACAAATTGTTCTCCCTGTGGGCTCTTTCTGGATTAGTGCTAATCTGCAACATAATTTAACGTAATAAGGTAACAATTCTTTTTGTTAAAAGCTGTTCTTGATGTTGGCAAAATTGAAAGAGGATTTACTAACATAATTAAGTGAACAAAGTAGCTTATTTTTTCCTACTCTTATGCCTTAAGCTTAAGAAATTTGAACTATAATACTTCCTCGTTTCACGTAATTATCGTTGGTTGAAGAATGTTAGTGCAAGCTTTTAAAAAGGGGCTTCACATGGAAGTGATTTGCCTTTTCCTCTTGCCACCAACTGGCTAATTAATCCCTACAAGAGGTGAGACCATATTCATACGTAATGATAATATTTCGAAACTGTTCTGGATATTTGTTAGCCAAAGAAGTTCCAAGGAGCTCTTCAAAATGCCTAATTATAGTCTTTTGTACTAATCGGAAGGACTAGTCGGAAAGAAATTCCAACAGTTGCAAGGACTGGGGATACATTTTCAAATCAGCCTCATTGATCCGTTGAAAAAAGAAAATTCCATACAAACAAACACATATATGAATGGAGATTTGTTGTCATCAGAAATTGACTATTCTTTGTGGGTCTTCTTTGCCTAGATCGGGTAACACAGAAGAGCTTTCTGGTCTAAGAGTCCCTAAACGGAGCTTCTTCTTCAATTTGACTTGACTTGACCTATCGTAATCTAGATTTCCACAAAAGAATCTTAGCTTTGACGTAACTTCAGACTGAATAAAATGATGCAGCATAATTGAAAAATAAAATTGTTCAAAACAAAAACAAGCGCAATTATCCTTAATGCATCATCATTGACCTCAATTGGAGAATCATCTATGGAACGGTGCTATCAAAATAATATTAAAAGAGAATTCCCAAAAGTAACCCAAACTCATTGTTTGCGACTGAAAACAAATTTATTCAGACCGATCAAAGTTTTCCGTTGGGAAACTTCACGAAAGAAACTTGACTGCTTTTGGCTAATAAAAGTCTCAAGTTTCTCTTTTATTAAGAAAAACAGCTAATTTTTTCCGAGTATCATGAAAAAATCATTTTCACTTTGTTCCTATAACTCTTCCGCAGAGTTTTTAGTTTATTTTTCGACACAATTCTTTTTGTTTTTTTTTTTCTTTTCTCCTTTTTTTATATCTTTCAATTTTCCATTTTAACTTTAATAGCAGTTAAGTCAAGTGCGCGTTGTCACTATCGTTGTCAAGGCAAGTTGTGCATAAAATTTAAGTTTGTCTTTCGTCCCGGCAGCGAGGACGACGACACGAAGTCAATTTGTTGCAATCAGCGTTGGCGGCCGCACGGCACAGTGGATGCGGGTGTGAAAAATATTCAACACGAAATGAATTTGAAACCGAAACATTCGCCTTAGGAGACCTGTGTGCTCCGAGAATTTCTTAGGGCAAAAGGCAAATTACTTGATTTTATACCTTTTTTATTTTATATATATTTTTTTTTTTTTTTTTTGCTTCAGTAGCTTGAAATTTGAAGCGCGAAATATTTCGCATAAAAATAGTCGGGATGCAATTTTCCTATTACTTCGCGGTGCTTCTCGAATGCACTGTGCACGATGCAAACGTCCAGGAGCGAGTCGTGAGAACCATCTGTGCATAGCCGACGCGCTGTTGTAGACATTTTGTCAGTTCGTCATTAAAACACAATTTGCAGCATATTTATTTTGTCAAATTGGTCCGGAGTCGTTTGTCTTCGAGGACGAAATTTTAGCGATGACAAAAATTTATTCAAATAAACTTCGGGATGATGCTAGGACACACGAAAAGCAAGCTTTAAGCTCCAGCAAAATAATGAGACTCAAATTAAATTATACCAAATATATAAATTATATCAGCGACGATGGTCGAGGAGTGTGAGAGAGAACAGATATTGTGTAGGTATAAAATATACTTATGCTTAAATAATTCCTCAAGTTCGTGGGAATCTTAAAGTGACTTCTGCATTTAAAAATGTCACTTGTGCTGCGTGATGAGACACTTTCGCAGCATCGCTCCAATTTGTTATGATTCAATGCGTGGCGGGAGCGGCGAGGCGAGCATTTGTGTTCTTCGCTTTCATATGTAAATGAGATTCTTCGCTCAGAGTACTGCGTCTTTCAAGTGTGCACATGTGTGCTTGTATTTCTGGATATTGAGCAGGAGAGATATAAGCTTTTTTTTTTGTTTGGTCCTGCGAATGCATAGTGTGCATATTTCACACTTCATTTATTTGCGATGGTATGAGCTCTGGACGGCAAAACATTTTTCCAATGGAGCATCAGTTTTTCGAATTTCGTTTTTTTTTTTTGTTTTTTTTTTTTGCATAAATTTTAAAAACAAAGGACGATCGCCCGTTCTGCGATTGTTTCACACTCTCATGCAAATCAAATATTCTCCGAAGCCTTAGCTTTATAAAAATTGAAATGAACTTCAATTATTTTGATTTTCTTTTTACGGTGAATAAAAGTCTGCAGATTGTTGTCTCTTGAGTGTAGTCGATTGGAAGGAAATAATGATTGCGCTTTCATCAATTTCTCAGGAAATTCGATTAAAATTCTTGAAAAATATTATTCAACTTTTGGAACACGTTTCTTTTTTTCGTTTTCTCACTAGTCCTTTAAAGGTATTCTTAGTTGTGAGCATAGGATTATTTAATGCTTTAAACGATTTCAAAATAAATTGTCTCAATGTTCTCATAAATTCACAAAACTAGGAACTAAAACATTGAAACAAATTCCATCTTAATCGAATATGACTTTTCTATAGCTGCTTTTTATATCAATAGAGGCCGATCAATCAATCGAATTTATATAAAATTAGCGAAAAAAGAATACTTCATCAAGTTCCCATCTAAATCTTCAAGTAATCTTTATCACTTCCTCTCTGTTCAAAAAAAAATAATTAAAAAAAAATAAATAAACACTGCCACCCCACGATGCATTTAATTTAAATATCATACCAAAAATTGCAAAATCATCCCAGCCCGACTGCCATCCACTGTCGACTATCAGAGCAATAAAGATACTCCAAAGGAATACGGAAAGCGCCCATAAATATGAATCACTTAACGCACTCTGTAGCTTTGCTTTAGCCTTGCCTAATAGAAGCAATAAAAAGTATCTCAGCCAGTAGCTAGAAAATGATGCTCCTTTATATTTTAAAAGGCTCTAGCCGAGAGCAAAAATAGCGCTTCAGAGCGTTGCGTAGCAAGACGGCGAAGTGTTATTAAGCGTCAAATGGTTTACTTTTTTCTTCACTCCTTCCTTGGCTTCGTCGCTCGTTGAATTTTCTACCTTTTCTTTTTTTTTCCTTTTTTCCTTTTTTTTTTGTTGTTCTTTTTGGTTGTTTTGCTTTCAAGTGCTTGTTTTTGTTATTTCCTGCGAATTGTTATTGCACACTTTTAGTTCAATTGCTATTTTATCCTGATACAAATAGTGCCTGCATTCAAACAATAAGCTGAAAGTGTTGAAAAGGATTGTCCTTTGCCAGCTTCTGTAGATGAACTTCGAAGGCGACCATTTCAGTTTATAAAGTAGCAATAAATTTTAACTGAAAATGGGCGTTCGGGTAACACTCTCTCCCAGGGAAAATAGACTTTTCAATTTTCCTCATTCCGAAAAAGCACTGACTGTAAGCGCGTGTTTAAAACACAATATTGCAAATTGTGAATAAATTAGGAAGACGCTATCGAGCGGATCTTTTTTTCAATTTTAACCCTCTCCAGTGAAAAACACTTTAAGCTTGTATTAATACAGTTATAACAGAAAAGTTTTCGGTGTTAAGTCCCCCAAAACATAGGCGGAAGCTTTCGCTTTCGCTTTTGATGAAAATTCCCTTTAATTATCTTAATTGTT
Source organism: Chlorops oryzae (assembly GCA_020466095.1). NCBI lineage: Eukaryota > Metazoa > Arthropoda > Insecta > Diptera > Chloropidae > Chlorops > Chlorops oryzae. The sequence continues at coordinate 99,081,541 of CM035807.1, forward strand.
TTCTGGTTGGTTTCGAAGCCATCAATCATTTACTTGACAAGAAAATCTTCATGTTGTTCAGTTGTGATGGATATTCAATAAGGATACATTTTAAATATCAACTTGTTGGCCTCTATGCCGTGGTTGGTTGAGATTCCAACTTACGAAGCGATAGACTCTGGTTCAACTCCCAGCTGAGGTTGTGGATGTTTGTGTTGGTTTTTCAGTTTTTTCCCCATTATTCGTAGTATCACAGCGGACCCATGTGAGGCTAAGTGTGTCACCTTTAATGGTAGCAGCCACATTAATCTAACCCAAATATTAGTTTCTATTGTCTGACCACGATTAGATTGAACTAAATTGAATGAAAATATAAACTAAAATTTTTTAAATAAAACGTTATAAAACGTTATTACGCCGGATTTCCAATTACGCGTCATTTGCGTTCGGTCAATTGACGCAAATATTCAACACATGCAAGCATAAAGAAGTCCGCGTGCTCGCGGACAAGCGTCAAGTTTCCGAAAAGATGAATATTTGACGCGCTTGAAATATTATTCAAATAGTGCTAGGTACTCAAACTATTGAGTACCCACTTTCGAGTACTTCATACTTGAAGGAATACTTTTCATTGAAATATGAACAATTTTTTCCCCTATACAATTTTGTTTTTATTTGTAAAAGTGTATTGGAGTGATTCCTGCCATTATTATTTTATCGTAAAAATGCAAGCTTTGGTTTATCTTTTTCCAAACATCTCAAATACAACCCTAAATAAAAAATGTACAGTATTCCCCGGGTATATGCACCCTGGATTTAAGCACTTCCCGCTTATAAGCACTATTTTTCGTGCATGTTGCTTACACCTATATCTGGGGAATACTCTACTGAGCCAAGTACAGTCACACAATTGTGCTTCGCTAAGAAATCTCAAGGCAACCAACATTCTCACGCAGACGCACTGTTGGAAATCGGTTTTTTCACGCAGCTGACGCAGCCTCAAACGGTCTGCACTTTGCTTATACGAGTCAATCAATCAAGCGGTCAATCAATCAGTCAATAGCAAGAAAAAAGGAAACATTTTCGTTCGCAAAATTCTCATGATATTTCATGCATCTTAATCGAAGGATATTCTTAGAATTGCTTAATCTAAATTTTTTTTTATGTCAATTAGCTCCAAGATCTGGCGAATTTCCATAATGCTGTGGTAACATTTGTCTTCCTTTTGGTGTTAAAAATTCTTTTTAAAAAAAATTAAAAATTGAATATCCTATAAACGTAGGCTAAAAAAGGACTTTGAATTAAAAAATTGGTTTGGAGTAAAGAGGGAATTCTTCGGCAAAGGGTCAATAAACCAAATGGGAGTATACAATACATAATGTAGTCTACATAACTAATGTCGCATTTCGATATTCTACGTCAAAATTTCAAATATTAGGGATTTTCCCTTGAAAACCTTAAAAACGCGTAAATCAAGAAGGCTTAAAAATTAATGAATGAAATTTTGTATGAAAATTGTTACACTTTTTCACTTTTAAGGGAATACCCTCGGTTATTTTGATTAAAAAAAAACGATTTTGATGTCAAAAATATTGACGTTTAAACAAGGTTGACGCTTGTTTTGAGAGAGATATTGACGAAATCGTCATATGCTTACATGCCCCCTCAGGCTTAGTATATTCAATCTTTCTTCGCATGATGTCAAGACGCCTAGAGACTAAGAAAACAAAAACATTATTTTCATTACTGAACTTTTTTCTCTATTCGAACTACTACTACTACCGCATGTATATAATCCCATCTTAAAACTCTCGACAGCTTCAACGCCAACGTTGCAGCCATTCCACATTTAAGATTTATGAGCGCAACGGAGATCTGAATTTCTGAAGTTCCAAAGATAGCAGCATTGCATTCACATTTTTTTTTTTTTTTTGCTCCGATAGAATCCTTTATATACCTTTACTTTAGTCAGTCCCTAACTTAACCACAGTTGCAAGAGTGTATTCCCGCGTTCCAACGCTCCAACAGATATGACATTTATGGCTCTCCATTTCAAGCTAACATTTTTTCCAACTTTTTATATGCAAAATTTACAAACGATAAGAATGCTGCATACAACATATTTCCAAAGGTATCCCTTTGTGAAATGTTGTCAGGTTTCTTTATCAACTTTTTGCATTTTCCTTATTTTTTATTAAATATATTTACGACTTCCGACATTTATTGCATAGAAGTACATAGAGAAGGAAATTTACCTTTGAGAAAAAGTACGTTCAAGCAGTGTACACAGTGCAGGGGCACTGCAATATGTGCAGAATTTGTGCCTTTTTTGAATACACATTTGGTCATTTTAGCAAAATTGTGCAAAAATTTTTATTTTGATTTCATGTCTTCCGACTTTAATTGTGGTTGAGTTAAACAATTCGCAAATCTACAAGCTGCAAGCATTAAAAATGTACACTCAGTCCAGAGCAGCGAATACGTAACGCTTCATGTAGCTGTGAGCGTTATGCATACGACGCACAGTGGGATTTTATCGGAAAAACTCCATTTTTCGAACATCGCCTTTCAAATATCTAGTGACACAGTTTGATTGATAATGCATTGACAAAATTAAATCTGAAACTTTTAAACTCTGAGCACTTTTAGAGGGGTTAATATATTTTAATGTAAGGGACAATTTCGAGCTCTGCTCGAAAAAGCTGCAAACCCAAAACAAAAAAAACAACAAAAAATTTCAAAAATCATTATAAAAAAGTTTTTAAAAAGAGCTCCATGAAAAATGTTTAAAATACTTTTTTCGCGTTTGGAAAGCCAAAATCCATAAGAAAAGTGCTTTATGATGTTCAGAAGAAATAAAAATTCATTTTTTGTAAACTAGTGTAATCATATCCTTAACAACTGTATCCAATTCCTATGGGCTTTTGTAAGGATGACGTCTTATTGAGGTAATAAATGGATCAAACCATGGACCAGTATAGTTCAACCATATATAAAATTATTCTAGACGTTAGTACCTCCATCCGGACGCTTAGTACCTGCGCCTGGACGTTATTGCCTTCAGAGATGATTCGGATATGGTTTTTTGACATATGCAGATGAATATTTGGAAATATATACGGATGCGGACACAATAGTGAAAGTTCGAATTGCGGAAGTTCTCGAACATGTGTACACGAACAAACATGGTACAATGCGTTGCAAAAAAAATTTGGAGTTCGCATTCGGAATGTTCGCAAAATTCTTAGTACTAACGAAACGAAACACGGTACAATCGGGTACTAAAATGTTACAATCGATTGCAAAAAAAAAATGTCAAGTTTACAGGGCTACGGTAGCTGATCAAATGTGCAGAAGCAAACACGTTCTAACATTTGTTCGTTCTTGATCTGATTTTTGAAAAAAATAATTTTTCCCTTATTTTCATAAGAATTTTTAAGAGTACCTAACTTGGACTTTTTTGTGCAAAAATCTTCAATTTTTTACAAATTTCTTATTGATTTCTTCAAATATTTCTTTGTAAGAGAGAATCATAAAAATATCACAGTGAGAGGGTAAAAAAAACCACTGTGCGGCGTGGTGGCCACAAACATCTGTTCATTTTCATGTTTCATGTTCTAAGAACGCTTTATTCATACTGTCCCAGGACTATTCCAACTATACTCAGAATTAGTGCAAACTTTGCTTGCTCAAACAGAAAGGTGTTGGGCAAACATTTGCTCAATTTCACGTGAAGCACTTTGTTCCCCAACACACGAATTCGCTTCATCCTATCTACCTATGTTTTCTTAATTTATGCTCTTTTATATTTAGTTTTTGAATTCCCTTAGAGCCATTTGCACTGCAAATATACATCTCCTCATGCATATGGGCTATGAGATTAGATGGAGTACCTACCGGATTCATTAGTGTGAGCAAGTAATCCTTCTTCCGTAAAATTTGAACATTTTAACAAAGAGCAATTTGTACTTTCAAAGGTCCAGGGATATTTAAATGGCGGAAGAAAAAAAATCTTAATTTTATAGAAATTGATGAACTACTCCTTCACGTTAATCAAGCATTCCTGGCACTGCGAAAGGTATTTCTGCCATATTACCTTCATTTTGAATATCATGGGGCATACGTTGCCCACGTAAAAGGAATTGAGTGTAATGGAAAATTTAATAAATCCATCGACCCATAAAGCTGGACGGAGTAATTGTGACAGGTACTGTGCAATGTGAATATCGGAAAATTCTTGCAGTTCCGTATCGAAAGTGCAACGACATGGTATGAACAGATCCCACTTGCTCAAGCATTTCGCATAAGGATGCGAGCTTTCGATAACCATTTTTACGGTTTTCATTGCGTATGAAAGACGGAATACTGAATTTATTGCCAAAATAAAAATGAAGCACGCAATCATGTCTCTCTCTGTCTCTCTCCCTCTTTCACTTTTTCACTCTTTTCGTATAAAACGGAGGGTACACTCAACTCTTTTCATATAACTGAGTTTCTCGAACCGGAAAGAACATAAAAATGGATTTCCACCGAAGGGTGAAAGATCAACCGTCAAGGTCTCTTGCTGGCAAAAGAAAATTAAGTTGAAAAAGCTGATAAAATCACTATCAATGCAGGACACGTAAAACTTAATGAAAATATTGCATTTTAATTAAAAATCCGAATGCGAGTGCATCCAAAGAAAGGGTTCCTTCTTTTGTGCCATGCTATTACTCAGCTGCATCACGTAGGGTCTCGAAATCAAGTGTTCATATTCGGAACTTAATTTCCTTTTATGCTTTATATTATACGATGCTCAGGAAGCCGCTTTTCCTCGTTCATTCTTTTCTGAAAGAAAAGAGAGAAAAAAAATATAAGTATATAAAAAGTTCATTCGCTGCAGTGCGGTCCCCCACAACTCAAATCGATGCAGGAGCATAAAAGCGTATTCCTTTCGGATATAGTCCAGAAAACAATAGGGATTGAATTCACCTAAAACTGTAAATCAACAAAAAAAAAAAAAAATTATATTCGAAACATAGAGAAGGAATGAATCGTATCTGAAGCAAAGTGTAGGATAGCTAAAAATCGTTCAAGGCAAAAGCAAGCTTCAAGGAAACGTTCAACGAACTCTTTATTGATCTACAATCCATTTCCTAACTGATGGCCGTGCCAAGAAAACTTTCCATCAAAAAATCTTAACCATCAGAAACTCCACAGTGCCGTTTATTGTATCCATGAGCAACCGTATTTAGCCCCCATAAGGCGCACGCGGAAGAAACGCTCTGTCGATTGCGCTTGAAATCACAAAATTAAAAAAATAAATAAAACCGAAACAACAAAACTTCCACGAGAACCAAACACAAACACGAAACTTTCCTCAACAAAAAAAAAAAAAATAATAATAATAATAATAATAATGAAGAACGAATCCATTGGGCAGCGCGGTTAAGCTTCAAGAACAAAGACTGATTAGCCCTTGCGGTAGGCATATCTGATTGTGGCCATGGACTATGACTTCCTCTGCTCCCCGAGAGCTGCCAACTGAATTCCGTCGAAAGTCAGAGTTCAGCTCAAGTATTCCATCATGAGTTCGGCAGCTGGCGGGGGGGACTTTTGCGGTTGTGCGTGTGTACAAGTGCCAAATTGAAAAGTTTCGCCATATTTCAGTTTCCAAGTTTGTTTGCTGACCGAAATTATTTTCAAATATTATTTTGTAATAATTCAATATGGTGCTGTATATTTGCTCACATCGACAGCTGCTTTGCGGTTTACGGGATAGAAAAGGAAGAGGAAAACAGTTTTAAATTATTTATAGCATAGGAGGTTATTGGCGCGGATTTTGGGAGGTGTGGCTCGCTTAACTTGCCTTGTATAGCTAAGAGGTTTTATCGGATTTTTCTTTTGGCACTTTTAAGCTTCTTCAAGGTTTTCTTTTTTTTTTGCGTTACAATAATGTTAAACAATAATAATGTTTTATGGTTCATTTTTATTGCTAAGACATTATTCATGACGTTCCACGGCAGGGAGATGAAGTTCTTTTGACGTTGCTAATGTAGTTTGAGACGTTTTGGAAGCTATTCACATCACATAAAGATGTTTGCGGAAGCGATATTTCATGCTTTTGTTAATTTACGAAGTCAAATTATTATTTGGTCAACAATTTAGTCTGAAATTATGGGTTGCTATCATTAATTTCTGGACTGCAGCAACGCAGGTGCTTTTCATTGAACGTTAAAAAAACGTGGCTTCTTGGTCTTTTTCATTCTCAAAAGTTCATTTCGAAATGTAAAACTATATAAAAGAAAATGCATTCAATACGTTGGTACATTTAGGCAATTCACAGTCAGCCTGATTCTGAAATATTCCCGGGGAATTCACTTTTCTCGAGAGTAATCTTCTTATTTTTTAAATATTTGGGGGGGTAGAAATTTGACGGGGAGTGGATATTTGACCCATATCCATACTATCTATTTTAAAAAGAAGAATTTAAGTCTCGAGTAAAGTCAATTCCCCGGGAAATCGTTCCCCGGAAATATTCAAAATCGGGCTGAGTGTCTTCGAAAATCCCTTTTAAATTTATCTCTGCTAAAATGAGCGTTTTTACCTGAAAAATGTAAGCCTTAAAGTATGCAACTTATTTTTGTGATAAGGTTTTTTTTATTTTCATTACAACTAGCAACTCATTGCGAGAAAATATTAATAAAATAGGCACAAAATATTATTTCAAATTATTTTCGAATCACTAATCAAAGACTTTGAGAACATTTTTTAGATCCTTTAATTTGGATATGTTTGAATTTGTTTTCTGTGGATTTTTTTGTGAGATTTGGATTCATTTTATAAACTTCTCCATTTACTCTGAGAAATTTTCAATATGCACGCGAAATTCGCTTAATGCATTTTCCAGGTACACATCAGCACAAAAACTATTCATAACTGCAGGCAACTAACTGGAAACAAAGGCAAATTTCTGCTCTACAAACAAATTGCATTATATTTCTTCATTCCTTTCCTCTTGCCAAGCATAGCCATGATGTCATTCCATGCCAGGGAATTGCGACTAGCTGGTGGTGCACACAGATCCGTAAAGGGGAAAACACATATTTTTAGGAAATTCTGAAAAATGACAGCAATCTCGATCGCATCACCAATTATGTTGAGCTAGCTCAGAACTATTGTAATAACTTGGTTGGATTTTTAGAACTTTTTGGGCGCTTCTTTGCAGTTGTTCTCGAATTTGAGCTCAAAAAGTAACAAGCAAGAGAGAGCTTAAGTAGGTCAATCCCGTCTTAACCCGGTAGCGCCTAGCGATGCCATATGGCATCACTAAAAAAGTTGGTGTTTTGTCATCAAAACTTCAAAACCAGTTCATATTTTATTTTATTTTTAATATTTATTTTTTTCAATTCAGGCGCTACCGGGTTAAATATGCTCTGTAATCTAATTCTCTATGAGATGGGTTCATTCATTGCTAGTATTTAATACATAGTTTATGACATTGAAGCTTTAAAGTAGCATTTCGTAAGAAATATCAATTTCATGACTAACTTATGCTCTGAAGTTGAAGTTTGTGAGCCTTCCCGTGGATGTGACCATTTTTCTCGGAATTTTTATACCCTTCTTCTACACCAACATTTGAGTTTCGATGTCAACGAAATGGAATTTAGAGTCCATAGCACCACCGTTCTAAATTTAAACTTGATCGGTTTAGTCCAATGGGAAGAAATCCGACACAAATGTTCAGAGATCTGGGGAAGCAATTCTTCATTCAAAATACTAGGTACGTAGGTAGGTCTTAGGGCAGGGATCGGCACGCTAGGAACAATTTTTGCGACAGCCACTCACACGTATTGCTTACGCTCTTGTCTCAGTTTGACGGGATCAGCCGAGCATGCAACATCGAGAGTGGGTATGCGGAAATTTATAGCTTTTTCCGTCAGTTTCAGCTCTTTTATGCTACTTCTAGCTTTTATTTTTAGCTAGTTTCAGCAGTTTTTTGTTTATTTTCGGCTATTTTTAGTAGCCGCTCTGCTCTCACTCACACAATTACATACCCATTTTGCCGACCCCTGTCTTAGGGGCCACCAACCATAAAGATGGCGCACTTAGACCACGGAAGGTCCAGTGTGTTGCATACATGTTCGAACACCAATTTGAAAAACCATTTCGTTCGCTCAATAAAGCTTGGTATCCTCAAAGGGTTAAGTTCCCGGAGTTTCGATAGGGAGTGTAAGAAGTAACACCGCAAGGTTTTGAATCTCAGTTTAGCAAATGCCGGGCAGTTCAGTAGAAGATGTTGAGGAGTTTCCTCCTCCCACTCATCCTGAAAACTCCTGCAGAAATCGAAAGCAGGTGCTCGTAGCCTTCCAGAATGGGGACCTATGAGGCAGTGGCCAGTCATGAGTCCCACTGTTAACGAAAGACGAGTTCTTGACATGCTGAGTAATTCCTCAGTCCGTTTACGCCCTATGCGTGGCCAAGTTAGTTCAGCTTTCTCACAAAGACCCCTGCTTTCCCATCTCTCTTGAAAGGACCTGTTGGCCCATTCCTCAATAAGAAGGCGAACGCGCCAAGAGGAACCTCTGTTTGCTCACCCGTTTGTGGAGCCATCAGAGTGGTGCCATGTCTGGCCAGCTCATCAGCAGTACAGTTCCCAGGAATATCTCTATGCACAGGTACCCAAAGCAATTTTTTTTTTTTTTTTTTATTATTCGTTTAATGGCGGGGACACTATACGGTCCACATAAGCCAACCCATACGATTTCTATGCGAAAGTATTGTCCCATCTCTGATAGAAAGGACAGTCACTTCCTGACCGCTTTCGGGTGGACTATCAAAGAGTCTACTAAGTCAAAGAGTCAAAATACTCACGGATTAAAAAAAAAAATAAGTCGTCTGCTTAATTTAGGTAAAATAAATTTTATGAAGAATCGTTTCAAATTAAAGCGAACATAATTTATACTTACCGAATATTTCATCACTATTCTATCCCATTGGAACATCGCTTTTCATTATGGCGCTGAAACAATAGTTTCCCTTTATCATAAACAATGTGTAGGACATCCGCTTCCATATGCAAAATTAGATCGCAACGCACAATTGCGTGTGCCCCTCCACCCCCCATCCCTTAATCCGTTATTTGAATATTGAAGTTATATGGACAATGTGAGACGACACGCTCAATTAGTTGAATTAATTTGAGCTCATCGACGCTATTGAATCTCGTTGCGGTTATTAAGCTGCGATATGCTGCTCGATATGCAATACAAAGCGGATATCCTCGGCCCTGAAGGTAAAACATCCGGAAACGTATCCGTTTTCCGTTTCCCGCAATGCGATATTTCATTCATTGTTTCCGCTAAACAATCATTTCAACAATATACAATGTATTGTCGACACATACCTACACGTACCTACATACATATGTATATGTAATGGCGAGCAAGCTATTTTGGTCCCTCGAAATTCCATTATTAATTTGCAACTTTTCATGCATACTATGTATGTTGACGATGTTTTCTAGACACTTTCATTTGAATTTTTACTCTATTTGTATATTAAAACGATTCCATATTTGGAAAATTCTTGTTAAATCTACATGGATGTGTGTTTAGCTTTTCATTAAATGCAATCAACTGATGACCGCAAGCGAATTCCGCAACGTGACCAACCACCGGAATGCCTAAAATTTTCGTCAGTGTCCGTGGAATTGCAATTAAACATTTTTGTGCATTGAAAAGTGTGTGCGTGTGTTTGCAGAAAAACAATTCATATTTTACGTAACGGTTTCTATTGTTTGATTTGTTTAAATACCTGATCCATTCTGTCAGCATCGCGTATTTGAAAATGATTTATAAATTAACTCATGAAGTCGGGTTTAATAAGTTATGGTCAGTACACACTTGCTGAATCGTAGTGAAATATTTGACAGCTAAATGTCTACAAAAAAATACATTTTTCCGCCAGCTAAAAGGTTGTGAAAATTTTTTGTAGAATATCGCTTTTCGCTGGTACACACTTGAATGTTGTTTATTTCGCATTGTAATTAGAAACGTCAAAAATAAGCTTGACTTTTGTATACGCTAGTGAAAAGATTTCATTTGCACTCGACATAATGAAATATTTCACTCAGCTTAAACTAAAACTCTCCACAAGCGTGACTTTTCACTAGCATAATTAGTACGCACTCGTCGTGAAGAGAAATTAAGTCTCCAAATCAATTTCAGCAACTATTTCGCTCAGCTTGAAAAATGACAGAAAATGTGTGAAGAGCTGCCACTTTAAGCAAGTGTGTACTGACCTTAACGCTGTTGAATTAAAGCAGGCAGGTAGAAAGCCGCACGGACAGGACATGGCGAAAATTAATCTCTTGGTGATGCTGAAAATTTTTCAACATATTTTTTTAGCCCTGTCTTGTGCAGTGTTGGTAGGATTTTAAAGGATTAAATTCACTGAAACTCCTAAAATAAGGCCAAAATTATTTTTAATTGAATTTTGAAATCTGCGAAAAACAAAGAAGTTGATCCACTAAAAACTCCATGAAGACCCGAAAATTCCTCCAAACTGGATGGCAAAAGTGATCTTGAGTATGTCTGGCCATTACCCACGTACGCACAAACGCAATCTAATTCGAATTCGAAAACTGGGCTACCATATTATGAAAAAATATAAAAACAGCAACGAATCATTGCCAACGATGCCATAAATTTAAGTCAATTTGCTACTGTTCCGGTTAAAGTTTTTCGTTACGTTTATAGCAGGGTACTGCTATGTTCTCACTATAGGGATTAAATTCTTAACCCGATACTTTAACTCAAAGCGTTCATATCAGCTTCGAGCGAGTTAAGGTTTACTAACGTGATATGACCCAGCCGGAAAATTCACTACTTTGTACTACTTCCGAAGTGGTGAAAATTCATACTGCGGCTACTCGCATTACTAACCCTAACTGTTAATGAAGTTGTTGGGAGATGGCCGCTGTTTTCATTACATGCATGCAATAATGTCCGGCTTGGGAGTTTGAAAACTAAAAAAACGCGCTAGGTATATCATCGAGAAATTGTGAATAAAAATGGAATTTGCTTTATTAGTAATGTTTAAAGAAGCTGGAAAAGCCAAAGGAATATTGGAAGCAATAATATCATAAGAGCATTGCAATGTCCGCAGGGAAAAAAAGATTAATGGAGCGAATAGTGAAAGCGGCATCACAAAACGTTCCATGAACTGTGATTAAAATTTGAATATCCAAATACGTGCATCCTTCCCCACTCATTTTCTGTACGTGAAAGCTTCCTGCCAGTGTCATATTAAATTTTTACCCGGTTTTTGTACTCGGTGTTAGCAAGTGTAACTGAAAATTTCAAATGCATCTCTGCGCTAACCTCAGAGTTAAATGTTAACCCAGGGTATATTTTCGGGTTAGATGATTTTTTTTATATGTGTTTTGACATTTGAAACCCTGGGTTTCGCCGATAACCCTAACCTGGCCTAGTGAGAACATAGCATACGGAAAAATTCCGTTCGCGAACCGAAAAATTCAGTTCTTCTTCATTTTACGACTCGCAGCGCGATCCATTCGTTTTTCTATTCGCGAGCACAATCCATACCTGCGAACTGAATTTTTTCAATTCGTTCGCCAACGAACGGAAACGAGTTTTTTAGAGAATGGAACGTTCGAACGAAAAAATTCGTTCGCGAACCGAAAAATGCTCCGCTATGTAACCGATTCTTGTTTTTTTAATTCGCGAGTGCGATTCTACCTGTGTACTGAATTTTTTAAAATTCGCTGGCATGCCCGAACGGAAAAAGTTTTGTAGAGAACGGAAAAATTCAGTTCAGGTTTTAAGCGCACGAGCACAATTTTACCTGTGCGTTGTTATTTTTTAAATTAATTTCTGTTCACGCAATGCACAGCAAACTCTTCAAGATTGAGAAGAAAAATTTCAACCCCTAAAAAATACAAAACTGCATACCTACTGCGGAGAACGAAAAAGAACCGATTAATTCCGATTAAAATCGTTCACGAATATTTTTTCCCGTTCGTTTGGTTTACGATTCCGTTCACGAACCAAAAATATTTTTCGCGATCGAAAAGCATTTCGTTCGCGAACGAAATAAAAATTCAGTTCGTTCGCAAACGAATCGAAAAGAACGGATTTCCGAACCCTGGTTTATAGTGAAAAATTCAATTTTTGGCAATTGAAAAATTTTAGTTGGAACAGTAGCAAACGGGCCTTAATGCGTTTTCTTGCCATTTATTTCTTTACATTATAAACTTACAGACTCTTTTGTGATGTTATGTTACGACAAATGCCGCCCAATCAATTGTTACCGAATTTTCTCGTTCGTATACTTACTTTTCAAATTTAAATGATGGAATCTTGTAAAATCCATCTCCTAGATCGGTCTTTCTCAGCCATGTGTGAGTTTAAGGGAGCGATGGATGACATCATTTAATAATTTTTTTTTTTTTAATTTTTATAATTCTGACCTGTTTGATTGTTTAATATGGGTCCTCTGTCTTAAGGCTCAGTTACTCTTGATTGAACGTAACGTAACTTAACTTTACTTATTTAATCAGCTGAGTTGATATGTTTAGTTAATTTTATATGGGATCAGTCACTGAAAACTTAATTTGACTTAAGATAAGAATCTGTGGAAAACAGATTTCTCTAAGTTAAGTTAAGTTACGTTCAATCAAGAGTAACTGAGCCTTTAGTGCTGTTATACACGAGCGATTTTTAACGCGCGTTTCTTCACTCGCATGTAGAAGGCCTCAGTTAGATTTAATTTGATAACGTCGCAACTCTATAACAGTGTTGCCAGTTTAGAGGTTTTTCCTCTAAATTTAGAGGTTTTTTATTAATTTAGAGGTAGATTTAGAGGGACAAAACTTTTAGAGGGAAATTTAGAGGGATTCTATTCAAAAATTTCGTTGATACATATTATAAAAGAGAGTATGGTCCAGATTTATTTGACATATAAAATCTTCACTAATTGGTTCCCGCAGCTCTTTCGTCCGCGGTCAGACCACATTCTGTCTTTCAAAGAAACTCAAGGTCACACACGTGAAACAATGCTGCGGTTGAGAGAGCATTTTCCACCGTGAATATTATAAAGATCAAATTGAGAAATAAAACTTCAAACTGCCGATGCCATAACGCGAATTGATTGAGTCATCTAAATCTTTTAATCCTTCCACAAAAATGTTGAAAAAATTCAACAATGAGACAACACCTACCAATGTGAATGCGATAACGAAGTATTAGACGCTTTCGCAGGGTATGACCCTTCAGTTTCACTTTAAATTGTTGTTTTTGCTGTTTGTTGAAACTTTTTCTGTTGTTCCCAAATAAAAAATGTAACAAAGATGATTTGCCCCCTTATATTAATATATTTTCTAAACTTTAGAGGGATTTTTAGAGGTTTTTAAAAAATTTTTAGAGGGAAACACTGTATTTTAGAGGGAAATTGAATGACATTTAGAGGGAAGGCTCGAAAAAAACCTGGCAACACTGCTCTATAACAACATTTCCAGCTTTCCAAAATCTAACGGTTGTTCAGCTGATCAATTTCCCTTCTGCCTTTCATTAAGATCGAAAATAATTACTTAATTTTATAAGTAATAATAAAAACGACGAAGTATTGCCGAAAATGAATCCTTCAAGGCCGACGCATAAACCGATTATCTCCAGTGTTTGGTCATCTCCAAATAACAGTCGTTACCAATCCTCCGAAATGTTCTTTCTCGTGCAGTTCAGCAGACATCCACAGAATTTAATGCACGCCGTTTTAACACAAAATGAATTATTGCTGCCGAAAGGGAACGATTCCTTCGGCGCTGAGGTTCTAATAAACGATGGCCAACAACTAACTCCAGGACACCTGCTCTTCGTGCATGACAACAAGAATTTAGTGTACGCCGAATTTCAGAAACTGAAATATTCCACCTTTCAAAGGGTACTCGTTGGGAAACTGATTGTCTTAAAAATCAATTCATACTAAAACTTTCTTTTAGGGTTTCGATGAACACGATACAAATACGACAATTGGACCAAACACCTGGATCTTAGTGCTCTATACGTGTCACGAAGCCAATATTGTCTATACCATCATTAATAATAGCGAGACCTTTCAAGGCATAAGAAATCCTTATGGTGACGTTCTCTGCTATTTGAATTTCGGCGACAATGTCTATCAGGCTATTATTGTACGCAAGTCAGAGAGCTATGCGGAGGTCCTCGAGGCATTGACAGAAATGAAAAACAACTGCTTAAAGCTTCATTTTCCTTTAATACATGAACCCCACTATGACACAGCGAATGCCGTACCTCCTCCGGGCTTTCAGTCGTTTTGTGGCAACGTTGACGAGTTTCTGCAAAGAAACGATGTAAGTTTTTCTTGTCTAATTGCACTTGTTCGAAAAGAAAACATATGTATGTACATATGTTGTATAAAATAATATTCTATGTTGGAAAAACAGTGCAACAGCTATGCCAATGCAGATGCTAATCTAACGATGCTGGAACGAAAGATGAAATGTGATGCTTTATTGCTACTTGATTGGGTCAATGCTTTGGAAAACGTCAAGAAACAAACAGAGGAATATGGAAATTTCTCAAAAGCGCTTCAACCATTACCTGCAGATATGCAATTTCCCAATGCTCCTCTTGGGAATGCTGATTTTGTCCCTCTCAGGAATAATGATTTTGACCCGACAAATAAATTTGCTTAGAAATAGATTCATCGTTCACACAGATGTATATTTGGTAGTGTTCCCGTACTGTACGAAACTGCCCAAATTTCATACAATATTCAAAAAATTGGGCAATTTTGGGCGGTATGGGAACAGACCTATTCTATAAATATTGCTGATCATGTTTATGTAAATATCAATTCGACTGATTTGAATTTTTCTTTTGTTCAACGATTTATTTAAAACCAACAAAAAAAAGTTCGAGAATACATTTTTCTGTTAAACCCTTTTCAAAATTTGACTTACAATATCCATGGGCGATCCTGCCTTTTTATTTATCTCAAAATTCATTCAAACAATGAGCTTTTTTTGCAAAAGCATACCAAGTACTTCACTCAATGCGGCAAACCGCCTCGAGTTTAAATTTAATTGCGCAAATTTTTTAAACAATGACTGAATTTATTGCAATTCCACGTGACTTTCTAGTTGCGAACAGTTGTCAGGCAGTCCGGTAAGATACTTTTGGCAAGGCAGCGTTCTCACGTCCTCATGGTAATGGTAAAAATGTAATAAAACTTCTGCAAAGAGTACAAAGAGCAAATTTAATAAACTCAGCATGCCAACGGCAGTACGATTTTCTTTTTACTACATTTTTTTTTACTTAATATACTTCTGTTCTTTTACTAGCGAAAAGAGCCAAAAAAAAAAAGGGACGACAGAAGGAAAGTTGAGAAAACGTAAACATTTCTTGGAAGAAGTTTCTTTTAATTTGAATAAAGTCGGATGATACCGAAATTAATTATACCTATTCATTTATCCCTTCTTTTAAGAAAAAACAAAGGCAAAGAATTTTTTTTTTTTAATTTAAATTCCTCAAAACGGCATTGAAACCAGGTAAACGGATACTGAGAATCTCAGGTGAAATGAAAACATGACATTGAAAACAGATGTCAAACAAAAAAGGACATGCATAAATTACCTAATTAATGAACTTCTAGTGGCGTTTACCTGTGAACTTGATTATATTTGTCTTTCGACATATAAAAGGGAGTAGTTGTATTTCATTGACATCAGTTGAATTTCAGTCGTTTACAAGTGTACTTTAAAAAAAAAAAAAAAGGAAATTAGATTGAAGCAAATCATGAATACCTTCAAATATGCAGTGAAAAAAGAATCAGTTGAATTAGTGCAAAGTGTTTGGCTTCTGCTGGAAGTGGTACGGCAAAATAGTTCGACAATAAGCAGCAAGATCGTCAATCCACAGTACTTTATCATACGTGGAGAGGATGTCATTGAAGGCGAGAATAGTAACACGTACGATGAAGGATTTGTACGATTTTTTTACGAACAACGCCTGGCTCTGGGCAAGGTCATTTATACTGGAGCAAGCAAAGAAGCGGTTGAGAAAAAACTGCAGCTGTTGACTTGCCCAGTGCCAATTAAAACTGTGATGAAGCCAAAGCAAAGATATTTTCTAGTGCAATTCTCTAAGGGTTCAAAGGATTTGGTACAGGCACTCGTTTCGGAAAGGGATGTTTCATGGCCGACGGTCACTCAAATGAATCAGCGCGAAGTTCTTATATTTGATGGTCAGCAAAAACGCTTGGCCACTGTACTGTGCGTGCACAATGATAGAGATTATATGGATGTGGAATTTCAGAAGCTCAAGCAATTCTGTTTCGAGAAGGTAAAATTGACAGAATTGAAAACTGAATTTTTAATTTAATTGCTTTTTCCGTCTCTTTTTGTCTATAGGCAATGAATGAAAACGACCAGGACATGTGTATTGGTGATGACGAATGGATATTGGCACTTTATACTTGTGGTCCGGCAAATGTTGTATATACCATTCTACGTTATCAGGATACCTATTGGCGTGAAGGCAATCGATATAAGGATGTCATTGCCTATCTAACGGATGGACGTAATGTCTACCAAGTCATCATTGTGCGAAAGACAAGCAACATACAAGAACTGATCGATCAGTTGAATTTGGTGAAAAGTTGCTGTTTAAATTTAGATTTTCCTCTTGATGTTGATTTGAAGCGAGCAAATGCTGTGCCGCCTCGAAATTTCCATTCCTTTTGCGGTTCGATTGAATTGTTCGAAAAACAGTCTGAAAACAGTTACTGCACTGGGATGGACCCACGACTCAACAAACTCGAGTGTGCTATGAGAGATGAGGCGACGGCGTTGATTGGTTTTGTCGAAGTATTGGAAAATGCCAGACGTACTTTGGAGCAACGACAAGCTATCATAAACGATTCACTGGATATTTTATAAATTCTCAACCTATAATATCACTATAATAAATGTATATAACTTTTGTAAAAGCTTTAATACTGGCTTTTGATTCCATGTACAAAATTAAAATACGTATAATAAAAACAAAAAAAAAAAAAAACAATGCTTCAAACTATTCTGAGATTCTCTCAACTAAGCGAACTTTTTGAAGAATATGAACATTCTCAACTTACATCTAAAAAAAAAAAATAAGCTGTCTATTAAATAATTTGGTTTCTTTTCTGTTTAAAAAACTTTGCTGTTGCCGCCTGAACCAAACCAAACGATGGCGGTGTTTGAAGATTTCTTGCAATCCATTTTGGTAGTTTATGTCGAATATGTTCTTGCAAATATCTTTCGTCCAAGAGGAAGACGGCAGCGTAATCGTTTATATGACGCACAGCTCGTCCAATGCATTGATTAACGGCTTTCATGCAAAGATTCTCATAATACTGATTGCCAGCACCAGCGCCTAGTGTTGCCGTCATGTAGCGCATGCGCTCCTGCAGTTCAATGGATTGCGAATTCGCGTATGGCATACCGACAACGATCACACCACGACATAAATCATCTTTAAAATTAAGACCTTCACTTAGTTTACCACCGACTACGCTGAACAAAAATGCACCTCCTCTGTTCCGTATCGCTGCCGAATAGTCCTTGAGCAATTGCTCTACTCCTTTTCCTTTCTGACCAGATCGTGACTCTCGGAAAACAGTCTTTCGCCGACTGATACACTCAAGAGCATTTAAGCGTTGCAAATAATTGTAGACTTTATCCAAAAAGTCATATGAAGGCAGAAAGCATACAATGCCAGCAGGGATGACTTGACTGAGATTCTGCAAAATCATTACCAGCTCCGTGAGCTATAACAAGTCAAATTAATACGATTGAGGAAAATAGTTCAAATATAGAATTTACCATTTCATCGCTGTTGCGCTGTGTGAAATTAAAGCATAGCTGCTTTCCAGTGGAACCACTTCGGACCACAAATGGTAGAACTGCCTCATTCGATACAACGTGATCATAGAACTGCAGACGTACACGACTTGCGCATGCGCTAAATAATTGCTCTGTTAGTTCATTAGTTGGCTGCATTGTTCCACCAGCTATTATGATGGATCTCGCTTCGCGTATTACATCCTCAAAGTATTTGCTCGGATTGAGGACCGTATAACGAAATTTCGATACCTCAGCCGAGCCATCATTTTTTATGAGTACTCGTCCATCTTCAGCGTTTTCAGTCAGCGCTTCGAGGAATGTTAAGAAAACATAGATTGACGTTGAGTATGCGGCATCGGTGTTTGCCTCCGGCTCGGCACTTTCAACCGGCAATTCAGAATCCCTTTTTTCTTCAGTCGATTTTTTCTTAGCCTTTTTATTTGTGGTTTCTGCTTTCTCATTTTCAAGTCGATGCAGTAGTTGAAGCGTCGCCGTTTCCTTTGATTCGGTTATGCAATTTTCCTTCAGCTTCTCCTCACGATGACCGACTTTTAAGAATCCGAGCAACTTTTGAGCGAAACGGGTGCGTTCGCAGAAGTTCAGCAGCTCAAAAATATCAATATTGAAAAATTCACCTTCTGCCGTTAATTCGTAAGTCCGCAGTGTACGTGATGGAGACTTCGTTATATTTTCTTGCTCTTTTGATACAGCCAATGGCTCCTTCGGCTCTAACATCTTAATCAATCGTTTAACAACATAGATCAATTGGTTGATACTGAGTAAATTGTGTGAGCTCAACTTTTTGACATAACGACTCTTATAGGATTGCATTGCATCCTTGATTTCGAGTAATTGTTTCAAATTAATTTCGCAACTATGGAGTTGTGCAATGGTATCCAAAAGATTGTGCGCTCATCAATAATGACAACAGATCCCTGAAGCTCAATGCCACTGAGCATGCGTGTACGTCGGTGGAGTAGCATTTGATATGGCAACATAATCAGCTGCGCTGCTGTTGTCGCAGCGCTCCGAGCAGCATAATATGCACAAGCCTTCTGCTCGTTCCCTTGTGCAGCCAGATCTTCAATGTCGAGTATATCAAGTAAAGCAATTTCGCTCAACATTTGTACGGCATTTGGAGTCCTAAATGGGCAACCTCCAATGGTCTTACTTTCCACCATCTCTTGATCATCATTAGTCTTAGAGACTTTTGCACTTTTGCCAGCTTGACACATGTCCAGGCAGCGTTCATTCATTAAGGAGGTGTTCTTTATTCGTTTCACTTGCGGATTAACACAGAGATTAGCACGTGAGCCAAGAGTAATACATCGTATACGACGTCCATATTCGGTGCGTTTCACTTCATTGACAACCTGCGCTAACTGCGAATGTGTACGACTGCAGAAGAATATTTTAACTGGCTTATATGGAGCTCTCATTGCTTCATGTTCGTCTTTAGAGGTGATTGTTTCATTATCGAGTATATCTTTCAGTTCCTTTTCCATTGCTGTTTCGGATACTTCTTCCTGTTCAGCTTCTTTTTTATCCTGTTTCTTTTTCCTCTCCATTTGCCTTTCCCGAATGGCTTTCAAGCCTTGATCGTAATCTTCTATAAACATATTTAAAGAACGCAATTCATTGAATTCGTCTCGTTCTTGGTTTGTTTTATATTGAGCGCTTATCCAGTCAACAGCTTCCAGGCTATTCTTCTCCAATTCACGTAGTTGTGCGCCCTTCTCCGCCAAAAGCTGATTGAGCTCCTCACGAACCAGTTTCTCATGATCTTCTAGCCAGCGCAGTGCTGCACAAGTCAGCGTAAGCGATTTACCTGAAATGAATCATTATTTAGTCCTATTTAAGGAGAAAAACATAAGAAACAATAAGCTTGGAATATAGTTCGTGTTGACTCCTTATTGCTTTTCAAATTTGCTGTCTCAAGTCCTTACGATAGTTTAGTATGGCCGTCATCATAAGGGTTAACAAAAAACAAGTAAGAAAGCTAAAGTCGGTCAAGCCCGACTTTGAAATACCCAGCGTCCCGACATTATGAGCGCACTATGTTTTGCTTCTCTATTTGTGGGCGTGGCAGTGGGCGGGCCACATAAATTATTTCCCTACACATTTCATTTGCCTTGGTCAACCTTATGTTGCGAATATTGAAGCTTCTACGCCTTTTACTTCACATGTTACGATAAACCCTTATTTGTGGGCGTGGCTCGAGGAGGACGGCGTCTATTTTTTTCCAGGATATGTCCCTTTTTGTAGTTTACCAGTACACCAAATATCAATGGAATGTGTTGAGTGGTTCGCAAGTTACAAGCATTTTACTGAAAACCCAATAAATTCATTTGTGGGCGTGGCAGTGGGCGGATGTCTCCCATTTTTACTTAGGATCATACTCGGACCCCGATATACATGTGTACCAAATTTCGACTTCATTGGTTCAGCCGTTTCGGAGGAGATCCGACCACGGACGGACGGACAGACGGACATGTCTAAATCGATTCAGTTTTTGATCCTGATCATTTCTATATATATTTGTCTATATCTCCGGAGCTTAATTCTCCCTGTTACAAGATTCGCACAAAACTAATATACCCCGCTTACGCTGGGTATAAAAAGGTACATATGGGCAGAAAACTGCCGTTTCGATTTTTTTGCTCACCCGTGCCGGTTGGACTTTCGAATATCCCGATGTCCTTTTCTTCCAAGATGCTGTAGAGCGATTTCATCAAATCAGCTTGGATAGCATACGGCTCATATGGGAAGCCATACTGCTCAGGCGCAAGGAGCTTCTTTCGCGGAGAGTACATTTCTGACCGTTCCTTACATGTTGTTTTGGTTTGTTATCAGTGTTGCCAGACAGTTTTTTCGAAAATCCCTGCACAGTCAGAAAATATCGCTGCTTTTCCCTACGCTTACAAAAAATATATGATCGTTGGCGAAATTTCATTCACGAGTGGAACAAAAAACATTCTTAATCTTGTATATGCGTCTTTTTTCCTTCTAATATTTTTGAGCAGCGCATTAGCATTTAAAAAGATCTTCGATTATGAATTCTAACCAACCCTTAAATGTGTCGTCCTCCGACCTTTTGCGATTGAATTTTCGATACTAGCTTTTTCCTGGTTTTCCTCCGAAGAGTCAGTCGAAGAGGGATTCTTCTTTGTACAATAGGTGTGCACTTGTTATTAAACAATAAAGGTGAAATTGAATTACTCCGAACTTACTTCAAAATTTGAATAATTTCATGAAATAAGCGCTAAATTACATTTTTAAAACAATGCTTAATTATTTTACAGAGTTGTATTTTCAAAGAACTTCTTTAATTTTTTGTTATTGCTATTAGAAAATCTTTCCTTATTTTCTACATCCTTGTTCTGTTTTAATTCCTACATGTAGGGAATTTTCCCTACATTTAACAACACTGTTTCTTGTTCAAATACTACTAGCACGCTAATGCCATGTTCAGACGGCATGTCATGAATTACCTCATTCGAACGCGATTCTGTATGAATTACGATAATGTAAAAAAAGAAAAACAAAACTTCTTCATGTAAAAAAATATCATGGAATCAAGATCTGGCTAGAACTGAACCCTCGTCAAATGAAATTTTCATTAGCAAAAGAGATTTTTACTTGAACTGATACAGTTTCACAACTTCAGCGTTGGTGCGGTAAGCGTGAAATTTCCAGCTGCTCTTTTGCTTTTCACACAAAACGTAAATAGCGAATTACGAATCTCGTCGTCTGAGCGGGAGAATTGGCAATCTTAATTCAAGTATCGAATCACGTAATTCATATTGTCGTTTGAACTGAGTATAATTAAGAATCAAATGAATAGATCGATACACAAAAATATCGATAGTGCCATCTCTAACGTCTATCTATAGAACAGATCAAAAAACATGTGTTAAGTAAACCCAGCCGGAATCGGCTTCCAATCAAAGAAGTGGTGCGTGACTCTTGTGAAGACGAAAACGTCTTAATGTAATGTGATTATCTTTTAACAAACATCATTAGAATTCCGAGTACTTTGGCCATAGTGATAATATACTGTGTTTTCCCGTTAGAATGGCGTAAACGTTTCGAATTGTATGGCGCAGAAAGAATCTTACGCCACTACGTATAAAGAGAAGTGAATCGGTGGGATCGATGACGTCATTTCAGTTCGCACAAGCAATACGTTTATAGTAAATAAATGGAAACATTTTAAAGGAAAATATACAAAGTAAGTACATGTTCACTAAATAATTTAAATATTTAACACCTTGGATGATCCTTGTTCATCCTTATAGTCGAAAAGTATATATCGAAAGTAATGATTGGAAATTTTTGAAAAAATTTTTGGATAATGAAGCATATCTGTATTATATACCTAAAAAAAAGTTAAGCAAAAAATTTCTTTCACATTTCGATGTCTTTGATATCTGAAAATATTTCAATTCCACATAAATAATGATTATAAAATTTGAAATTGATATTGCTCTCTAAGGAGTGCGTATCGCTTAAGTAGGTACAACTTTTCCATGTATGTATCCATATGCTTCATGTACTTGCAGTGAGCTAGTAAATGGGCTTTATGATTGCGAGCATGAATTAAAGCGTACCCAGAAAAGCTTCACTGCAGACTTTGCAACGAAGTCACTAGGGCAAGTAGGCTCTTGAGCATTTCGACAACGTTTCCGCAAATGAGAACAAAATGGCAAGCTATTTTAATATTCATTTCAAGTTCTGTTGTAATATTTGGTACCATTTCTACTGCTATTTATACCCGACACACGCTGTGTCGAGGGTATATGTGCGTTTGTGTGGTTGTGTGTAAAACCCAGAACCAGTCTAGATAGACCATAGCGACATATATGTATATAGGAATGATCAGCGTCACCAGGAGATTCGATTTGACCATGTCCGTCCGACTGTCTGTCCGTCTGTCTGTATACGGTTTTCTTATCGAAGGAGTTCAGATATCTTGACGAAATTTTGCATGCCTGCTCACGCGGATATGGGTAAGAGCAATTTCGAGAACGGACCCGATCGGACCATTTTTAAGGGTACCTCCAGTACTAGGGTCTGTCACAAAAAGTCCAAAACTGCCCCAAAATTTGTCTTTTTCGAAATATTTGAATGAAATTCAGAATTTGAGCGTATATTTTATCTTACGATTAGATTTCAGAAAATTTGGAAAAGTGGGCGTGGCAAAGGGACGGGTTTCATTAAGAAATTTAACAACAGTCGGTAAATGGGGCCCCTTATGGCCTTAAAAATCTCTTGAATATTCTTTTTTAATAGTCCTGTTTTTTGAGCGTGTTTTAAAAATTATTTTATCATGTGTGTCTGTGTCGGGTATTTTATTGTCAGTCTATAGCACCCTTACTTTTTTTATTTTGGAAACTCACTGAATATAATAAAATAATGATTTTTCCTACGCTTCCGTTTTGTGTATGTAACATAAAACTGTATGAAAATGCAAAATATTTGCTTTTATTCGTTTTCCTTTTTTAATATTGTCCAAAATCACAAAAGAACCAAGATAATAAAGACGCTCAGGCGCTCGGACAGTGACTGTGCTACAGAAATTTTATGGAGAAAAAAAAAACCAACTGTTTTATTTGAACTTCTTTTATTAAGCCAGTAACTTCCACATGCGAAGAACAATTATGGCACAAGCTTAAATTCTTTTGTGTTGAGAGACTTAGTAATTTCCTCAATTTGCTAGCAAACAAAGGATTTTCATTTTACACGCCATAGGATTCATTCAAAAATTGAATTCAAAAAAGAGCAGGAAATTTACAAGTCGGACGAACAAAGAAGGATAAACATAACGACATACATTTAAAAACACAACGCCAGTGCGACTGGACAAAAGCTTACCTTCGCTCGAAGAACTTTGAATTCAAAATGTAGATTCTAAAATCGACCGCTTGCGGATTGAAGTGCAATGTTCAGGAGGAGCACCAGCGAACCAATGTGACTCAAAGTTATGCTGAGCTGGGACAAAATACTTCTCATAAAAATGAAAATGTGACGTAGTGAAGGAATCGAACAGCTTTTGCTTACCTTGTGTGAGTAATGAGTAAATAGTTGGACAGAAAAGTTTCAATGGTATTTCCAATTGACTATTTTCTCTCTGGATACATCATTTTGACATAATCTCTGATAGAGAATACAAAATGATGTACCTATGCATGTGTATCACCTTAATAATTTAAGAGATTTGACTCCAAAGCTCTTAGAATTTTTGCTTCTTTGAGGAAGTATTCCGGCAATTGTGGCACACAAAATGACAAAATTCCTCTGTTGGGCATTTCTGTTAGGTTTTTAAGAGGTTCGGAAAATAATGAGCCCGAATTTTCAATCGTTCCTAGAGTTAAAATGTACCTACAAAGCTTTCTAAAAAGCGCACTTTACCTTCTAAAGTTATCACATTCCTCAATGCATCACAGATCGAGGATGGCATATCCTTTGCATTGCAAAAAAGAAAAAAAAAAAAAACTAAAAAGTCCTCTCAATAAACTTTGTTGATAGGATTTGGAAAGAAAATGTTCAAACAAATCTGAAGTCAGTCATCAACGTTAGTGCAATAGCACGGCCATTGATCCACACTCCTTTGAACTATGGCAATCTAAGGATTTTGCTTGCACTGCGTATAACGAGAGAGAGAGTAGAGTATGCATTTTGCGTCTGCACTTGAAGATAGAAACTATAAAAGTTGTGTGCTGAGATACTAAAGAGCTTAACTTCAAAATGAAATCCTCTAAGAGTCGTTAAAATGCGCATAAGGTCGTTGGGTGTTGGCAAAAACACTTAAAAAGTGCACAGCAACGTAAAAAAATAAAATAAAATAGGAGAATAAAAAAACGGAAACGAACGACTGGGGCTAATAAAAACGCAAAATTTGCTCTGCTCAGGCGTTCACTGATTTTAAAAATGAAATTGAATACAAAGTGGAAAATAAAATGAAAATAGAACTGCAACTTTTTCATGAATATAATTTCTGTGGGGAATTATGAAAAGTTGGAGAGAAAAAATTTGGCACAGATATTGTATGCTCATGTGAAGGCTCTTTCAGGCATTACATAATAGTGGCTTTACAATTTATTTCATGCCATAGAAACTTTCATTTAGGTTGAAGAAAGTAAAAAAAAAAAAATGAATATGTAAATAAAGGACTTATTTGTAAGGGACACACACAGGAAACTAAATATTAATTAAAAATTTACATATTTAAATAATTAATTAGTTAGATTAATTGAGATTTTAAAGCACAAGTTCATTGAAGAACTTCATTATTTTCCATTTGAATCTAATAACTCCATTGTACCTACAAATCCTGTTCAAAGCCATTTCACTAACGAAAGCAGATGTTGTTATTGTCAGCTAATGTCATCCGTCATTTTGTTTTTCAAAAAAGTACATACATACATACATCCATACATACTTTTTCTGTCATTTGAAATTAGCATCATTTTGACATTTATTTATTTTGAAGCTAGTCACGTTAATGTCATTAGACACACTCTCAAAGGCTTGCAGAGTCACAAATAACGTGTCCTATTCCCGCGAAATCCTCCACGAAGCTAGTCCATGTTCGTTATTTCAGACCCCTAATGCACGTTGTTCGTTGTTCGTAGGCTTAAGTAATTACACAAACGCAACTTTTGACGTAAAAACATGTTCCATCGAGTGCTGTTCGGAGCTGGGAGCAGAGTAGTGGTCTCATTTCGCTTCAAATAAAAAAAAGTTTTTATTTAATTTTTTTTTTCTATTAGAATCAAATTAAATTAAGTGATTTTGCTCCAAACCATTTAAAAGGATATGCTTTATTTTTGGCTCATTTTAATAAAGCTCTTCTTCGAAAATCTTTCATGAAAAAACCACAAAAAAGAGAAGAAAAAAAAACGGCAAAATTGAAATCAAACGCAAAGCGCAACAAAGTTCGGTAAATATTGCGAGTTTGTTTTAATCAATGGCTTGTGTCGCCCTGCTATGGCAAGCTAAATCATTCGAAAATAGAACGAGCAACCCATACGCTATGTGATTTCCTGAATATAACAGATACTCCCAATGCTCGACGGAAGCACAATGCCTTTGTATGCGTGTACAAAATTAAAAGCCTGTCTGCTTTTAGGCAACACAACGCACAGTGCGGCGCATGCTACATATTGTATGTGTATATATGTATATGTGCGGAGGCGAATGTGTTTGGCTATGTGGTGCGTCTCGATCTAAGCGGATGCCCGAAAATTGGCGCTAACCAACAAAGCTTAACACATAATGTGGTCTGTACGTTATTTTGTTGCGGTTGGGGGACAATCGTTTCAGTTTTCCTGTTTAGTTCCCGCAGCCGTGAGATCGATGATAAAATTGAGGAGATTGTTTGCTGGCGGTCATGGCGGACTTAAAACCCACTAAGCAGGAAAAACTGCACGTTTAAAGCATAAAATTTATGATGGATAATGCGCAGAGAGATTGCACTTTCGAAATTTTTTAAATTTAACTTTGCCAATCAAAAGCTTCAATTGCGATGATGGAAATTATGTATTTAGATTTTTTTTTCCTCTGAAAAGTTTGAAACTTTTCCAAGGAGAACTCTTGTGGCATCATGATAAGTGAAAGTACTTAATTAAGTCACGATTTTTAAGAAGTTAATTGGGCTTAAGGGCTGTTGTTTCTTCATTTTGTCTTATGCGATTGAAAAAGATTTTCTTAATATATTTTAGGCTAAGCTCTAATGACAATCAAACCCCCCTTCGATATCGCTTCCATCATATTTGGGAAGTTCCACGCAAAACAGTCCTGCTGGTCACAAGCGTCACAGCCATTCTGAGGAAGAATTATGCAATTAAAGGGCCTAATTGTTGTTAACAGTTTTCAATATTTCAAATCCTTTAGACTCATATCCTTTTATGTTTTAATTATTTTCAGCTTAAGCCTGCAAAGTGGGTGTGCCGGGGGTGACCGTCGCATCGGAATTCCCCATTTAGATTGTATAATTTCTTAAGTGATCTACATTTATGTCATTTCTAAAATTTAACCCATTTTTGATGCCATGATTCCTCCTTTCAGAGGTGTTTAGACAATCCAATCAGTTGATAAATCCACAGTGTACCTACATGCGAGTTTAACCATCTTAAAAATATTATACCTACATATGTATGAATGTGTGAATCAATGCCTATAGCTTGCCTTCGCCTGGCCTATCCTTTCTGTTACAATTTGATTTACACGTGTATTAATATACTCTTCCCGCAAACGTTGTATGTATTTTCGCAGGCCAAAATGGAATGACCAAAAATATTTCACTTCTTGTCATAACATTCGCATAAATCTGACAGCCAACTGACAGACGTGAATGAACAGTAAAATTGCATTTTTCGTCAAGTGCGTTCGTGTTTTATCCCTCAGCTCCGCTCCGCTCGGCTCAGCTCAGCTCAGCTCAGCGTAATCAAGAGTATCCCCGACGCATGTCATTTCAAGAACGTGTGACGTGTCGCGTATGAATGATTTATTTTGTACAGAAATTGCAATTTGTTACGAATAAAGTAAATCTCTAGCACTCAACGTACCGCCTACACAATTCATACATATCAAGTACAAGTTAATAAAGAGAACCCAAACAGAACAGATTCAAAGTTGGAGGTTTTTGAAGCAATTTTAGAGCACATTTCAAAAAGTAACAACGAAATTCTCAAATAGCCTTAATTAATACATACGTATTTGCTCGTTTGTTTTCGCTCGCAAAGCCATTTTAAATACATATACATAAATACAATAAAGTTCTATTGAAACAAAGTAGAACATCGATTCTCTGGTGCTGGCCATGCTGTCACAAATTGTCCGAACTTCAGTTGTTTTTGTTTCGTTTATAAATTATGCAACATTGTGTTCCTAATATTGCATTTAAATGCCACAAAATGCGCAGAGAATTACAATTAATTGTGAATTTAAATAAATAATGAAACCTTTTGGATAGACATTTGTTTATTGCATTCCATAAATTCATAGAATATGTACTCGAACGCGTGCTTTTATTTGACCAATTTGGACTCGATATAATACATACATATCTACATAACTTAATTGGGATGGTCAGTCGGGCTGAAAAATCATTTTTGTTTTTTTTAAATATATCTCTAATTTAAAGTTTAAAGACTCAGAACTTAACTAAATGGAACTAAGTTTTGCGTAAATTTATTGTACAAACATATCTGAATAAAAGGAATCAATTAGAGGAAAATGAAGGAATTCCTAGAAATTTGAATTGTGTTGGGTATTTATGGCCTTTAAAGCTCATCGTCTTCAATCTAGGTCAAACTTATAAAAACTCTCGAATATGTACGTGTCCTTATGAAACTTTAAACCAAGCTTATGACTCAATAGGTATACATTTATTTGTATATACAACATATATACAGAATATAATGATATTTTGCAACCATTTGGCTTAATGAATATAAACGAGATAGGAAGTGTAAGGTATATTCCTCAAGGGGTATCCTCAAAGCTCAGTATGAGCGAAAGTAAAGTATTTACTTCGAAGTAATTTTCAATTTTTTTTTAATGTGTTTCTTATGGGCACTTTACTTCCTGCAAATCTCAGTGAATTTATATGCCAGTCTGAAAACCAAATGCCTTTTAAAAATGGAGGTACGTCTCCATTCTGAGTTTTGTCATGATAGCTTCGCTCTTTCCATTAAAAAAAAATCAATATAGAAAGAGGCATATCAAGGGGGTTCTCTCCTCTGTTGAGACTGTTTTTGGACCTTTTTTTTTAAATTCCTGACACAGAAGGAAAGGAGCTTTTTCAATTTTTTTATTGTGTTCAGAATATTGGAAAAATAGTAAAGAATTACTTTTTATATGTGAGGGTGTTTGAAAAATCTTTCGGCCGTGAAAGTGGACTCTTCAAAAATAAGGTGAAGGCTGACGGCCACGGTTTGTCGTCTCCAAGTTTTATAATCAGTATAGATGTCATTATGGCGTGAACCTCCAAAATAATTTTGGGATTTTTTTTTGACAAAATGGCGGCAATTGGAATTTGACCTATCGATTTCGGGTATATTTTTTTGTAGTTCAGTGTAAAAAAAAAATAGTAAAAAATTTGTTAAAATTATGATTGAGGTTCACGCCATAATGGTGACAATTCTGCGTCGAATCCACTTTGTTTCATTAAAATCGGTCCAGTTGAACTGGAGAAACCGTGGTTGCGAGTTCAAAAAAAGTGGTTTCGAGATAAATGTATTTAAAGTCTGAAGCAACGCAAAAATGACTCGTTTTAGCGCAGACCTTACTAGACAAAGAAAGCTTTATATTCTAAACTATTTCGAATTTTAAAAACTGCTTTTAGCACGATATTCTGTCGAAGGAGACAAGGCCCAAAGTTGTGCACACGAACCCATATTCGGTTACTGATAAAAAAAAAGAAAAACATTATTACTTGATGAAAAACGATATAAAATTATTGTTGAAGCCTTATTAAAACCATTTACGGCGAAAAATAATTGTTTTTCTGAAACTTTTTGAATGTATCATGCTGTAAAAAGTTAAGTGGAAAAAGGATCGCAATCTGATATAAATACATATGTATGTTTACCACAGTCAAATTTTTAGACGACTTCTAATAAACACATCGAATTCCATGGAACTCGACGAAAATAATTCAATTATTTAAAATTCGTAATAATTTGTATGTTCTACATACATACTATGTAGGTACTTAATTTGAATTGAAAATATACAAAATGCATGCACCTATGTATAACGTAAGCAGGACAGCAACTGGCGGCTTTGAATGCAAATAAATGAATTCGAAACATAAAATATTAAAATTCTTATCTTTTTTAATTATGGCATCGATTACGGATTTTCACATTTGCAAATCTGAAACGAAAAATATTTATTTCAATTGTTGACAAGAACGAATGTCGAAATTGGATTTAGTGGTAAAATATTCCACAAATATTAAAAATAAGTGAATTTTTAGCAGCATCAAAAAAAAAAAAAACTGTCCATAAAGAGTTTGCTCATAAATTTCAAACGAATTTCTAGCAAATATGTACGTTTGTCTGCCAAATATTGATACAAATGGCTTCATTTCGGTTTGCTGAATCAATTGATCTATGCATATTTTTCGAATTTTCCAAAGAATTCACTAAAATTCGTTTGATGAACGTTTAACGAGCAAAGTTCAGTCAGAGTCAAAAGTTAGTATACATTGCAAAAATGCGTGTTTTTTCCAATTTTCTGCTGTATAAATAACTTTTTTGTGAATGTTATAATTTTCATTTCATATTAACCTAATTATATTTCAAGCTAAACACCAAACAATTAGATTTCTAAAAATTCCTTTAACAAAAAAATCATATTTTTCCATTTGACACCATCAGTAAAAATTTTGAGCGCTCTTTTCCATAGGTAGGTGGTAGGTTGAAGTGGCTGCCACTCGGCCCATTGTGATACCAAGGAGGTTTTCTTGTGTTTGTGTGAGTGTATGTCTTATTATGTAGTGTGCCCCTAACATGCGATGTTTTGAAAAACCAGTCGGGAATCGAACCTTGGAACCTGGGATCAAGAGCATAGCACGCATCCTCTACGCTATCTCAGAGCCACGCTTTTTTTTCCATAAAAATCTTGAAAAATTACCAAAAGTGAAATTTTCACTGGTTTTTTTATTTTGGTTTTTTCTTAACATTCCAAACTTACAAAAATACAGTATGTATGTATGTATGGAAAATTGTAGAAAATTTGGCTTCGGCACTTAGTATAAAGAAACACCTTTCAAACCATGCAAAATGAATATTTAAAAAAAAATTTGTTCATGCCATAAAAGGTCAAAAAAGCTCGAAAAATCAAAAAAAAATTTTAAAATTCTCACTTTTTACAATTGCGAAGCTTGTACCGTAAAAACTACAAGCTTTATCTTCATGAAAAAGGTTTCATTTAATAGGCCGTGATATTAGCTTTGATACGATATCAACCATTATTAGCTAACAAAGCAGTAATATATATATTTTTCCGTAAAAGCGAAACAACTGAAGACCTCACACAAAATTGATGTAGGCTCCAAAACTACACCTAGGAAAAAATTAAAAAAAATATTTTTGGTATTACCAATACCACCCTTATCCGTAATAATGAACGAAATCGCGGCACCAAACGAAAATATTTAATTTGTTGGCCTGTGTAATCCATCATTACGTTGCATGGGAGAATCTTTCGGGCAGCGTTTTTGCACAATCGCGCAACATTCCTGTGCTGAACAGAAGACATTTTGCTCTGCACGCGGTAAGACATTTCGATAGTGAATTGTTAGTTTTTAACTTACGAATCCCGCAAGGGGACCGTCGTCGGGCGGTTACGGGCTTGGCGCACCCGCGGACCCTAGCTAAACCTTCATAAGTATGATAATCGGGGGGGTATTGGACCAAACTGGTAGTGTACTCGTATTGTGACGGATAGTTTACGAAGGGGTTATTATACTGGTACTGCGCGGACCGGGAGCCCCATAACCGAGTGGTGCGATTGTGACCGGTCTTGGGAAGGCCCTGTTGTGGGAGTTTCTCTGTTGCTGGTCGATTTTAATGAGGTGCGCTGATTTGCGATGATCATGTTACGTACATTGCTTATCATGCCGTTGCGGGTTGGTAACTTTTTCATCACGTCAATCATAGATTCTGTAACCTAGGGAGGCGCAGAGTTGTGATATAGAAGGGGGGATTTTCCCTTCACTGTACGTTTCTAGTACACAAAAAAAAATTTCATTATCATACGGGGTATTCACAAGGAAGCTTTTCGCAAATTAATTCAAAAATAACAATATTTTCAGCTAATCCGTGCAAACCGGGCGTTTCTCCTAATTTCCTGACGAACTAAAATAGAATATATTCCGACGTCGACATGTTCTGACAGAATTCCACCTTCGTTGTGAATATCCCTTTTATGTTTTAGACTGTAAATTCCGTCTTGTATTCG
The DNA here is from genome assembly GCA_020466095.1 of Chlorops oryzae. NCBI lineage: Eukaryota > Metazoa > Arthropoda > Insecta > Diptera > Chloropidae > Chlorops > Chlorops oryzae. The sequence goes on from CM035807.1 coordinate 99,113,396, forward strand.
CATAATTCAACACGAATCTATGTTAAAAGGAAGAACTCAATTTTACATTTGTAAATTTTGTCAGAATGAAAGAGAAAAAAATTGTTTAAAATCATTTTTGTGAAAATTATACATTCTTATTTTGTTTGTTTGTACACCTACGTATGTTCAGAAGAAGGCAAAATTGCGATTAAATATCAATTTCAACGTTGTGCATCGTCCCGAAAATTGTTCGTGTCTCATCGCTTTATTTTCTTCGATTCGAAAGTCAATGGAAAGTCATAAACTCAAGAGTAGAATCAGTTATAAGCTATCAAGGGCTTGGTTAAGAGCGACTCGTGGACTCAGCTTTAAGAAATTGAATTTGAATGAAGCTAAAAACAGCAGGGCCTTGTTGATATTTGGTCCGAAATCACAGCGTTGCTATGCCGAGGTCCTTCGAGCGAAAAAGGACATCATTATATTGCGTGTCATACCGCAGACGGTTTGGAAGAATCGCCTTAAAGGCGGCGGATGCGGCAAAAAGAAGGTGAAAATCGCGCCAGACGAAATTTCGAAATTATCTAAACTGAATTGGCAGACAAACGCACAAAGACTTTCGGAAAATATTGAAAAAGATCTACAATGCCTGCAGGCCGATCTATGCAGAATGAAATATTATTGCTCGCCCGAAGATTTGCTCAATTTCTGTCGAGTCTTAAAGCGATTGCAGAGCATAGTTAATTGCTTTGGCGAGCTGAAAAAAAGTTTAAATGAATTCGAAATGACTTCAAAGGAAACGGAAAAAGCAGCAGCAGCAGCAGCAAAGTCTAAAAAGAAGAAAACCAGTCGGAAAAAAGATAAGAATTCCGGTTCTGCAAATGAGGAAGCTAACGAATCAAAAGCAGCCGATTCGTGTCGGTCATCGAAACCCTCAGTGAGATCTTCGGACACAAATAATTGTTGTTCGACATCATTCGTGGAAGAATTTAATGAATGCGCCGCGCTTTGTCAGAAAGACACAAAAAATCAGAACAAAGAATGCAAGAAGAAAATAACAAAAAGTGAAAGTTCCGATTGCAACGAGACGAAGGAAAGGGATTCGAAGAAATTAAGCCCGAATTGCGAGTTGAATGAAAAGTGCAGAGAATCGGATCAATGCGAACAAGAGCAGAAATGCCGTGAGAAGACAGTGGACGGCAAAAAATTGAAAGCTCAAAAACCCATGAAGAAGGATAGCAAAGAAAGCTTAGAAGAACAGTGTGAGAAAAAAGCAAAATGTCCGAAATCGAAAAAGGAAAAACGATCAAGCGGCTGTGAGCAGCAGCTACCATGTGATCCTTATGCAAAAGACAAAGCGTCTCTGGTAACGATCTATAAGGCGCCACCGGCCGTAGAGAAATTCTGCTGCAGCTGTTATGGCAAAAAAGTTCGGACCGTTAAGAAGAATTTGGGCAAAGAACTATTGAAAATCATTGGTAAAAAGCGTGGAACCGTCTTTCTGAAAATTAGCGCCGTCCAACAAAGTCTTTACCACATTCAATTGGTCAGTTCGGAGAACCGTTGCTTGGGCTGTTTGTACGTTAGCCAAAAAGCAATGAACGCATCAATCAAAAACAACGACTTGGAGAAATACATTACACTAAGCTTAATCTCGCCGTCGGACTCGCTGCCCGACATGCGGAACATAGTGAAATATCCTTTTGTGGCGTGCAAGTAATTAAAGTCACGTCATACGAAAAAATGGCTTAAAAAAAAAGTTGAAAAATAAAAAGGATGTTGATGTCATGTCAGTGCAATTGTATTCGTCGAATTTTTTTTGTTGAGATTTTTATCCTTTTTACTTTTGGGGGGTAGAGATTTGGAGCCACAGTTCATCACAGTCTATGGACTAAATTTTATTGGACCGAGACTGACGGTAACAGTGTGGCCTACTTTATTGCTTCACTTTTTTGTCGAGTGTGACACACGCACATATCCTTCTGGCTTGAGAGCGTTTAATTATTATCCCCTGAGTCAAAGGCGGCCTCTCAAAAAGCATTGTTGAGCTGAAGTGCAAAAACGAGAATGACTGCCTTAGAAAATTTCTAAATTTGCACATAAGTCCCTTTGCCACAAAAGGAGAATCGCACATGAAGGCGAAAGGAAAAGGGAATTCCATGAATTCAAAAACTCTTAAGCACAATCGTCAGTGGTTGACCTTGCGAGTGAAAATTGTTTGCGAAATATTTGGCTGCCGCACTCTGGCTTTTGCATAACTTTTTCGCCAGGCATCCGTTTTGGGCACTCAACGGTGTCTGCTGAAATTGTGGCTGAAAGTTGATATCTACAAAGCATTGGTGGCATGTGTGGCTGTGTGGCCCATCGACTTGCATGGTAGCGGCCGGCGAAGGGGGGAAAATAAAAGCAGCCAACACGTGTTTTGTTTAAACTGGAAATGTTGGCTCATTAGCAGCATTTCCTTACACCTATTTTGTTGTCGTTATTGTTTTTCTTTTTTTTCTTTTGTTTTTTGCTTTTTTTTTCATTTATTGTTTGTGTTTTTATTATTGTTTACTTATTTTTGGCTCACTGACCTAGTTTGCCTTAGCGATTCAAAAGTTATGCGCTCGTTCAGCCGTTTCAATTGAGGCAGTAAAAATCGTTGCCAGTGTTACAAAATATGGCGGAAGTTCACTTTAAGTGCCGGAAACTGTTTAGATTAACTGTAAATGGTGTTGAGCAGAGCATTTACGTCGAGTGAAAATTGTTGATTTCTTGTTTTCGTGTCACATGAAGGGGAAAATATACTTATTTATTTTTTTATATTTTATTGATCTCGTGGAGCAAGAGCAGAACAGCGCAGACGAATTGCGGGATGCTTGAACGCTTCACCGTGTAGACCTTTGAGATCGTTAAAAAAAATTCAAACCCCTCAATGGCTCTCTTCCTTTCAACAGTCTGGAAAAATGATAAAAACAACGGCAACCGGCAATATTATTAGGATAATTGAATTCCTTTGAAATTCTCCAAATGAGGGCGGATTACACAAGGCGAAAAATTTCACATGAAAACATGGAGATTTACGTCTTAATAAGCATGGTAACCAAAGAGAGTGCCAGGTGACAAAGTTAATGAAATATTCACGAGAAAATCTTCTTATTTTTATCTTGAATTTCATATTTTTTCAAATTTTTTGAAAAGGTAACCAATGCTGATGCTCTAATGCTGATAAAGGTGTTTGTCTTGAACGATTTTTGTTCCAATTTTAGTGTTCCACGATATCCTTTTGACAATACAATCAAAATCGTTTATAACAGACTTCAAGGGACCGGAAAATCTGTCTGCTGTATACGATTTCTATTATACAGGGTGTTTCGCATAAGGATGTATATCCGAAAGGAGGTGATAGGGGTGCTCAATATCGACCAAAAATCGTATTGGGGGGGGGGGGGGTGGGAAAATGCTCCCCTAAGGAGTTAGAGGGCCTTAAAGTTTTTAGGCAGTAAGTCGAGAAAAAAAATTCTCCCACGATAACGGTTCATTGTAGAAAAAACACTGTTAAGCGGTTTGAAAGCCAATTCTATGGGCTTTTAGGCAAAATTAAATTCATGGTAAGAATTTAAGCCAATGATGGTTAATTAAGCGGTCAAAGTCAAAAATTCTGAAAAAAATTCTATTTTTTTACTTTGAGAGCCATTTTGGTATGAAAAAGGTCCTATTAACACATACTTTTCTAATTTTTTTCAAAATCCTTGATTAATTTACTTCAAATCTGTGGTACATTTGTCATACCTTATTTGCGGTTTAACCTCAGGAAAAATAGGATTTATAAACAAACTTGAACTTTTTTTATGTGATGAAATTCTTAAAAGAGCAATCTTTGGCTTACAATGGCCAGCCAGCAATTTCTTATTTAAGACAAATTTTGGTTTAAAATTATACGAACTTTAACTGGAAAAATTGGTAATTTTTTGCTGAGATTATTTAAATTGATTTAAAAAAAAGTTTAAGTTCGTTTTTAAATCCTATTTTTCCTGAGGTTAAACCGCTAATAAGGTAGTTAATCCGCGTAGTGGATAGCGTATGTGCTTAGCAATCTGAATGGCTCAAGTTGGATTTCGCGCTTAGGCGAAAAAATGATGTGGAAAAAGGGAGTCGTGAAAGAGGCAAGAACATTTTAAATTATAAGGAAATGGAGGGAGAAGAAAACAAGCTGCCAGCCATAAAAAGTAAAGTTTCCATCCTGCCGTCAAAACCTGCATCCACAAGCCCTCATAAGTCTTAAAGACATAATTGATAAAAATTCCCATTGCATTTAAGTCATGTTTCCGTAATCAAAATTAAATTATTCGGAAAAGCTTCAAATCCGAAACAATGGTTTTTTCGAAGAATCACGTTTCCACGTAGATCTGCTGCATAAGGAACGTGAGAATACCAGATGGGTTATATATATTTTTTTTTATATTTTTTGTAAGAAAAAATTTCGCAGAAATTATATTTCCGTTCGAAATGGCCGCTTCCGTTCTCTAGCTATCACAATGCAATGTCGTCCTGGATCGCATTTCGTGCCGAAAGCTGGAAGCCATTCATTCCTTCGCCAAACAACGAAAGCAACTAACTGATTTTGAAAAATCCCAAAAGAATTTGTGTGAAAAAATAAGGTCGTTATGATTTATTGTTTCTGGGCAAAGCGATACGTTCGGAAAAAGAAAAGGTGAACGAAGTTTGGGTAATACTGTCAACGGCAGAGTTGAATAACTTCGAACGGATGTAATTACTGTGAGCAAGCCAGGTAGATAGACGCAAGTACTTGCATAATATGCAAGCACGACAGGTCAGTCCTCACTAGCTGTGTGGCTAGGTATTAAGGTTAGTTACAAACTGTCATGAAAATTGCACAAGAATTCGGTTAAATTTGAATTGAAATTTTTTTTTGCCAAATATTGCCCAAAGTTTAATGTGAACGGTAGAATAGTAAATACCTACTTACGTATGTATGTATGATCGTATGTTCGTTGAGTGGTGTTTGTGGTGTGGTGTGAAACGCTATCAGCAGTATCCAGGTACCAGGTACGTATACTGCACCAAAAAGGAAGCTGCATGCGATAAGAGGGCCAAAAGACTGCAACGCCAGCAAGCTTCTAATTAAAACAATGATTCCATGAAGTTGTTTGGCTTCAGCATGTTGCGGTAGATTACTGCTCAAAATTGTGCAAGCCGAACAAGATGTGCTGGGCCACTGTGTTGGCAGCAGCCCCCGCAGCCCGCCAGGCCTCACAGGCCTCAAATGAATGTGCTGCAAATCGCTTAATTATGATGTTAAGCTAAGCCGTACAGAAGCAATACAAGTTACTCGCACGCTGGCGAATAGTTTCGAGCCGGAGAGTGCATCATGTGTAATTGGTAGATTGAATTAGAGCGAAGGCGAGCGAATCGGGCAAGTTTCAAGCTGCCAGTCAAGTGAGGCGAGTCTTTCGAAATTTGAGGTAAAAATTTTGCGATAGAAAATTTCTTCATTTATCCTTCGAGGCCCTCTAAATCCGTAAAGTACGAAAATCAACTCCGTATCACGTACGTGTCTAATGTTATTATGACAATTAAAAACTTGGACTTTGCTTTTTGGCTAACAATCTCAAAGTTGCTTTTCTTTCTTTGGGTTTCTTTTTTATTTACTTTTATTTTATTTTACTTTTTTTTTTTGCGAAACAAAATTGGTGTTTGGACGTATGTAGTTGTTACTTTGGAAGAGTTTTGCTTTGGACTATCAGAAAGTTCGATGAGTGCGTAGAATATTATTGAAAGAACATCGGAACTTTTCAATTACTTTTGCGCTGAAGTTCGTTTCATTAGTGTGCTGAAACACAAACAAAAGAGTGAGAAAGAAAGAGAGAAAGAGAGAAATTCATGAGATTTTGTAGATTTTGTTAGTTGGTAACACATGGCCGGGAAATTAGAAATCAGCAGAACATGTCCTTTCTTTATTGCAGTGGCACAGCAGAAGCAAACCGATTGTGCCAAGTTTTAAAAGTTGTAATTAAGTTTCGGTTTCAAAAGGGTTTTTCATCTAATTAAACCAAGTGAATTTGATATTTTATTGAATTAGAACTGGCAGTTGGTTGCTCTCATTTTGGAAAAGAAGAAGAAATAGTTCAGACAGCAGAAATTAATTGGATCTGATTTCATTTTTGTTAAAGTAAGCTTTAAATGCTGTTAATTATGCTGAATGACTCCAGCAGAAATTGTGGAAAAATATTAAATTTTTAAAAGATTAGCGTTTTTTTTTTTTTGTAAATTTTGTTTTCTTTAATATTTCTTCTCTTACCTCTCTTCTCTGGAGAAAAAACCTCTAAAGGCGGCTGTAAAGAAAGAAAAGCAAATGATTGTCACACTTCAGATGGCATTTTATTTTTTTCAACATTTTGCTTACTTTCCACCTTTTTTTTTTTTAAAGTTCCATCCCTTGTGTAGTGTGCTCGTGTAGTGTGCTCCTGCATAGATTGAATCCATAACTACGGTCTTCTCTCCATCGGAAAGTAAGTTTTTATTGAATATGGATCAACAGCAAAGCAGGTCATGCTTGCAATTCAAATTCATTCTCATTCGCTTTCGTCGTCCGCCCCGAGATTGTCAACGTCTCTAATAGTGGCAGTGAAGGCGATAATGACAATATTGACATGATATTAATTTACTGCAATTAGCTCTAAGGCTGCCGCAGTAATGATTAAACGAGAATATTGATATTGCGCTAAATTAAAATGAGTCGATCCCCAGCCAGTTATCGCATATTATTCCTCTCTCTCTCTTTAATTCCCATCTTAAGAAGATTAAAAAAAAAACGTAATTTAAAAAGGCCATAGACTTGAGTTTTCACTGCATTTTATTTTTTCTCCTTAGCATCGAGATGCAAATTTTTCAGTCGCGATAACATCATCAATAAATAAAAGAGAAAACTTCAATTCTTAAGTTCGAGCATTTATTCTCGATAGACACTCGAGGGGTCGTAAAAAACTTTTTGCATAGTTGGCGCATATTTTTCATAGTTCATTACTGTTTCCCCATCTCCAGAATTGCATTATTCATTGCCATTAGAACTCATGAAAGAATGTTTGATTCGAATTTTCAACATGAAATGCTCGAGGACGCTGAATCAAGTGGATACATCTCGCTTTCGATTGCTTTGAAATTTGAGACGAAAAAGTTTGAATAAAGGAGGAGAAGGAACTAAGATTTTCCATTAAAATCTTCAATTTGCACTAATTTTCTTTTGCCTGCTTAACGGGCCAGTGTTTCAATGCACTGGTGCAGATTCGTTCATTTTATTCGTTTATGCTTGCTTGAGAGCCATTGAAATGGGGGAAAATATCAAGAGAAAAACTTATAATACTCTTGTGATAAAATTTTAATGAGAATCATTGCAAGTTATTGTGAAAAGGAAATGAAATCGCGGCTCACAATGGACGAACTATTGCAAAATTTATATGAAAATGATTTTGCCCACGTATACGTAACGTATTATATGACGAAGAAATAACATCAATCATACGCACGGTAGCCCAACAAGAGGGCATTCGTCGTTGCGTGTTTCGCATGCATAGGTACATACTTATTTTCATTTGAAAAATTCCAAAAGGATTTAATCTTTTTTTTTAACTTCTTTTAGATCTTTAATGCCCACTAATACAGGGTACACGTTTTTCATTGGCACTTTCGACTTCCTTCTACGTTTGTTTCCGGTGCACCTATCCATCTATTGAGAATTAATTTCATTCTTTGTTTAAAAAGCGGAAGAAATTTATCAAAAGAAGCTAATTTTTTTTTCTTTTTTTACTTCATTTCCAAAAATCATGTCAAAGGTCTTTGAAAAACCATTTTTTTAAAAGCAGCAATGAAAACAGAACTCCGCTTAACTGTGACTCAAAAACTTTTTGCTTTGCGGCAAAAACAAAAAAATGCGGTTAGTAATGTGAAAAGTTCGGTTGTAAAACGGAAATTCTACGAAACAGACGGAAAATTCGTAAAAAAAAAATTTTCCTTGAAATCTTTGTCACCGCAAAACTAGCTGAAAATAAACTTTTACGTTTGTGATGGCGCTCAAAGAAGGGAACTGTTCAAGTGATTTCAACATTTTCTCCATCAAAAAACTCTAAAAAAAAAAGAGGAAAGATTTTTTTTCGTGTAATTCATCAACTTTCAACAGTAATTAAGGGTGGCTTTAAGTCGGTTACATTATAAATTGACAGCACCATATAGGGTTAATTAAGGGGTTTCTTAATATCAATTGTACTTCGCAACACCCCATTTAAGTCGTATATTACTACACCACATTTGGTTGCGTTTAATTAATGTTCGGGTGTTAAACTATAATCGATTCAATTCTAAACCATTCCTTATCATGCATGACGTGAAAGAGCCAATTAAGCTTGTGTGGTCCTTTGCTTCAACAAAGCTATAAAGTTCAATTATTGCCGCCATTGGACAATATTTATGACTCTTTCCTATAAGAATCAGACTCTTTTTGGATCAGTTTAAAATCCAATTTCGAAAACTAAGACTGTTGTTTTAAATTCTCTGACATTGAAGATTGTAGATTAAAAAAGGCATGCTTTATTAAGGCCCATTGGTGAATGTTTCCATTAAAGCTTTTCGTCAAATGCTAAAATTTTCATTCAAATTTTTTATTTTTCGTTACAAAAAACTTTTTCGGAAACAGTAACAAACCCAGAAAACACAAGTCAAAGGTTTGAGATATTTATACCCGACACACTCTGTGTCGAAGGAATAATAAGTTTGTGTGGTTGTGTGTAACACTCCGACCCAGTCGAGATACACAGAAAATAAAATTTAGTAAAAACACTACGAAATATTTTCGTAGTTGGGTTTACGAAAGGTTTTCGTTTAATGTACGAAATTTTCGTTTATAATACGAAATTTTCTTGATCAAAAATTCCATAAAAATCTGTTTCTACGAATCATTCGTAAATTAAACGAAATCACTTTCGTAAGGTAAATTGGGGCAATTTTTTCGTTCATTGTACGAAATATTTAGTATATATTACGAAACAAGTTCGTAATTAGTGAAGCGAGCTTTGCTTACCAATCCCTTCGTACATTTTACGAATGCATTCGTACTATATACAAATGCTTTAGAAAAGTACGAAAGCTATTTGTACAATGCACGAAACCATTTCGTACATAGTACGAATGCAGCCAAGTCAATTTTTGAATTTGTTTAATTTACGAAAATTTTCGTGAAATATACGAAATCTTTCGTAGTTTGATATTTCATCATCTTGGGTTTTATAAAAAAAGTCAGTTCAAAGTGATCGGTTGACAGCAACGTTCGTATGATAACAAAAGTGAAAAATATTAATAAAATATAAAGTGCCAGTCTTAAATAAAATTTAAACCAGTTCAGCTCAGGTAAGTTATAATATAACGGTTTAAAGTATGTCTTGTGAACTTACAGTCATAGTTTAAAATAATAATTGTTGTCACGCAGTATAACCAATTGTTTTTTAAGAAATATGCCGTTATTTTCCTTGAATTCTTTGTTTCTTCATTCTGTATGCTTCGTACAAAACACAAACAACAATTATTTTGCATAATACTGAAAAAAAAGAAAAACAACAAAGCAATCAATTTTATCAAACTATTGCAGTAAGTTCATAAGACATATTTAAAACAGTACCTATGTACCTATGTATGTTTTATCAAAGGTTTTCTTTTATTTTAAAGTGGCCAAAGAATCAAGCAGCAATTGTTGATGGATTTCAAAAAGGATGACGGCACGCCGACTCAAAATTTTATTTTTAACCTAAGCTAGATATACAAACAAGAATTCCAACTTTTAATTTTTTCATTACTTACCTATAATTAATAAAAATAAAAATTAAAATTTGAACTCAATCAGTCTCTTTTTACAGTGTACAAGGAATAGAAGCATTCGTGTATTTTACGATAGATTCGTAAATATAACGAAATTACTCTTGGAACTAATACGAATGTGTTCGTACTTTGTACGAAAATTTTCGTAAACAGAAAAAAAAATATTTTTAATGTACGAAACTCATGAGTATATACTACGAATGCGTTCGTACAATATACAAATATTCGCATGTCTCATATTTTCGTACTATCTACGAAAACTGTTTCGTTCAATTTACGAACCATTTCGTGGCTCAAAAGTACAAAAAATTTCGTACAATGTACGCAAGTTTTCGTCATATTTACGTAGTTTTTATTTTGAGTGTAGATCATACGACATATATATAGAAATGATCAGCGTCACCAGGAGATTCGATTTGACCATGTCCATCTGACCATTTTAGGGGTACCTCCAGTACTAGGGTCTGTCACAGAAATCCCAAAACTGCTCCAAAATTGACCTTTTTCGAAATATTTCAATGAAATTTAGAATTTGAGCGCATATTTATAATATATATATTTATAAGCCTCCGATTAGAGTTCAGAAAATTTGGAAAAGTGGGCGTGGCAAAGGGACGGGTTTCATTAAGAAATTTAACAACAGTCGGTATATGGGGCCCCTTATGGCCTTAAAAATCTCTTGAATATTCTTTCTTAGTAGTCCTGTTTTTTGGGCGTGTTTTAAAAATTACTTTAACATGTGTGTCTGTGTCGGGTATTGAGATGTTCTTCGTCCTTGCATTCAGCTCCATTTTTTTGTTTCCATAAATATTATTTGCAATTTTGCAATTTGCAAACGATGCCACTTGTGTGTGAACTGTCAAAATCGAAGTTATTAGGTCTGTTCCGCCATTTTTTTGAAAACTGTATGAAAATTGGGCAAACCTGTTGTGAAAGCCAAAAAAGATTACAAATTTTTAAATATTTTTTTTTATTTAAAATCAAAAATTTTTTTTTCTTTGGTGAATTCGGCCTTAAGTCAACTTATCTTAACTTAACTTAAGCAGTTTTAAGCTACTCTAAGCTTTCAGTGCTTTTTCCAAATAATATCGTACCAGCGTATTAATTAAATGAAATCAAGACTAATTGAGCCTTAAGGACCTCACATCCTTGAAATGAATTTTAATCATTTGAAAACTAAGCTCAGATTTAATATTGTCTCCATGTTATACATAGTTCACAGTTCATCAATTTCATAAACACTTTAAGGACATTCAAATTTATTTTCGATTCCCTCGAGCAATTTCATTTTCATATGAAAGAGTGCTTGATTTCAATCAATCGTGCCATGTGGCTTCGTGGCTTTGTTTTTCTCTGTGTTTTTTTTTTTCTTTGCCTTGCCTTCACTCTTGCATGAAGAGCAAGAGCAAATAGAAAACATACGAAAAGCAAAAAAAAAAATGTAGTGTGAACAATCGCCATTTAATGAGCAAGTCATGCTAGTTGCCTTGCTCTAATTGCACTTTACTAACGCCAGACAATCAAGATGAGTGCCCCAGTGCCATTGTCAAATGCCAAATGTGATGGCGTTGGCGGTTTGTTGGCGTAATCAAACGATGCGAACGAATCGTCTGTTGCAAAGGACGTCAAAGAACGAAAGTGACCAAAGAGAATAAAAAGGAAGATGAATTGAAATAAAAGGAGATGAACACTCAAGAGGTGTGTTTGCTTCTCAAAAATGCTGGTCGCACAAGTGCCATTATAAGTGCAATTGAAAAATAAATGAAAATTCTTTCACAAAGAAATGCTGGCCGGCCTGGCCTTTGTTGTTGGCTACGGGTCCTGAGCGTTGAGGCTTTGAGTGCTCTTTTCATCACAAGAGCAATGATTTTTCACACAGTTCTTTGCGTCAAGTCCTTTTCATGTTCCCTCGAGATTGATGGGTGCGAACTTTGAACATGAGGAACAACATAAGTTTGTAGCACCAATGCAGTTATAGTATTAACTTTATTGATTTGGAGGGTGTGTAAGCTACAGTAAAGCTACATACGTTTCTTTTGATCATAAAGAATTAAGAGAATTGTATACCACCTACGCCATCAACAATTTTCATGGAAAAAGTTAAGTTGAGTTCAATTAAATTAAGTAAGGTTAAGTTAAGTTACAATAAGTTAAAGTAATTTAAGTTTATTTAGGCTAAGTTGAGTTAAGTTAAGTTGTTATGTTAAGTAATTTAAAGTAAAGTAAAGTTAAGTTAAGTTATGTTAAGTTATGTTAAGTAACGTTAAGTTAAGTTAAGTTAAGTTAAGTTAAGTTAATTATGTTTATTTAAGTTCAGTTGAATTAGCTTAAGTTAAGTTCAGTTAAGTTAAGTTACGTTGATTAAAGTTAAGTTAAGTTAAGTTTAACTAAGTTGATCTAAATTCAGTTAAGTTATCTTGTGTTATATTTAGAAACGCAACGAGTTTTATGAGAAATATGAGTTAAATTCGGCTAATGAACATTATCAAAGCGCGTTAGTGAAAGTATAAATAAGGGCCACAAATAACGGTTGTAATTGAAAAACTGAGATGAAAAAGTGAAACAGTAATTAACCTCGCAGGCCCATGTTTTTCAATTCAATTATTTGATAGTTTTCATGACCTTCCTGGAAGTCATATACAGTGTACTCTCTCTTGAGCGGACACCAACGGTACGGACCTCCGATAAGTGCATCCGCTTAACAGAGGTGTCCGTTTAAGAGGAAACTATTTGAGCAGCAGGAACACTAGCATATTCCCAAAAAGTGTCCGTTTAAGAGGGGTGTCCGGTTAAAAGGAGTGTCGATTGTTGTTTTTTGTTCGAAGTTTTTTCATAATATGCACCTATATATTCAGGACTTTTTTTCATGTCTTAGCTATTTTCAAATAAAAACTTAAGTAATGAAGAAATTTTTTCTCCCCTCAAAGACTAAAAGTTAGCCTCCTACGCTTTGAAATGAATTTGTCGACAGTGGTGAGGGCCCATTGTATTTTCTGAATAACTGCTGTTTTAAATATCGAGCCTTGTTCATGAAAATATGTCAGTTCCCGTACTGCACGAAGCTGCCCAATTTTGCCCAATTTTCATACAGTTTACAAAAAAATTCGGCAGTTTTGGGCAGTTTCGTGCATTACCGGAACATACATTATAACATCACATTAGTCCTGGATTAAAAAATTAAAATCAGGATAATATTGATTTTCTGACATAAAATTTAAAATCAGATAATAGTCATTTACAGGTATGCTCTAGAAGACGAATATGAATAAAAGAAAACAAATCAGAATCAATGTGATTTTAGGAGAAATATAAGTGATTTCGAATTTTATTTTATTAGTATTCGATTTCTAGAGCATGCCTGTATTTGGATATTCCCATATTCCACATAATTGTTACTGTCCGTGATATAAATTTGATTTAATGCAACTCTGCAACAAATTTGAAGGATGTGAAACAAACTAAATAAATTGCAACACTGCGTACAAAATTATCTTGCTATCAAGTTGCTTGTGCTCAAATTTGAACGGAAAATTTCTCAAAATTTTCTTTCAAATTCAAAGACCTCAAAATAATCGAAACGAAAAAGCCCAAGATCTTTTAACAAATGTCGGACCACGTGCAATATTTTATTTTTAATTTTTGCCACGCCATAAGTGAGGGGGCCTTGATCGACATACAGAATATGTATGAGAATACGTTCCCCCAATTGACGGATCATTATTTCGATAATACAAGCTGGCCCGAATGGAAGGACATCGCTGAATTCGTGGAGAACGAAAAGAAATTTGGTATTTTGTACAAGGAATTATTCTTCCGTCACATACATTCCCGCATACAGGGTGGACCGACGTTGGATGAGCGGATCGCTTCATTTTATAATTACTGTGATTTCTTTAATATGCTTCTGACAGCACGAAAGCCTGTCCAGATGAATTTGCCGGACATTTGGCTATGGGAATTAGTTGATGAATTCATTCAGCAATTTGAGGGTTTCTCGCGTTTTCGTTCATTCCTGGCGACGAAGAACGATGACGAAATGATTAAGTTCTCGGCGAGCCACTCCAACGAATGGAGTATACTTTGTGTCCTGAATGTGCTTCATTCGTTAATTGATATCTCGGAAATACGACGTCAATTGAAGATAATTGCCGAAGGACTCGAGCCGAAAGCTATTGTCGGAGAATTCGGACGTCTTCCGCTATACAGAATGTTGGGTTATTTCTCGCTTATTAGCTTGACACGTTTACAAGCGCAGCTGGGCGATTATATTCAAGTTATTAAGCTAGTCGAGCCATTGGGAGTGCACAAGATATTGGAGAGCACTTCGATACCGGCTTGCCATATATCGTTATCGTATTACGTGGGATTTGCTTACATGATGATGCGTCGCTATGTCGATGCAATTTCAGTATTCGCGGAAAGCTTGCTCTATGTACAGAATTCCAAACAAGCGCTCAGCGCTCATACGAATCGCAATGAAATGTATACAAAGCAAACGGAACGAATTTATCATTTACTGGCTATTTGTATGGTTCTTCAGCCAAAACGAATCGAAGAATCGTTGCAGAAAGCCTTGCGTGACAAGAAATATCATGATGCGATTGCAAGAATGCAGGCTGGTGATTTGGAAACTTTCGAATCATTCTTTCTCATGGCATGTCCAGTGTTCTTGAACGTCTATCCAACGTCGGCGAAAGTCCCAATCGAAGACTACGCTTATGATCCTCTGGACCAGCAATTGAATATTTTCCTTACCGAGGTGCGACAGCAAATTAAAATGCCAACTCTGCGATCGATCTTGAAACTCTACACATCGATGCCGCTGGAGAAACTCAATAGTCTAATTTGTGCCCAGTCAGAAGAACGCACCGAGGACGAAACACTCATCGATTTAATGTGCTTCAAGCATAAAACTTATAACTTGGTTCGAATCAATGGAATACAGGGTGCTGATAATGTTAGCAAATCAGTTGGAGAATTAGATCTTTATTTGGATGACGAAATGATTTACATCTTTGACACGAAGGTAACGCATAGCCACAATAATTTCTTTCTCAATAAGATTTTGCAGCTCAACGAGTTGAATCGCAAACTTTCGCAAATGAAGTTTTGATGGACTCAAAAAGTGGCTCTGAAAGATGTAAAATTAGCATAATTAAAATGTCCATTTGCAGCTGATATCATAGCCGAATTCATCTAGCTTAAGATCTGATAAAAGGAGAAGGTGTTGTCTTCAAGCCTTAGTAAAAATAAACTATAAATAAGTGGTTCCTTACCTAGAAATAAACATCTGTAATAATAAATTTCATTTAATTTTACTCTCACTCCTCGGTTAAAAAACCGACCACACTAAATTTTCAACGGGATTAAGATTTATTCTGCACCGCCCATGAAGTAATCCTTGTAAATCCTACATACAATTTTCATGAGCTTCCTTCTGATTATTCCGCGAGTAAAAACACTGAATGCACCGGCAGCAGCATCAAATTTTTAATTTTCTTTTACATTTGAAATTGTTTTCCTTGGAACAATTAATTATTTACCCTAAAACTTTAAGAGCAGGAAAATCGTTTCTCTTGCCTAGAGTCCTCCAACTACAAAGGCTTATGTGGTGTAGTTTGGTTTTATTTAAATTTAAAAGAGTACAATTTTGAGAAAATTAATTTTTCATTCAAATTAAAAGAGTCTCATCTTGTTCGGTGACATTTACGGATTCATTTGAATTGATTGAATTCATAAGAAATTATCATTTATTTTCTGTAAGGCGGCGATTGCTTAGATTTTTTTTTCGAGAATTCTTTGAAATTAAATTGCTACAAAACAAAACGGATATTTCCAATTGACAATTCGAAAAAACTTAAATTCTCTACTGCAAAATGTCATGACTACTGAAGACCTAATCCATTTGCTACAGTGAAGACTCTCGAAAATTACATGATCGTCATAAATTCGAGCATAACTTAATTTTCAATGCAATCAGTCTTTGAAGTCATCAATCTCTGTCAGAGTCTTGTGTTTTGGGTGAGAAACTTTTTCTCGGAATATGTGTTTTGAAATATGCGACAAACTTAAACATGTCACGGTGACAAATGCCTTTAAAGAAAATTGTATGATAAAGTTGCCATCAATCTGCGCTTTGTCAATATAAGTGCAAAATAAATCGATAAAGTTAAGAGCAAAGTATGGAGAGGAGACACTTCTATGTATGGACGGCGTGGAGTCAGATACATTTGAGATTCATTTAATAAAGGGTAGAAAGAGGAGGGCTCTAGACCGCGGACTAGATAAAATGATTGATTGTGAGTCAATAGAGAAACTGTGGTAGCCAATCTCACAAAACGGAATACTCCAAAGCTGTTTTTTTTTTTTGAATCGTTTTCTCGCACAGATTTTTATTTTATTTTGGCCTTCTGAAAACTAGTAAAGCCTAGCTTTCCAGCCCTTTTTATACCCAGCGTGTAAGCATGGTAGATATATTTGTTTTGTGGAGATCTTGTAATAGCTACAACTGAGCTCCGCAAATATAGGTATATTTATATATTCTTGATTGGGATCGAAAACTGAATCGGACAGACGGACGGGCATGGCTAAATCGAATCTCCTTGTGACGCTGATCATTTTGTTAGTATTTGAAATATTTCGAAGCATACTTCAAGGATTTTTCATATAAAAAATTAAAAAATAGTAGATGATTTTTGAGTTTTAAATGGGTATAGCTTATAGCTCCCAAATGCGACTTTTTATCATAACGGTATTTTCGTAAGAATTACTTGGCATATCTCAGAGTACATTTTGGTGTTGCTTAGAATACCAAACCTCATCTTATACATAGATACGGGCCAAAAAGTGGTCAAAAACTTTTTTTTTAAATTTATGCATGACGGAGACTACGACAGTGTAATTGAATGCCTTATAAGCTCTATTGTAAATTATACTCTTTTAAATTGAACAAAAATTTCTTCATCTAAAATTGAAAGAAAATGTCGCTCGGTCGAAATAAAATATAAAAAAAATTTCTAAAGCTCGAAATGTTTTCTCACCTGCGCTATTTACGTATCTACCTTATAAACTTTGTCTACAATTGTTGAAAATGTACTCGCAAACAAAAAAAAAAAACGAAAATAATATTGAAAAACAAAAGAATGAAAAAAAATCAAAGACCATAAAAAACAAATTCCTCTTCATATTGAAAATGCCCAGTGGAATGCTTGCGTTGTCGGAAAACTTTTCTTTTGCAACGAAATCATATAAAATCTGAGCGCTTGCATATGACAACACACAGCGAGAGGGAAGAGAGTATGAGGACAAAAGTTTCGAACATCTGGTCAGTGCAGGTGACTTTTATGAAGGTACAGTACAGTGTATAAAAACTTTTTCAAGAGTACTTAATTGCAGGGAAGCAAAGTTTTCGCACCGAATTGAAAAATCACAGACAGATGGATGTAAATGAATTTCAAAATAAGTTTAAAGAACAAAAATCGTTACAATGTAGGAAAATTCATTTTAAAGTGGTTGTCTCTTGCAATTTTTAAACTTAATTGATTTCAAACTCAATTCATGCCGAGCAAAGCTCCTTCATAAGTTCAAATTGATCGAATCGTAGATATCCTCACTCACACGGTACATACATACATACATACACACAAAAACACTCATGAGGAAAATTCTTATATCGTAAGCTCCTTTGCGAGAAATCTCATTTATAAAATCTGGTAAATCTTTTTCCAAAAGCATAACGTTATCTAACAACTAAGTCATCTGATCAACTGACAATCGACAATCTATGTATGTATGCACAAAAGAAACTTACAAACTCCCCCAGTAGTGCTGCTTGCCATGGAAAAATGTCAATTTATCATTTCATCGATAAAGAGGTCACATTGAGCAATAGATTATATCGAGCTTTCTATTGAGACAAGTTACGATAAAGGAAACATAGTTACATACACGCATAGATAGTATGTTTCTCGTTCGCATAGGGACCATTCGAAGGCTTTAAGTAGTTCCTAAGCTTATTGAGCACATACAGAGAGTTTCATTAAGCTTAAAGAAGTTTTTTGAAGCATGAAAAAATATGTGGATAATCAATCATTTTATGATATTATTTAAGAAATTCTTATGGAATAAAGCCTTCAAGCGAAACTCTGTCGAAGAACTGCTCATTCATTATATAAACAAGAAAGAAAGAAGGAATAAATCGAAAGTTCATGACGTAAATATACTGATTCATTGTACCGAAAGTGCTTAGTTATTTACTTTTTTAATAATTAGATCCATTTTTATTTTATTCAAAAGATATCAATATCTTTAAAGTTGATTGTAAGCTTTATTCCGAATATCCTTTTGAATGAAAGCATAATATTTGAATAACCGCAGTGTCGAAGGAGCTGGGGAAATTTGAGCGAACAATGTTTCCACAGGGAAATTATACTTTTGTATGAAATATCCTGGGGAAAACTTTTCCAAATATTTTGATTTTTAAACTATGATTTTGAACAATAGCGAAGCTATGAGGTTTGTTGTATTGACGATTGCCTACGCTATTTCGATGAGTTTGAACACGATTTATTTGAAGGAACAGTAGGGCATTCAGTTCAGAGGTGAAAAGAAGTGTTGAATTTTGAAGACGGCGGGGTCTCAAACGAAAGATAATGGGAATCTAGAAACTCGGGCATCATTTAAAATTTTTTAAATTGAAATTTAGAGCTCGCGCAGAGGACTTGTATTTTCATTTAAAAAAAACGCCTTAAAGAGAGCCACAAAACTTTATTTAGCTTTTGTAAATTCAGAATTTCCAATTTGACAGAATTTCAACTTTTTCTGTATACCTTTAGGGGCAGAAAACAAAATTTGATTTCCGAGAAGGGTTCGATTGTTTTACCTATAAATTGATTCTTAATAAGTTTAAGCGATTCGAAAACATTTATTTGCATATAAATTTGTTTTTGTAGTTGACTCAAATTTCGCCTTAAGTACAAAACTTTGCTTTTTTGGCTTAAATGCATTCGCGCGACCTCTAAACCTCAGTTTAAAAAATTTTAAACGATGCCCAAATTTTTCGATTTACATTATCTTTGGTTTGAGAGCCCGCCGCACAGTGCTTCGATCCCATACATTCGATGGACAAAAATAGAAAGAAGTGTCGTAGGGCAATGAAAT
Source organism: Chlorops oryzae (assembly GCA_020466095.1). Taxonomy (NCBI): domain Eukaryota; kingdom Metazoa; phylum Arthropoda; class Insecta; order Diptera; family Chloropidae; genus Chlorops; species Chlorops oryzae. The sequence goes on from CM035807.1 coordinate 99,132,380, forward strand.
TTAGCACAAGTCCCTAATATGGCTTAATTAAGAAAATTTCTAAGTTTCATCAAAATTGACCCCACCCACCACCCACCGCCCATACCACCCAAAGTTATTTTTGGCTATAAAAATGGATATTTTGCCAAAAATTTCTTTAAATTGGGGGAAGAGTATATACATATGCGATCTTATCAAAAAATAATATTTCCTCCATTAATTTCGTAAGATTTTTATTACTGTTTTCACGTTCGCGTCTTAAGTCTTTTCGCAGACAGTTCTTTTAAAAAAACGAGAGAGATAAAGCAAAGAATTAATACTCAATAATCAGACACATTTTTCTAAAATTGCAACGAAAAACAATGAAGGTAAAGACTTATAAATGCATGCACATTTCATAAATATTGAAAAGCATACTTTTTGGCTGCATTTAATAATGTTTATTTACAAAGAAAACTTTAGTATAAATCATGAAAATATACATTTTTATAATCTAACTTTTTCTTTATTTGTTGGTTCGATAGAAGTCTGATTTTTTCATAACTTATTAGAGGAATATATAAGGTACTCAAAATAGGAATAAAAAAATACCCGTTTTTCCGTATTTTTTTTTTTACTTCATTAAAGTTTCGATATTTTTTACTATGAAAAAAAAATTTGTGCCTTTTTCAAGCAGAAAAGCAAAATGATATTAAGCTTCTTTGCCTAAAAGCATATTTTTAATGTACTTCTCATATATTTGAAAAGTTAAAACAACAAACCTAAAGTCTATTAAGGAAAAAATGTATTTGTGGCAATTTCTTGCGAAACAGCTTGAAACAAGTGTTTCATAAATCAAGAAAAACGCTTATGGGAAAAATGATTTTTTTCTCAATTGTTGGTTCGATAGAAGTCTGATTCTTTCATATCTCATTAGAAGAATATATAAGGTATTAAAAATAGGAATAAAAAAATACCCGTTTTTTCCGTATTTTTTTTTTTTACTCCATTAAAGTTTTGTAATTTTTGAATAACCAACCAAAAATTTGTGTTTTTCAAAGCAAAAAACCAAAATGACATTAAGCCCCTTTGCCTTAAAATTTATTTTTTATTTATTACTTATATATTGAAGAAGTCAAAAAATTAAGTTTGAAGTAATTTCACGAAAAAATAAATTTTTGAGATTATTTTTAGTGAATCGACTTGAGCGAATTTTTTGTTAAAGCAGATTTGCTTAAAATCGTCTAACTTCAGCGCCCTCTAGTGGTGATCTAAAGAATCAAACCATAAATATTTTTCTATAATTATATTAGTTGTTTTATTATCTTTCCGAAAATATATATTTCATCAATATATTAAAACAATTTTTTTTTTGATTTTTGTCTATGGGTCGAAGCACTGTGCGCCGTCTTCGAAAAATTACTTGATTTTCCCGGATTTTGGTATTTTTCTTAAATAGTTAATGTGCTTGTTGGCGATTATAAGTTAAGCTATGGAAGAATTCTGGGAATAAAATGTGAAGATTATAATGAGAGGTGAATTGCGCGTGAAATCAATCGATTTTCACCCTCGGACACCTTCCCAGGGTGCCCTTACTTCCTTGAGTACCGCTAATATCGAACAAAATATAAAAATGAATTGTTTATTGTGCCATCGGAATCGGTAACAAACGAGCCGGTCAAAAAAAAACCCCTTGAAACCCAGTATTAAATCGAACAACACGAAAACTTGTGAAAAATGTCAATTTTTTTGAAAAGCACGCCCCTTTGAACACGAACTTGAATGCGTTCATAACATACACCTTCTATCTTTTCATCTGGTTCGAATTCCTTTACAATGTTGAAAAGAAATTCTGATGTAACCCCAAGCTTACTTCAGAATATCATCCCAAGTAACAATCTGATCCCTCGTACACCACAACCGCAATGAATGCAGCTACTTTAGAGCGAACAAGACCACTTGACCACATATCCCTGCGCTTGGCTGAATTTCCAAGATAAAAAGCTGTTCAAACAAGCAGCAATATCCATCGACCATTGATATCAGTCATAACAATATCAAGTACAAGCATACTCGGAATTCTCTCGAGTTGTACTTTTGCAGCTGGCAAAGTATTACTCCACTTAGGTGCTAAAATGAAAAGCACTAAATCTTAAGAAAGCAACGAACTAGCAACGAACAAGCATCGAACAAGCATCGAACAAGCAGCACGCTAGACAAAACATTTTCTTAACAATGATTCCTCGGTATGTATCGTTGAATGCACGAATGTTTGTGTGTATGTATGGATGTGTGTTTGTGTGTGTGAGTGAGTGTAAATTGAACAACTTGGAAAAATGTCAGGAACATTTCTCTACTCTCCTCTAAACTTGCACTAAGTAGCACAAAAGCGCAACCAACTGCATTGTATTTAAGGTTATTAATACTGATGCCGAGCGAATTCGTTTATTGAACTCATTTCCTTTAGATCGAAAGAGGGAAAAAATTATAAAAATTGTACTGAAATTAATTGAAAAGAAATTGAATTCTACAACTATTTTTTGAAAACGAAAAAAAAAACTTCGCAAAACTCTTTCAATGCGACTTGTTAAGCTTCAAAATTGGAAAATATTGTAGCTGTCTTCTGTGATTTATAAGAGAATCCGGCGCGAGCTGCGTATGAGTAACGTCATTCAGCGGAAATATCAATTTGAGAAATTCCGTCTTTTATATGTGTATACGTGCGTGTGCGCGTGTGTGTTTAGTTTCATAAGAGCTTTTTACTTTTCAGTAGAGTTTCTCTTAGAGTTGTTTCTCAAAACTAATATCAAAAGATTAATATCGTTCTAAGTCGATCATCTTAGAGGTCATATGCTACACAAGGAGAAGAGGACAACATCATCCTTCTCAACACATTTTATTTCCTTTTTAAACCCGACACACTCTGTGTCGAGGTTATATTGCATTTGTGCGGTTGCGTATAATATCCAGAACTTGTTGAGATAGATCGTACGAAATATGTTCCTACAGAAATGATCAGGTCACCAGGAGATTCGATTTAGCAGTGCCCGTCTGTCTGTATGTCTCTATACAGTTTTCTTATCGAAGGATTTGAGCTACCTTAAAGAAATCGGTATGTGTATTCGAGGGAACATGATTAAGATCAAGTTCAAGAATGGACCCGATCGGACCATTTTTAAGGGTACCTCCAGTACTAGGGTCCATTATGAAAATCACAAAAACTGAAAAAAAAAATCCGGAATTGTTTGAGATATGGGAGTGGAATTCATTTCCACGGGAAAGGGAAACAATCACATACCTGATTTTGATGAACTTTGATATTTGACGATGTTTAAAGGCATAAAATTTAAAATGTAATAAGTCCCAAAATTTGGGACTTTAACAAAAGTGGGCGTATAGACATCTTTTATAATCCTGTAAATCATCTACAAAAATTTACTTGATCGCTCGCTTTTCGAGGTTATCTCTAGTGCTGCGGTCTGTCACACGAATCGGAAGAATTGCTCTAAAATCAGAATCTTATCTGTGTCGGTTTCACCTGACTATAACACCCTTACTCGTTTTTTCTTTGTTTGTTCCAAAAATAAAATTCTTAGGTTATTAGTTTTTTGAATAGTAAATTTTGACTTGAATAAAATAAACATAAAATCTTGTAAGTTTTTCTACTCAATGGCGCCGACGACATATTCCACAAATTCCAAATCACATCAATTCAAAGCATTCTTTAAGCCGTATAACCTCCAATATATTAACGAACAGTGGCGTAGCGAGACATATCGGCGCCCGGGGAACACAGTGGGAGGCAACAGTGTAGGAAATTCCGCCCCTCCAGCCTCAATAAAAATACCTTCATAAAAATTTAAATATGATTTGGCGCCCCTCTTCGACCCCTCTCACTAGGCTATTGCCAAGGAAAGCCATTTAATGGCTTTTCTTGGAAAAAGAAAAGGCATATTTATTTATTTGTTTTATTTTTTCTTCTTAAAAACTCTCATAAAAAGACGATTGATAACATTTGAAACATAAAAGAGTTTAAAACTTTCCACGTACTTATTTTTGATAAGCTTGCAAAGACGACAAAAGCTGACAGAAAACAATCTTCAAACCAACAAAAGCAAAACTGAAAAAGAAATCATTTCAAAGTTTTTTTTTTTTTTATCTTATTCTCATACAGAGTTTAAAAGATAATTCAAAGAAAAAGACTTAAGATTCTCAGCCTTTTTTTCTTATTGTGTGGCAGATTCGAAATGCACCGCAAGAAAAATCTTCTTTTTTTTCCCCCAGTAGAGAAATACTTCGAGGTCTTCCATGTTGTCGTAAACTGAAATAAAATTGAGTAAACACGAAAGTAAATAAGCAAACCGAAAAAATTCTCCAGTTGAATGTGCAGGAATGAAGGCTTACACGCACAAACGTGCATACGTACTCTTCAATATATATATATATATATATTCGTACGCTTACACCTGGCAAACTTGGTTAACCAAGGTGCTTTGGCTTCGGAGTTTTGTTTTGCTAAAAAAAAAAAAAATAAAAAAAACACAATCTCTTTTGTGGGTGTCATCGTTTCAACATTTGTGGGCTATAAAAAACCCAAGTGAATACCAGTTATTCGTCTTTTTCTGTTGGTTAAAAAAATATCGTTACTTTTGAAACTGGAAGATAGCATAAAAAGCACAACCACAAGCTTTCAAGGCACCAACAGGTAAGAACAAGCCGCACTCTGTGAATCGGTTGAGCTGTGCAGAAAAAGGTGCAAGAAAAAAAAAGTGTGTCTACAAACCAAATAGAATTGGTAATGAAGAAATAAAATTTGTATTTCCTTCTACAATGTGTGACACTGTTGTGTTCTCTTACGCTTGGAAAGTTTTCGGAAACAAAGACATTGCCACGATTCGGGCGCATGCAAGTCTTAACTCGGTAAATGGAAATGGAAATGAAAATGGAATGCAACTTTCATCGGCTTTATTGTAACTGATTTCGGTGTCGAATAAAGCTGACAATGTGAAATCCAAGACTTAAAAATTTGAGAAAGGAGATCTTTTTTTTATTTTATAAGGAAACTAGTTTTTAATTCCCTTTAGCTGGCCTAACATTTCCTGCAAGGACAGCTGAAGATAGATCTCAAATAAAGAGACACAACGCAAAATTTTCCATTTTCCAGAAAACCCAAAAAACAAAATGCAATCGCAGTTTTTTTTTGAGGCTTTTTATAACAAAAACAAGTAAGGGTGTTATAGTCAGGCGAGCCTGACAATAGAAATACCCGACACAGACACACATGTTTAAATAATTTTTAAACAAGCAGGTAAAAAAGACCATTACGGGCCTCAAACCGACATTTTTGAATTTTTAGTCAAAAACCGCCCTTTTTAGCCACGCCCACTTTTCAAATTTTTTGAATTTAATCGGAGGCTCTTAAATATGCGCTCAATTCTAAGTTTCATTGAAATATTTCGAAAAAGTCAGATTTTGTGGCAATTTTGAGATTTTTGTGACAGACCCTAGTACTAGAGGCACCCTTAATAATGGACCGATCAAGGAAATTTTAGAGGAGGATTTTTATGGCTACAAAGGAATCATAATTGCCAACTTTTCGTTCAAGTCCCATAGGAATTTCGGGAGAAGGAGACAATTTCGAAAACGCCCTTCTGCCACGCCCACTTTTACAATTTTTGGAAATCAACATTACTCGCTTTTAAACATGTTCAAATATCAAATTTCATCAAAATAACTAAGTTTTTGTGATTTACGTAACAGACCCTAGTACGAAAGGTTCCCCCAAAAAATGGTCCGATCGGGTCCATTCTCGAACTTGTTCTTACTCATGTCTCCGTGAGCACGCATACCAAATTTCGTCAAGATAGCTCAACGCCTTCGATAAGAAAACTATCACAGACAGACAGGACAGATGGACGGACGGACACGTCTAAATCGAATCTTCCTGGTGACGCTGATCATTTCTATATATATATGTATTTTGTATGGACTATCTCGACTGGATCTGGGTGTTACACACAACCACACAAACACAATATACCCTCGACACAGAGTGTGTCGGGTATAAAAACGGAATAGATTTTTTCAGTGACTTGTGAACAAGATTCCTAGCATAACTCACAAATTTTGAGTTGCGTCACTTTAGTTTCCGGGGTGTGAGCTGTTAGTTTTCCTAGGCCTTATGGTAAATGACTTTCTTTTTTATCTAACTCAACTCGAATTTGATGGCTCGTATCTAAAGTCCCTTTTGTTGCAAAGCGAAGAAGCGTTGGCTTCTTAAAAGGAACATAGCGCTGCTGTTGCGTTCTGATGATGCACAGCTCCGTCGAAACGTTCAAAAAGTGGACTCCCACGAGCCCAGCCCCGGATATACTAGGTACCTACTATTTTTCAAACGTGGCGACAACATTATTTTAAAGTCACACTATTTTTTTATTACCGTCAAGGGAGTCCCAGCTACGGAAAGAGGCCCCTGAATAGGTACCGACATATCACTAGGTAAGAGAGAGATGACATTTCTCATTTTTCTTTTATTTTCTCTTTGTTTTTTGTCAAAATTTTATGTTGAAGGCACCTGTAAAAAGGACATATTTATATATATAATACATGTTAGTTTTAAATGTCCACTTTGTTCACATAAAATCAATGGTAAACGTTTTGGAGCACGCATAATTTCGAATTTCAGAAACAAATTTATAGTCGTGAAGCACCTTCCTTTGAATCGCTTCCGGAGCGAACTATATGAACTATTGCCACTTCAAAGCAAATGTTTGCACGTTGAGCTATAGATTCAAATTTCATATCAAAAATGGATTTTTTTTTTCTTTTTTTTTCGATCTTAATGTTATACCTTTTGATGCTATGGAATTTCATGGAGTTTAGCCTTTATCCTTTTTCGAGCCTAAAAAAATTCCTGTTTATTTTCGAGTGCAAACCGAAGCTCAAAGCTAAAACCGAAGTATTAAATAACCATTTCAAAAGCAAAATAAAAAAATAAAAAATATATAAATATAAATCCTAAAATACATTTTTTGTGCAACACATCACCAGCACACATGCCTCTGAAAATAGCTCTAAGGAATTTCTAGCATTGATGGATGAAACGGCGGGGAGCATTGTTCGAATTGATGTTTCTTGTTTTTGGTTTCATTCGGTTTTGTTTCGTTGGCTTGCAGCCTTTAATTGTGTACTGACGTGATATGTTTGCATGCTATGTATGTAAATATGTTAAATCAATATAGTTCGCATTTCGATTTGGAAATTCCACCTTCATCATTTTTTCAAGCCTTCTGTGACTTTTCGTTTTTATTATTTCATATTCGACTTGATGACTCCCGCCATGCGATGAGTGCTTTTTGAAAAATGTATTTATCATGAAAGGCAAAAATAAAAATGGTCCGAATTGTGACAACAACAAAAAAAAAAAACTTCCCTCTACAATTTTCAGTAGTCATTGACAGCAAAAGCTAAAATTTTTAAAGTTTTCCCTCTCATGGGTCTTCGATGTTCAACTTTACGCAAATATGATAGCAGGAAATTTTGTTTAGATATTTCCAAAGCCTGTTATGATAAGCTATTGCAGCCATTTCCGGTTTCCGCTTACAAAATTTACAATTTCCTTTGAAACTTTACGCAAAGCCCTTTGCAAGCGAGCAAGTTCGAGAACAATATTTTTATGCTACTTACACATACTCGTAGTTCGGATACATAAAGAAACTTTTGTGCAGAAAGACCAGACATATGCAGAAGCGAAGCTTTTAAATTCATCTGAGATCGAGAAAACAATAGGGGTATTCACAAGGAAGATGGAATTCTGTCGGAAAATGTCACGTCGGAATATTTTCGATTTTAATTCGTTACGCACTGGGGAAAAACACCCGAAGCGAACTATAATCGAAAATATTCATACGTTGACATATTCCGACAGAATTATATCTTCCTTGTGAATACCCTAAATAATTTAAATAAGCTTCTAAAAGGATTTTGAAGTCGATACTCACGAATGCTGCTGTTGTTGTTTAATTCTATTTACGTTTAAAGTTTTCTATGGAATAAAAATGCTGAGGGCAACAATTTCAGTTAAGTTGAATCAATGAAAGTTTTATGCATGAAATGGAAGAGTCCCGAAGGATGTGTGCTTTTCCATTGACCGTGAGCTTTAATATGCAATCTTCATTTAAATTCGTTGAGCGATTGTTCTACGTTGTGTTAAAGTGATAAGGGGGCAATGGAAACCATCCATAAAGAGCATTTATGGAACAAGGAAAACGGGAAGAAAGCACATAAGCACATAAATAATTGAGAGATGTCCGTGTGCATGTGATGGGTCCTTTCCAATTTGTAGCATCTTTATCTGTGTTTTTTTTTGTTTTTTTTTTTTGCTCTCGGAATTTTTTAATAACCTTCTGGTGTCAATTACTTTTTAATAAAGCAATCTAAAATCACACACATCAAGCCCTATGGATTCGCAACCCTCTGCAGCGTTGGGAATTGTCGAAAGTAAAACGTAAAATATTCATTGAAATCCATCGATTTGCAAAGAGAAGCTCTAAAATTAATCTTTTTTTTTTTTATTATTTTTATGTTGATGATGTTTGAAGATGTTCCTCAACCTGTGGCATTCCGATTCGACAATTAATAATGCACTTAGATCTTGTTGATCAGATGGAATCAGCAAGTTTTCGATAGGAAAACAATTACTCTCGAATTGAATAGTTCTCCTTCAACTTGAATCAATAAGGTGTCATCTGGGTGTTTCCCTTTTATATTTGCATACTATTCATTGAAATTTCATTAAAAGAATATCGCCGGAAACATCTTGAAAATGCATTCGAGCACATGGGAACGTGCTTGTTATCGCAGGTGGCAATAGAAGCGACGAAAACGATCGCATCGAGAAGTGACTTCCCAATTCGCCGTGAATATATAAAATTTCAGAAGAGTGGCATATTTGTGCGTGTGTGCTTTGTAGTGTGTATATAAATAGAAATTACCGTTCAATTTTATGCTGTCGTTTAAGGAAATATGTATGTATGTCGGTAGTTGGAGTGCACAATTTGCCATATTCGAAGTAAATAGTTGAACGACATGCAAATATGCATGTGAATGGCTTTGAGGGTAACGTGCATCGAATTGAAATAAAATGTCCTTAGCCAGCTTATGTGGGTATTTTCGTACATAAGAAAAACATTCACACACGTTATCACACACGCCGCAATTGTTCGAGCGAGTGCAACATCGTTCCAGATTCATAAGAACGCATTGCCAAGGATCTGTGTTGTTATGTGTGTCTGCATTCAATCACTATGTCTGTGTGTGCGTGCGCGTGTTCGCTTCCGTGTGCGTGTGTGAGAGCTTTCAACGTCAGCAGCGTATGTGAAGTTAATGCGTCAAAATGAACACATTTTCAAGCGTATGACTAATACTAAAAGCTGACAGCTAACTGACATCAGCCAACAAGTAAGGAATTTTAGCTCCTCGAATGAGTGCCCTCGACTGAAATAACGTTAAACTCAAGACGTGAGTAAATGTGTTTGACGGTTGATTCCACCTTCCACCATTCCATTTCGCACAAATGGGATATTATGGAAGAAAATGAAAAAAAAAAAAAAAGAAAACGCTTCTAAGTGCACCTACGATCATCCAGCGTTGAGCGCCATGTCGACACACCTTTGCTTCAATATTATCTACCGCATAACAAGTTTTATATTCCATGTCATTAAAAGTGGTTTTTCTTCGACGTAGTCGTATTTTATTTCTGCGCTGCCCTAAAGAGGAAACACAGAATACGAAGCGGAATGAGAAAGCAATTCTTGTAACGAGAATATTCAAGTAAATAAATTGCAGCATGCCCTCAAATTGCTGATGTTGCATTAACTTATGTCAAATGATTTTTCAACAACAACAACAACAACAACGTCGGAGCATCGGAAAATGCAGCTATAAGCTCATAGAGTCGATGGCAACCGGATACCCGGTATTGCTTCGATTTTTTTTTTTCTCTCTCTCTAAATGATGTTTCATTATCTTTCTGGATGTCATCGAAGCTAGTAGCTCTGTGAGTTACATTAAGATTCATGGTCTTCATGTTCGTTTAAACTTTTTGAAGGTTAAAGCTCTTAAATTATGGTCTTTATTAAAGCTTAATCGAGGTCTATGAATGGAAGTTTTCCAAAAATTCGAAAATCACACAAACTTATTTGATTAAGTAGTGCCTGATTTCCAATGGCGTAGGATTTCTTTATTGTAATTGCTTTCATATGTTTGCATGTGTTAAATATTTGAAGGAATTTATACGCTGGAAATCTTGCCCTATTTGAAACCACTCGTAAAAGTAGCATGAAAAATAATACAAACATTATAGAAAAACCGACATGAAAACAACGTTCCCAAGACTACATAGACAAAGAAATAACTATGTCTAAAGCTTCAAAGAGAAGCTTCCCAACGGCCAAAATTCTCCTTACAGAAGCAGATGAACACATGAACGATGCAACACATTTCGTAGGCCGTAGGCTGTAATGCATACGACCTCATATACCATCCTAGTATACTTTTGCTCGACCGTGGCCGTTTAGTAGATCGAACGCCTACCATCACCACATCAAGTAAGCTATTAGTAGGTATTTAGGTCACCTACAATCTCGTATACTTTGTAAGCTATTGGTAGGCAGGTCGCTTACAGTCTCGTACACTTTGTATGCGATAGACACTGGCCGGTTTAGCCCAACCAAAATCGAAATTCCCTGTGATAACATTATTAGCCCGATTCTGAATATTCCCGGGGAATTTACTTTTTCCAAGAGTAAAATTCTTCTTTTCTTAAATATTTGGGGGAAGAAATTTGATGGGGACTGTGGTATTTGACCCATACCCAAGATTTTCCTTACCTCGTCTATTCAAAAAAGGAGAATTTTAGTCTCGAGAAAAGTAAGTTCCCCGGGAATTCGTTCCACGGGAATATTCAGAATCGGGCTGTATTCCACAAATATTTAAATTGGATCTGCTCTGCTTTGCATGCTCAACTCGGATAAACAACCCTAAAATACCATCTCTGCAGGTTCGATTGGTCATAAAAGAAAAAGTATTTCTGATATCATTCGATTAGCATTGCATATTGCACAATTGCATTCGATTAGGCATGATCGGAAAATTCTCCAAATGCAATTGGATTGCTCTTCACTCATGACTGTGCTTGCCATAACAAGCATAGCACTGCATTGCATCGCATGGAATTTTAGGATTTCATGCATTTTGGTTATTCAATAAATTGCAAATATTTGCCATAATCATGGATTCAATGGAACAACAATGCAATTAGTGGATATACATATGTATGTGTGTATCTACATATCGAGTATGTACAGCTATGCGCTTTGCCAGACGAATCAATACCATGACCATTTCAAGCTAATTAATTTGCATATTTATTGAGATCGAAATTAGCTTTATATTCATATTCTTTTGAAATTTGCATATTTTTTCAAATTCAAATGAAATTTAAAAGTAAAAATAAGTTAATTTAAAGCCACTTAATAACATTAGTAATATGTAAGTTGTTGTTGCTTTCAATAAGCGAACTATAAAAGGTCATAATTCTATTCATCCTACATTGAGAAATGCTCGGTTAGCCACAAGCATGTTAATTAAACGTCCGGCAGCGTTCGGTGGCTATTCGTGCACTATCATCATAATCATCCACATCATTTCAATCGGGCAAAGGAGACGCTATATGCAGGCAGCTTTGCATTCGGTCTCTTCATGCATTACAGAAGCGTCTTCGAATGGGAAGTAACCCTAATAACGAATAGACTCCCCACTTCCCACTTCCAACCACCGTCGCAACTGGCTTGATTAATGAAATCGAGATGCCGTTGCTGAGATGGACGCGTCCTTACCGACCCAACCAAACGTCGAGTCAAAGGACGAAGAAAAAACATTTATTAGGGCTGCTCGTCGAATGGAAAATGGAAATGTTGTTGGCTTACTGAAATGTAAGATGTAATTAGATTATGTTAAGATGTTGACGACACTATGTCCTTTTTAATTAGTTCGAGGGGTGGGTGCAACGACTTTTGCAGGTCTTTTGCAAAACTGAGTGCGCACTGGGACGGACAAAGTGTGATTGCAGCAGCGGCCGAAACTGATCCGTGGTCTCATTCTAATTAAGAGGAATCTATGCACGAAAGGCGATTATAAGGATGCTTAATAGACAGAATGAGCAAGTCGACTTAAAGAGTTCAAGGTAAAGACTACAAATTAAGATTTTAAGCTCTTCGCTCCAAAGCACTGAAATATTCGGAAAGACGTTTATTTATTTTTGGATTTTGCTTGAACCCAAAATGGGATTTTAATTATTTAACCCATATTAACATTAATTGCGGTAAAACTTCTCAAACAAGCAAACTAAAAATGTCACAATTCGAATTTTTTAACAACAGCCAATTAGGTTAGGTTAGGTGTGGGTGCCACCATTAAGGCTAACACCCTTAGGCCTCACATGGGCCCGTTGTGATACCACGAATAATGGGAAAAAAGAAAAACAGAAACAGAAAAAAATTTTCAAGACCTCAGCTGGGTGTTGAACCCGCTTCGTAAGTCGGCGTCTGAACCAACTAGGACACAGAGGCCGTCAACAAGATAATCAGAAAGGCAAAATTTTGATTTATTTGAATTTTTTCCCAATTTAAAAAATTTCTAATTTATGAATAGGCACTATGGGCTTTTTATACCCAGCGTAAGCGGGGTATATTAGTTTTGTGCAAATCTTGTAACAGCCAGAACTAAGCTCCGTGGATATAGACATATATATATATATTCTTGATCAGGATCAAAAACTGAATCGGTTTAGACATGTCCGTCTGTCCGTGGTCGGATCTCCTCCGAAACGGCTGAACCAATCAAGTCGAAATTTGGCACACAGGTATATCGGTGTCCGAGTATGATCGTAAGAATGGGAGACATCCGCCCACTGCCACGCCCACAAATGAATTTATTGTGTTTTCAGTAAAATGCTTGTAACTTTCAAACCGCTCAACACATTCCATTGATATTTGGTGTACTGGTAAACTACGAAAAGGGACATATCCTGGAACAAAATTGAAGCCGTCCTTTTCGAGCCACACCCACAAATAAGGGTTTATCGTAACTTGTGAAGTAAAAGGCGTAGGAGCTTGAAATTCGCAACATAGGTTGATCAAGGCGAATGAAAGGTGTAGGAAAAAAATTATGTGGCCCGCCCACAAATGGAGAGGCAAAACATGGTGCGCCAATAATGTCGGGACGCTGGGTATTTCAAAGTCGGGTTTGACCGACTTTAGCTTTCTTACATAATTTTAACTTGAAACTAATAGCCCTATCGAACTTTGTACAGGCTCATAAGAAACTACCCTGTAAAAAAACGGGATCATCCAAAGACAAATCTTGGATTACTCCTTTGCGAGTACTGGATTACTCCACAAATCTCCGAGCTTCATTCATTTCCCTGCTTTTGATTGCCCCTTTTGTGGAATTTGAGCCCCACAAATTTCGTTTTCTAGTCATGTGCTCATCCATCCACACCGTGTTTGGCACATCAAAAGTCAGTAATTTTTTCGTTTATACTTAAGTTTAAGATCAAATGGAATTTTTGTTTGTTTTGGTTTTCGTATTTTCCCGAGTGCAAGAAGAAGTCGTTACTCTTTATTGGTCGTTTTAAGTATTACTCCATATATTTTTCACTGGGTAATGTGTCAAAGATCCAAAATAAAAATTTACATAAAAACCAGCTGGACCACTTCAAGGGTTTCTAATGAATGTTTAGTAATTGGTAGTTTGCTAATTCGTCAGTCGATACTTTCTATTCACTTTGTTTTTGTAATTTTCTAACTCGAGAGAATCAGAGTACCTATTCATTTTAATGACATCTGCCAAAAATTAAATTCAAGGGAGGGGGTTAGCTTTTGAGACACATTGAAACATGTTTATTCAGTTTTATTGTTGCTGAAAAAAAGAGCTTCACATTTTCGGGCATAACCCCGGCTCTAGTGTATGTATGTATGTTATTTGGGACATACCTAATTTTTTAAACATTAACGAAATATCAAAAGAAGATTTTGAGTAGCTTTCAGGCGGCTGTCTTTCTGATGTAAAACTGAACATTGTGACTTCCGCGGGAATTAGCGGAAAAGAAAACCTTATGGAAATTCCCGAAAATGTGATCGGCTTGGCCCAATAATCATCCTTTTTACAGCCGACTAATCGGCCTAAGTTATGATCGAAACATCGCTACCAATAAGTCTTTTAATACATCCGACTAAAGTTTGGCAATGAATGGGTTAAATCGTGAATAAAAATTTATTCGTTGCAATAATTTTTTGCCTGACAAAAACTGGTAAAACGCTCTTCACCGTGTGCAAAAACGATTGGAAATTAATTATTTTTTCAGTTGGAGGTAATCAAAGAAAAAAAACACACGCCATTTTCATCCGCAAATACTGAACGATTATTTTCTTGTTTTTCACACATTGTTTTCTTTTTGCTACTTGCAAATGAGTAGAGCCATCAAAAAAGCCCAGCATTCGTGAAATAAAATGAATAATTGAAATTCAAGATAACTGCTATCGGCATTTACAGGGGCAGAAATTTCAATATCAATTTTAAATGGAGTTTATCTTTTATATTTTTTGCGTCATTTTGTCGGTAGGTACATACCAACTAAGATTATTTAAAAAACAAGTAAGGGTGTTATAGTCAGGCGAGCCTGACAATAGAATACCCGACACAGACACTAATGTTCGAATAATTTCAAATCAAGAGGTGTTTAAGGACATATTGGGCCCATATACCGACTTTTGTTAAATTTCTTTATAAAAAACGCCCATTTGCCACGCCCATTTTTTCAATTTTTTTGGGATTCTTATCGGACCCTTATATATGTATACGCTTAATTTCTAAGTTGCATTGAAATATTTCAATAAAGTCCGCTTTTGAGGCATTTTTGGAATTTTTGTGACAGACCCTAGTACTAGAGGTACCCTTAATAATAGTTCTATCGATAAAATTTTTGGGGAGGACGTTACTGGCTACCAAGGAAGCATACGTGCCAACTTTCGTTCAAGTCCCATTGGGTATTTCGGGTGTAGGAGACAATTTTTGAAAAACGCCCTTATGCCACGCCCACTTTTCAAATTTTTTGAAATCATATTAATTGCCTTTAAACATGTTCAAGTACCAAGTTTCATCAAAATATCTTGAAAAACTCAGGTTTTAGAGCAGTTTTTGTGATTTTCATAACAGACCCTAGTACTGGAGGTACCCCTAAAAATGGTCCGATCGGGTCCATTCTCGAACTTGTTCTTACTCATGTTCCCGTGAGCACGCATACCAAATTTTGTCAAGATAGCTCAACTCCTTCGATAAGATAACTGTATACAGACAGACGGACAGACAGACAGACGGACATGTCTAAATTGAATCTCCTGGTGACGCTGATCATTTCTATATACATTTTGTATGGTCTATCTCGACTGGTTCTGGGTGTTACACACAACCCAACAAACGCAATATACCCTCGACACAGAGTGTGTCGGGTATAAAAATCGGTTTTTTAAATTACTCACCATTTTTCCATTAAAACAGTCGTCCAAAAACTTTTGCTTAATGTTGAATTTCTTTTATTTTTATATTAAAAATTTGCAGTTCATATTTTTACAATACGAATATATATTTATGTATGTATGAGAATGTATATCAACTTCCATTTGAATAAATAGCAAAAATGTTGGTTCCAAAATTTTAGAGGAATTTTTTTAATTTTTTTTTTTATTATGTATTTCTCTTTTCATTTAGCACTTGACTATGAATTCGATTATCAAAATGTAGTTCTGGCTTTGCCGTTACTTTATACAAAATTTTTCTAATGGGTCTAAATTGGCAAAGATCGGAAACTATAGGGCATCAATGAACGAAGCATACATGAAATACTTTAATTTAAACCAAATAACCAGTGAATTTTAATTGAAATTGTCTGCTATGCCAATCGCTTGGAATGACTTTCAAAATAAATGCACAAATATTTTCATGTTTATTTTTGTACAGAAAAATAAATTTTTATATTTCAATTGTGTTATTTTTGATCCCTTACAAAGCAAACATTTTCGTGGCACAAGCAAAAAGACAAATCGCTTTCAGGAGAAAAGAAAACACTGCAATTTTTCCATGATATTCTTAATTTAAAAGGTAGACATCCCAGAACTCTTATTTATTGTTAAATATGGATCATTACAAATCATGACTTCAAGGAAAAAGTTATAAGAAAAGGTTTCAAAAGAAGGATATTCAAAAAAGCTTGAGGACTCTCAGAAGAGAGTTAACAATAATCATTAAATTCGCAAAGCTCCGACTCAATATATTTAAGGGCCGTTTTCTCATCCTATTTTTAAGCTTATCTGCCAGTTAAATTTCATTTCCTTTGACTTATTAATCAAATTTGTATGAAACCATCATCAGGATAGATTAACATACAGATAAAAAAAAAAGATGGGAAAGCGGCCTTCAGAGTTTCAAATAACTTATCATTCGAACCTACTTTTGTCCTAATATTTTTTATTTTTACTACTGCAATAAAAACTTGATTCCTTTTTGACCCATTTTTTTTTTTTCTTGAACGATCTGAAAATGGCACTTGTGAAATAAACTACGATTAAGGATATCCGTATATGTTTGTATATCAATATAATAATACAACTAAACGTACACAAATACATACGTACGAGTACTCGTCATTTCAATGGAGAACTCTTTACTGGACTTTAACTTAACTCTCTAACTTAGCTCAAACTAAAATCACACGGAAGAGGCAAACTGAACGATTCCATACAAACATATGCGAGCACAAACTTAAATGAAATTTACATCCCTAAACAATAAACAAGCACACACAAAACATAAAATAAAAAACTAAAAAAAAAAAAAACCAAATTCGAAACACGAAACACCATGTTTCCATTCTCATTTTAAAGCGAGTGCCGACAGTTTTTCCTTATTTCGAAATTCCCCTAGCATCACGAAAGCCGAAAGAGGCATCCTTCCTCAATAGAATGGCAACGATTGCTATGCACAAAATCTGCGTTCGGTTCAAGTATTCCATGCTCGATGCACCCGATGGTGGAACATTCGATTTCGTGGTGAATATCTCCACCTTGGTCCAATCACTTAATCCAGCTGCATTCCTTGAGGCAGCGCGCATATAGTATTTGGTGTTAGGTTCCAAATTGTTGAAGTAAAATGTTGCACCTGTGTTGGCGAGACGAAACAAAACAGAGCAAACAACAAATAGCTTCAAGAATTCTTTTTCGCATAGCATAGAGCATAGAGCATCATGCACCGGGAAAAAAACTTATTTTCGGAATAGACATCGTCCATCCAATCAATCGAATGGGAATTTCTGTTAGGAGAACGCAAAATTTTCTTTCTGTGTGCACAATCCTTTGCAATCTCTAGCTCTAGCTTCAACTCTTACGTCGGTTTTACTTACCCTCCTCAATATTAAAGTCCTTGCGCTTGGCCTTTGTCCATTTGCCCGCATCAGCTTTGAACTCGTATTCGGTCATGTATTCGATGCGGAACCCGCTGATATCCATATGATGATGTGGTTTTGTGGTTCGAATCGCACCGAGATCCACATCAAATGTATTTGAATTGTAGCCGCGCAATACCAATTGTGCTGGTGGTGCCGGCTTTTCACCCTTGTCCAATATTATTTCTCGCTCGATACGTCCGTGGCTGTTTTGAGCGCGGCACTTATACAAAGCGAAAACACTCTTGTCGCGTGCACGCACAAGGAGCGTCGAGTTCGAATTTTCGGCCGTTATTGTGTAGTACTTATTGTTGGTGATACGCTGACCCTGGCGGTACCAAGTAAAATTTGCTGGCGGCTCAGCAATGGTCTCGCACTTAATTTCCGCCGTACCATTTATATAGGCGTACTTTGTCTCTGTCGAGTGGTGTCTATGCGTCCACATCGGTTTGTCTGGAAGAAAATTCACGAGAATACAGACAGGGTCCTTATTGCTTCGAAATAGAAGATTCGACTAATTAGGCTAAGTAAAAACGAGTCAGAGAAAGAGAGAGACAGACAGACAGAAAAGGAGAGAGAGAGCGAGAGAGTCACCGCACTAGCCCTCGGAAAGGATACCATATCGCTCTTATCACAGCAAATTTCTTTTCACCTCTCTTACCCTTTTGGTCGCACAATCGTTGACGCATGCAAAAAAGTGACAAAACTGACAAAGGTCGTCGGAAAAAGTCTTCATTTTTTGTCATCTGTCATTCGTGGTCGGCGCTGATGCGACGTAGTCGGCTCCAGAAAAACGAAAAGTGACGCGTGCTATTCATGCTCGAACGGTTACATTCGTTACTAGGCGAGATTTTTTTAGGCAAAAATCTCCAATAGAACGTTCGATATTCGTTCGGATGTTTTGTCTGTACATATGTGATTCGAAATGGGTAAAAAAAAAGAAAGGAAAAGCGTTGAGGCGAAACTCCTTTCCATATATGTACATAAATAGGCGCTGAAAATTGCGTTTCTGGAGGCGTTAGATTGTTTGAACTTTGCATCAGGCCGAAATACACAGAATTGGGAAATTTCAGTTGGATGCAGTTTTTACGGTTTTGCACTTTTGAGGAAAATATTTTCGTTTCCTCTTTTCACGAATACGCCACTCGGCGTAATGGAAAACGGCATTCCACACTATCTCAATTCATGCGATGGTGATGCCATCATGTCCGTGGATGTTTTATACGCCACAGGGCAACATCTGAACTGTATATTTGGGGAAAACATTGAATGAAGGTAATGTCGGGTTTTGAAGCTCCCATTGCACCGCAATTGAATGCTTTGGTTTTTCGAAACTTTCGCTGCTATGGGTCCCTCTGTCTCGCTGTCGCGCTGTCACTCTTAGAAATTCTAGCCTTTCAAAATCACACACTCACGTTCGATTTTCAGCAGCACCGTCCGCTCCTGTATGTCCGATGCGATCGTATTCACTTGATATGCCCGGCACGTGTACTCGCCGGTGTCGTTTTGTGTTACTTTGTTGATTGATAATCCATCTTCGAGCAAGCGAAATTTGTTCAACTTAGCTGAAAGGACGAAACAGTTTAGATGCAGCGTCAGAAAATTTGAATTCAGCAAAATCATAGACGTCGAAGCTAAATGGAATTAAACGCAAATTGAAATCGTTCCCATTTGCTACTTACAGTCTATTGTTATCGGTTGGCCATTGAAATTCCAGGTTACATTGGGTTTCGGTTCGCCTTTTACCTCACAGTATATTGTTGTTGTTTCGCCCTCTTTCACAGCCAGAATGGTCGTATTTTCCGTGAAAGTTATTTTCTCTGTTAAATAAAAGTTCGCAAAATGAGAAGACAACAAAAAACGAAAAAATAAAAAAACCGAAAGACACTGACAGGCGAATAAATGGACAGTTAGATAGATACGTAGACAGTTGGGATCAACATTTCGAGTGCTGGGAGAATCTCCGTTGCTTTTCTTCGTTTTTATTCTCCGTTTTGCAATGTTTTATTTTTTTCTATTTTTCTTGAAGTTTTCTTTTTCCTTTTTTGATTTCTTTTGTCTCAATGCTTCGGAAAAGTATTTTTTAATTGCTATTCACTTACGATAGACAATCAAGTTGAATGTTTTCGCTGTTTGCTCGCCTGTGTTAGCATCTTCGCACGTCCAATTACCCTTGTCAGCCAAATTAATGTGTGTAATTACCAGCTGTAATTGCTCTGAAAGGATGAGGCGCAGGACATTAGGTAATTTAGGTCTATAAAAAGTGTTTGGCATTCTTGTTTACCTGGACTCTGTTGGCTTCGACTTTGTTCAATATGTATGCGTCCGCGTAGGTCGGTTATTATTTCGCCTTTCGGGGACCTCCACTGGAGCTGAACATTGGCAGTTAAACCTAGACATTGCACTATCAACGATTCCCTGGTATAGCGCACAAGAGTTGTCTCGGAAGGACTGAGTGTCAAAACGTCAGCTTCATTTGCTAGAGTTTGTGCTTAAATGAAAAAATATCGAAGCGAATATAAGTAACAAAATAAAATTATTTTATGATAAAAAGTCCTTAAAAAATATCTTATGCGCTATAAAATAAAATAAAATAAAATAAAAATGGTCAACCAGACGTATACGCATCGTCATATGGCTATACGAGATTTCGTTACTCATACGCCCTGCTGTACATTTTCCAAAAGCGGTTGGCTGCGTTAAGCAATTGCCTTTATCGCATTTTATTGCTATCAAATTCTTCAAATTTCCATTTCAGCGGCTTCAAATCCATTCCTTCTAATTAAGAGAGAAGCGTAGATTTTAATTAAACCCAAAACCCCCTCCTCGCCCCCCTCCCGATCAAATTTTCAAGTTTATATTAGACAACATTTGTGCCAGACAATCAAATTTTTTACTCGTTCCTTAATTGAAATGTGACTTTGTGCGATAGAACAAAGCAATATCAAGGCAAAAACTTCACATCAATTACAACCGCAGGCTCACACTTTGTTCCATCCATTGTGTACCTATTCGCGACCAAATTGAAAACACCTAGCCTTAAGCAACCTCGCAAGCTTTGGTCTTTGGCCTTTTTGAAATGTGCGTTGTAATTCACAAGGTTAGAATGTTGCAAGCCCTGCGACGGAAGTTACCTGTTTTAGCGTAAAACGCATTTCAGCAATAATGAATTTCTCGTTGGCATACCAAATTCCTATTTGAACTTAAACTTCAATTTGAAAATTTCATGCAAACGCAAAAGCACAGGACATTTCATTAAGATGTCTCTTCAAAATGTGCTTAGGCTCTCAAATCTCAAAAGACCATAAGGACAAAAACTAAAATAATTAGTTTTATACCTTAAGGGGCAAATAGGTTTAAATAACTTACGTAAGATAATCTTTTATGTGGAAATTCTTTATCAATTAAAATTGTAAAAACTTATTGCCTTTTTACCGCAGGCAGTTGAGCTTTTTCCCCCCCAAAGAACCGTAACTTATGAAAATGTGTTAAACTGCAATTTGAAAGGATACCCCTCGATTCTGCTCTCATGCAGCGCATGTTTAACTTCGGGGGCTTTCGAAGAATTTATCTCATTTCTTTTCCTTTCGGATAATACTTGAAGAACTCGTAAGACAAATAAAGTGCAAACTAGTAACTAACTTGCATTTCGCTTTCAGCGTTTTTTCGAACGATCGAGCATTGAAGCAAAAAAAAAAAATAAAATAAAATACTGGAAAAAAATAATACGATAAAAAAAAGTGCAAAGTTTAAGACGACTTCTTTGCTATTGTTTTGTGGAGACTCTGTGTAAAAACAGATACGTCGAACGAGATTGTTCAAGTCTCGAACTTCGTACAATATTTGTTGCCTTTAAGAGCGCACTGGAGACTATTAACAATACACTTTGCCCGCACTGCTGCCACCACTTTGTTACGAGTGCGAATTCATCCTATTGTATAGCGCCGACTTTGGTGCACTCGTCTGCAAGCAACCACCTTACTTCCTGCTAGCAACAACTCTTCTATAAAAGTTTTTAATTGAGTTCCGTTTGCACAGGAATTTCGGTTTTGCCAAAAACTTTTTTTATTACATAAGAATTGGCGTTGTTTCCTTGAGAAAAATTCGATATTATCTATGTTGCCCGATCGAATCTTGTTGTTGGCGTCAAAGTTTCAAAACAATTTCTTCCAAAAACTCTTATTGATAGTTAGTTTTTTTTTTTTGAAATATTTTTTTATTAAGCTTTTTTTCCCAATGTTTAAAAGAAATTTTCTCTTTGTCGAGAATTTTCGGAGTTTGCTTAAACGAAGGAAGTTCCATGAGAATTAATTCTGCAGCATGTCAGGCGTGCATCCGGCTTACAACGCTTTTTCAACGTTTCTCCGTAAAAACAAAAAAAGAAAACGAAAAATTATTTACATAATTGCCCTGAAAATTAGCTTCATCTTTAACAACACTACAGTCAAGCCACACCATAATGAATTTCAATGGAAAAGCGATTCGATTCGTTTAAGAGAGCACTATCTGAAGTTGAAAATCCGCTCACAGTGTATTGGGTATTGTGGGTATTGCTGCATACGTGCATTACTTAATATATCGGTGTAAGTAGTTTCCCCGTATTTTAACAGACTTCAGCTTATTAGATCCCTTTAACGATTAATTAGCTTAAAGGCTATCCCGACGTTTCATTAACGAGTGAGCTGCGTTTAGTGCTCTCAGTTGGAATTTGCAATCAAGTTGCTTTTAGGGCAAAACCGATTATGAAGCGTTTTGCTCGAAGTTCCTCATCATAAAGAAAGCTATCCATTTGTGAATCAAATTTTGAAAGATATCGAGCGAGAGTTTAGAGCGGGATATTCATGGCAACTACAGAATAATATTCAAGCAATAATTCGAGTTTTGATTGCCTTTTCAAAAACAGATAAATTCAATTATTCGAACAATAAAATACCTATACAGCCAAAACTATCTAAAGAGAATTTGAAGGGATCGGGAAAAAATTCGTTATAGAGAGATTTCGTTAAGCCTGAAATTTACTATAGAGTTTTTTTTACGTAGAGAAAAGAGTATAGAATGTAGATAATCTACCTTTATTGCGTATACTGAAGACCGTCTTCTACAAAACTAAAGCTCTACGTAGAGCTGCCGTCAACATATTTAGAGAAACATAGCTTTACTATATGCTCCACTACTGTAGACACAGCAAAAGTAATTTTCTCTACTGTAGAGTCGTAGAAAAAACATTTTTCTACAGTGTAAACAGCCATGGTGCACACAGTAGAGCTCTAGAAATATGTTGACGGCACCTCTACGTAGAGCTATAGTTTTGTAGAGACGGTCTTCAGTATACGCAATAAAGGTAGACTATCTACACTCTACACTCTTTTCTCTACGTAAAAAAAAAATCTCTATAGTAAATTTCAGGCTTTATAAAGAGTTTCGACTGTATTCTGCCTTCATTTTTCATTTCCTTCAATCAGCTCCGGCCATTGTTTCACTGCAAATGATCAAAAGCGAATCTGATTGAATAAAATTCAATAATTTCACGTAATTCATTTATATTTTTTCAAGGCTTCAAACAAAGCAAAATTCACAACAAAGAGACACAAAAAAAAACTCGCATAATTGCCGTGATAATTCGCTTACGCAGACATTAATCGGTTTTCAATTACTTTCGAATCAGCAGCACTTCTCAACTTTTTGTTTAATCAATACTAAAAAAAAGAAGCATACAATATTAATATTATCAAATTAATATCATCAATCAATCAATAAACAAGTAAGGGTGTTATAGTCAAGCGCGGCTGACAATAAAATACCCGGCACCCTTCCTTCCGACTTATGCTCAATTTATTTGTGAATCCCGTCCCTTTGCCCCGCCCACTTTTCCACATCTTCAGCCCGATTCTAACTATTCCCGAAGAGTTTTTACGCGCGGAATCGCAAAAAATTGTGCCTTTCTAATTACACTGGGGAAATGAGTATAAAGAAAAGGACTATTACGAACATATTAAGACAAAGGCCATCACATTTTTTCTTGTTTTGAGGCTTAGAATACTTCCTATTTTCGCAGAGAAAAATTTCTAGGGAGAAAACTCCCAGGGAATATTAATTTAGAATAGGGCAGCTTTTGAATTATAATCGGAGGCTTGAATATACGCTCAGATTCTAAGTTTCATTGAAATATTTCGAAAATTTCCGATTTTGGGGCAGTTCTGAGATTTTTGTGACAGACCCTAGTACCCTTAAGAATGGTCCGATCGGATCCCCGTGAGCGCGCATACCAAGTTTCGTCCAGGCAGCTCAACTCCTTCGATAAGAAAACGGTATTCAGATAGACGGACGGACGGACATGGCTAAATCGAATCTCCTGTATGGTATTTTTCGACTAGTTCTGGGTGTTACTCACAACCACACAAACACAATATAACCTCGACACAGAGTGTGTCTGGTATAAAAAACATGGCAGCCATTTCATGTTCGATGGTTTTTTCATGTTTTTTTTAAAAGGATTTTTCATTAATAACCGATGCTTTTCAATTAATTCCAATGGC
Organism: Chlorops oryzae; assembly: GCA_020466095.1. NCBI lineage: Eukaryota > Metazoa > Arthropoda > Insecta > Diptera > Chloropidae > Chlorops > Chlorops oryzae. The sequence goes on from CM035807.1 coordinate 99,156,431, forward strand.
GATAATCACCGTAGTTCTTTGAGTTATTAATATTGTGGTCATTCTGCAATGAGTGGACCCAATCAAGACAAAAAAAAAAAATTGCAAAAATATTTTAAATGCAATGCATTTCAAAATGATACGTTCATGAGATGAATTGCAAAGGTTAATGAAATCTCATAATAGAAAGCTGAGTTTCGACACGAGTGCCGAACAATATTTTATGCAATAAGATTTCAAACTTGGTTTTAACCTAAATTTAAGAAAACGTTTTTTTTGTGAAGAAAATTTTTATTTTTATTTGACAGATTCATAATTTGAAATTCTTTATTATACAACTTCGTAGTATGCTCTGCTTATTTTTGCCTTGTATTTTTTAAAATGCGTGCGTTTTGAAATTTATTATTGCACTCTTTGAAATTCATTTCAAACCCTGGTAGTATGCCATGCTTTTTGTTTGTTTTAAAATTTATTTTTATACTTTCTCAAATCTAGTGTCATATATTCTTCATATGATTTTATAATATGATGTCGAATTGCATAAAAAAATTTACTAACCCCAATCAATTGCTGATCGCTTTCAAAGGATTATAAAATCAAAAAAAAAGATAGCTTTTTATAAGTGTGAATAGTTTCAGAAAGCAAAGAAATTCGATCGGAAATCAATTGCAATCTCATTTTAGTTTTTATTTTCTATTTCCTATTTTTTTTTCTATTTTTAACTTGAATTGCTTTTAACAACATATTAAATTGCCATTCGAGGGAAAAATAATCACAACGAAAAAAAGGATGTGAAAATAAAGCAAACAACATGTAAATACTACCTTTCTCCATGTTGGATAATAAATATCAAGGACTTGGAACGCACACGCAACGCCTAAGGCTCTAAAAAAAAAACAAAAAACAAAATGCTTACTTGCCGCTGCACTCACCCCACAACGAACAGAATCTTTTTGCTGTAATCAGCAGGATAAACAAAAATTATGTGCGATTTGTAACAGCACCGCATGACGGCATTGTTCAATGTAAAAGATAACGAAGTGGGGTAACAGAGACGGAAGCGGCTGGGAGGTGGGGATATTTGAGATAGTGTGACTTTATAAATCAGCCTGAGTGCGGCTTAGCAGAAATAAATTATTGGGCTCGAGATCTTCAAAAGGGAGATATAATTCAAGAAGGGTATTATTTTAAGTATAAGTTATTTCGTTGTAATTTATTAAAGGAAGAATGTGAGGGTGTTTTTTTTTACTAAGGATAAAATCATTTCAACAAAATAATTTTGGGAAAAAAAAATCATGCATGGAAATTGCTGAAAAGACACAACCATTTAACATCTAAATGTATTGAAATTTGATGGGAAAGGAACTCGAAAGTCGCGCAAGACATATTCCCGGGCATCGTGACATTCAATGTATGTACATTTCTAGGCAACTTTTGAGGCAATCACTCTATTCATTGCCAGTTTTTATTATTGAGTCGTTAAAATCGAATGCCTTTCACAAAGCCTTTGGGACAAAGCACATAAATACCTACCAAAGGCGAAAAATCGGAAATTTTATTTGCATCTAATCTACGAAGCAATTCTTTTCTTAATTCTCGAAAGATGGCCCATTGTGATAAACTCCAAACTGTCCTATAAATATTGAAGTTGCATGTCCAAAACAAATGATCACGACAAGAATGAAGAAATGAAAAAATAAAAAAAATTGAATCCTTGGCTTGGCGACCCAAAAATCGTAAATTCCTCACTGCTATATGTCACTGTCTTCGTGAAGCACAGCACAGCACGTACACTCACAGCAAGGTAACGAAGCAATCACACATGGGAGTGTACGAAAATATTTCTCGTTCCTAAGATATGAAATTGCATTCAGGCATGTCATGTCGAATTTCGGAATACAACATATAATCATCTACATATGTATGTCTGTCTGTGGAGCTGAATCTGGTTGACAACAAAGACAACAACCACAAAGGAGGAAACAAAGGCAAAGACATGCGAGCGAGTTACATGCAAGAAGAATGTCGATTTGCAGAAGCGACATATGAAATTCGGTGCAAGTTGTGATTTAATTTCGAACAAAATGTGTTTTCATTTCAGTTTTTAATCGGATTTGAAGTGATTTCCTTTTACGAAATTTTCTCTCTTCGATTCTTAAAAGAATACTTTTCTTTTCATTCGAACGAGAGAACAACAAAAAACAAACAAAGGAACAAGAATCATTTCAACTAAATGCAAACTTTTCAATTACCAAAAAGCTAATTAAAATTCAACGAAAGGAACTGAAAAGTTTAAGCAATTCGTTGACTGATTCCGCGTTGTTTGTCTGCCTTTCGCTAAATTTGCTCCCAAAGAGGAAGAGTTTTCATTTCATTCCTCCGACTACTTTGATTGACTTTCGCAATGAGCTTAAATTTCAAAAGTTAAATGAAACTGAGGAGGGGCTGGAAATTTTGGAGCAGGAAGAAATAAGGATATGAAATATAGAGGACAATGCTCTATGATATTATAATTTTTGATCATTAGAAATGTTGGTTTTTGTGCTTTGATCATTGATGGCCTCAAAAGATGGCAAAAGAAAGTTCTTAAGTCATCATCAGGCGTATTCAAAAATTTGCAAACATTTATCCATGATTTACCACAGCCGAATGGTTTCTCTTGAAACGTCCTTCGAAAAAAACTCCGACAATTGAAGTTCTCGCGAATATGCCAAAAAGTTCGCCGATCAGAAAAATCGAAAAATTCTTTTGATAGGCATACTAGTAAGAGAAATCGCATTGAAGAGTGGGAAACAGTTTTCTATTGAAATCATTGAAAGTTTACAATAAACTCTGTATAAACATTGCGATTGACGTGTATTCTGAATCCTTTGAAAATCATTTGAAGCGAGAAAACTCTAAAGGAATTTCTCTGGAATCTCTCAGTTGAGCTATTTAAGTGCACTCTCACGCGCACATCCTTTTCCCTTCTAATGATGTGTGTGTGGGTGTGTGTGTATCCACGTATGTAGGAGGAAATATGCATGCACATTTCTAAGTCTATATTTTTTCTTTCTGTTTTGGTTTTTTTTTTTTATTTATTAGGTTTTTTTTTGAAGCAAACATCAAAGCATGCAGTGTCACAATCAGGCAACCAACCAACCGTTGACAATGCGTCCACTTAACCTAAATAGACAAGCGAAATGAATTCAAGTCAGTGCTACTAGAACATGGCATACTTGAAGCGTTCAAGCTTTGTATTTGTGTGTGTATGTGTGTGTGTGTGGGCTCATATACAAGAGGTATTCGCATGTGAATTTGTTTATTCATGTCACGTTTTTCCTGTGACAAATGCAGTTGTGTGTGTGTGTGAGCCCTGCACTTTTATCGCATAAAAATGATGCTCAGACACTCAAACAATGTGATAGCAAATGATTCTAAGCAAAAATTGTTATTCCGAGTAGTCCTGCGTGGCTTTACGATGCGATGCGACGCGATGTTGTTGTGTTGTGGCATTGAGCATTGAGTCTTGATGGCCGAAAGGGTAAAGGGACACTTTGATAAGTGCAAACAGGCAGATGCACTTGTACTTTTCGACTTAATACTTTCGACTGAGGATGCGAACTTTGTGGATGGATGGCTTAGGGTTCCTGTGTGTGTGTGTGTGTGTGTGTGTGTATTGTGTGGGCATGTCCTAGGCAAATTACAGCTAGATAAGAAAGGCAATGGAACTTAAAGCTTTAAGCTTAGAAAGTTGTCAGTTTACGACTAGCCGCAATTTATTTCGCACATGGGTGAGATATTTTGGTACGTTTCAAGGATTAATTTGTCGGCCTCCGTGACCTTAGTTGGTTGAGATGCCAACTTACGAAGCGAGAGTCTCTGGGTTGTACTCCCAGCTGAGCTTGTGGTGTAAATTTTTCTGTTTCTGCTCTCTGCTAGGCCCATGTGACGCCTAAGTGTGTCACCCTTGGGGTGGCAGCGACACTAACCAGCCACCCAATCATGGATTAATTCTATCAGAAGGTCGATTTTTCCGATGAGACATGCATTTTCAAATTTCTGAAACCATTTTTCGACAAAGATCTATCGTTCTTTTGGTCGAATCCTAGCGGCAATAGTACTTAAGTTTCATATTGAAAAGAGCAATCGCTCCAAACAAGGTCGTACCAAAGACCTTATAAATATAGTTATAAGGTCTTTGGTCGTACCCTGGCCATGACGAAGGGGACGGAATGTTTTTTTTTTTATTTTAAAATTAAAGTCGATTTCGACTTATGGTCTTAGACCTTTGAATTTCAAGTCAATCCCGTTTCTAAAGGGAAAGAAACCCACCAGAACTCCCCCTCAAATACGCCCACGGCTCCAGAGACTTTTGAAATTTAAATTTTACGCAAATCATGAGCAAAGTTCTCGTTACATTTAGTCCTGATTGCTGAAGTCTGACTAAATTCATTTTCATAATTTTCTCTGAGGTCGTTTTTTTCTTCACTTGTCGCTCATAGATACAACGACGAAACGGTGTTGGATGACGTGGAAGCGTTTATGTAAATTTCGAAGGGAGCATCAGAAAAATTATGAAAGGAAAAATTAAATTGAGGGAGAATTCATTATCTTTGCTTGAATGTTTTATGAGTTTGAAATTATTTGAATTAAGCAAATGTTCCGAGCATTTTTCATTGATGTCATTTTCGGCTTCACGAAATCTTTGGTTAAATGAAACATCGCACCCAGGCAACTAAAGTGGCACAAATCAAAATTTTGTTATTATTTAGAGAACGCGTTTTTGAGCTTAAAGCACTTTTTTTTTAAATAAAACGATGCTTATTGCGAAGAAGAGCTTTTCGGAAGCTCATATGCTATCATTGAATTCAGCGAGTCGCTCTTCATCCAGGACCTTAATTTAAATGCAGTAATTCAAATTAAACGAACCCCATAAGCCTCGGGAATTTTTATTAAAAATTCCCTTTTAAATTCCTACCAATCGAGCACTACGGCAAGACATGCACCTTGCCACTAAAGTTGATTCTAATTAAAGTTATTTTAGAGATGGTCATTTTTGAGCTTCCAAACTTTTTTTAAAAACAAAAACGATGGTTTTTGGACCAGAGCTTTTCGAAGCTCATATGCTTCATTGAAGTCAGCGAGTCGCTCTTATCCAGGCTTCAATTTAAACTTCAGATAATTCAAAAATTTTAAGGCTAAAGCCTCGGGAAATTTTTATTAAAATCCCTTCTTAAATTCCTACCAATCACACAACGGCAGCATTGGTGTCAACATTTAGTCCACAAAAGTTTGTGTTCTCTTTTAATAGAGAAACGGCTTAACGTGGTTGCACCTGACCGCAACTCCAAAAGCTACAAAAATTCAAAAACCTGCTTGGACCTTCCCTGACCAATTTGCTTGCTAAGCCCTTACGGAGGCTCTTGCTCTTGCATAAACATTTCAACATTTCAACTTCAGCAATAAGACAAACGAATTTTTTAGGCTCCATTTAAGCTCCCAATTACCTCTCTTCGAAAACAAACCTCTCTAAAGAACGATTTGTACTCTGACTTGTTGCTCCGCATCACTCATACATATCTCTGCGGTTTAGTGAGTCAAAGAAAATTTTACAATTTAATTCTTTTATTAAATGATCCGATTAAGAGAATTCTCCTGTCCTGCATTCGAGAAACTCGGGTTCATTGAACCTCTCTACCGAGTCTGAATTGTGCTCCCTTGAACTCTCGCTTATCCAGGTTTGACTGTATATATCAATATATGTATAAAACACATGGTATATTCGTATATCTGGAGGATTAATTATTTTATTCACAAAGTCTTAAATAGCTTTTGATTTTTTCTTTTTATTTTTCTCTTATTTTGATCATATTTTTCCATTAAGCCTCACTGAGCCTCATCAAATAAATATGGCATTGATAATTATATCAAAAGTCAGCTTATGTAACGTGACAGCAATCCGGCGTCCTTGTTGCGAATTGTTGTAATTGAAAGAAAGCTTTTCTTATCGGAAGTTGAGATATTTGATATTTATACAAAGGCTGTTCGTTCTTTTCAAAATAAAAAACCAGCGTAATCTGCTGACATATTAAAGCCTGCTTTAATTCCACAGACTCCAGCAGTCGAAAATAACAGAGAAAACGAAAAAAAAAACAACAAAAAAAACGACAAAAATCGGGCATTCACAAAGACCCGGAGACGACAAAGCGACAGCACCACATTTGTGCCTTGGCGCCGTCTGGACGTGTTAGCATGGCGCCTACAGTTAACCTTCGAATTACGCCGTCTGTGAAAGCACAAAATAAGAACCTTTGCTGAGAACCACACAAAAGAGATAAAAGGCAAGAAAGAAAAGAAAACAGGAAAAAAGGAGGAAAAAGAAACACTCAAAAGGACGAAAAAGTATCAGGGAAAAGCGCATCCCAACGGTACTTCGTACAGCACGGCAAGCGTCAGCATAAAGCCCTGAACGAGACCGGGCAACGGGGAGTACGTGCCATGATAGGGATGAACAATAACTCTTGATAGTTAAAGCATGGCTTCGCTAGTTGGCAGCTATTTCGCAATGCATCCTCATGGATATATCGACAAAAAAAAAAAACAACCGCTGAGAGGAAAATAAGTGAAACAAAAAATGACCAAAAAAAATTTGAGCCAAAAAAATAACATTGACATCACCAATCGATACCGAGCGTGGAATTTCGCTTGAAGTAGTTTTGATGAAGAAAAATTGTGTGGGTGCCCTCTCCAAAATATGTCCATATGTATGTATGTACGAAACACTTTCAACATCGGGGGTCGGTGAAAGTTTTCAACATTATGAGTTCTTAAGAAGAAAACTCCCGCCTTTTGGCGTTCGATAGTTGCGAAAATTCAATGCACTCAAAGAGAGTGAGGGTGAGGGGGAGAGCGACAGGGTGAAAATAACAATTCATGTTTCTTTGGCATTCTTTGGCATTGTATCTTGAAGAATGGAGCGCATTGTGTCGACTTGCATTGTCCTTGGAATTGCAATTGTCACTGCTATTGCCTTGTCAATGTTAAGCGCTGTTGCATGGAGCAAACAGATTGCGTCAAGAGTGTACTTGTGTTAAGTTGTCCTTTCGCTCATTGAACTCTCCACTTCGGGATTCCTTTCATCGACTTGCATTCTCATCTCTCTGACTGACGTCACTGGCGCAGACAACACTACAAAACACTCGAAGCAATAACAAAAATAATAATGTGATGACAGAATTCTTCGAGTGTCAACTCTCGTTCTCTCTTGTTGGTTGGTACATTGTCTCGCAGCACTTGAAGCTAAGCATCGTTTTTGTCTCTTTCTATATGAATTGCATTAATGAAGAGATCAACAATAAGCAATTGTGTAATCTCTCATAACACTTATGCAAAGTGATTTTGATAAAGTTTTGTTGTCAAACAATTCGTCCGTCCGTCGAGCTGAATGAAATATCAAAATGTATTTATATAGGTGCCTTTGTTTATACAATTGCATAATGACTACTTAAATTCATTGGTCGATTCCTCAAAAGGATCAAGGAATTTTCATAGCAGGCATGAGAATTTCTCTACCATAAAACCTGATAGCTTATTTAAATACTCTTATTTAGAGATATAAACAAAGTACCTACCTAAATATACGAAGGATACTTCATAATGAAGAGGATTAAGTTCGGCTAGGAGATGATTTGAATAATGTTCAAGTATTACCACATCGACATGTAATCAATACACTGAGAAAAACAAATTGTAATTCCAACAATCTTTAGCTTTCAGCAAACTTACTTTTGAATCAAAACAGTAAAACCAGGAACGTGAATGGGGTGGAAAATTTTCCCGGTTCGGTTCGCCAGTTCGAACTGTGTTTGAACTTTTGGATTGGTTGCGGTCAAACCGGTTTTTCTACTTCTTTGAACCGGGATTTCGGTTCGGATTACCGGTTCGGGAATTTCTCAAACTGTACCGGTTCGATTCAAAACCGGTTTGGTTCGAAACCGGTTCGGTTCACACCCCGTTTTGTTCAAACCCGGTTCGGTTCAAAACCGGTTCGGTTCAAACCCGGTTCGGTTCAAAACCGGTTCGGTTCAAAACCAGGTTCGGTTCAAACCCGGTTCGATGTTAAACCCGGTTCGGTTGAAACCCGGTTCGGTTCAAAACCGGTTCACGTCCCTGTTTTTAAATGAAGTAAAAACGCTTTTGATGTAAATTCTATTCACATTTGAGATCATTTCAAACAAACAAAATTTTTGTTGAATTACATTTTTTTTCTCTCAGTGTAGGAATAGGAGAAACGTAAGAGAATTACATAAAATTTGTATCAAGCCTTAGAATCCTCTTCGCTATTGAAAGCTTAAAAAATTCACTGTCACAATTCTTTCTGGGTCAAAAGGAATATTAAAAAAATTCACAAAAAATAATTTAAAAAAATCCGCATCGAATGGCATACATACATACGGCGTCTGAGGTCTCTGGCGCCAAGGCAGTTCTTCCAATATATAGCTACATAGATGCTTTTGAAAAAGGAAAGATTAAAATAAGGAAAAATCCCATAAATACCATTTCGTTCTTGTGAAAGGACCAACGAGATCCTTTGAAGTAACGAGTTCATAGCTGCATAACGACAGACATCAGGAAATAAGCTGCAACCAAATTAAAAATATTTCTGAGACTTGCAAACAGACTTCTTTCTTAAAAAGAGGACCTCAAAAAACTTTTTTCTTTGTAAAAGGACACGCTGCGTAAAAGGCGAAGAGCTTTCTAAAAAAACACTGCACTTTTGAAATTTTATAAGAGTAAAAGGCAAGAAGGCCCAGTGGCGTAGCGAGACATTTCGGCGCCCGGGGAACGATGGGGGCATACTGCAGGAAATGCTGCCCCCTTTAACTGGCCTCAATAAAAATACCTTCATAAAAAATGTAATATGATTTGGCTGGCCCCTTCGACGCCCCCCTCGCTACGCTACTGAGGAGGCCAGAAAATTTCTGCAAGAAGAGCGAAAAAAAGAGGACATTTGTGCGTACCGAAAATGATTGGGAGCATTCTTGGATAGCATACCATTGTCGGCTTCAGAGAAAAGAATATTTGTCCTTATTGCTTTATTGTTAGAAAAAAAAAAGGTTTAAAGGAGAAGCTAGCGGAGAGGCACTAAGGCGTCTTTAATCAAATCATCGTATTTCAAAAATAATTCACTCAAATCGGGGTGCTCCCATGTTCGTGCCAGCACGTTGACTTGCTCGACGGTATAAAGTAAGGCTTCGATTAAAAAGAGTTAATGATATTTAATATTCTTTTGAGTCGGACACGTTCAATTTATGCAGAGCTCCTCGACTTAGGCTACTCTACGCTTATTCTCTTGCTATCCAAGAAGTCTCATAGTTGCTCACTTAACTTGGAGATTTCGTTAAACAAAAGCCAATGTGTTTACTTGAAGCTTTAACCTTTCGCTAAAAAGCTATGAACTTTGAGCTTCGAACTCAAACGCAAAACAATGGACGTCGCCAGCATCAGGAACATCATCACCTTCTGGCTTGAATAAGACTTTACGTATGGAGCTGATGCTTAATAGGCAAATACACCTGTGCCAGTGCGATTTTATATTTCCCCTACATACTCGTATATACTATAAATTATACAGATTCACACATACGTCTACACAGCAAGGACATACATATGCATGGCCTCACATAAGCAGCATGGCTTTTAGTAGCCAGGAAATCTAATTTTCGCTGACTTCAGCACAAATGTGTGTATCTTGGAGATATTCTTCTGGAATTTTGAACGGCAAATGCTTGTGTGAAACAGAGCAAACAAGAATCGTGAACATTTAAGGGCCAAGTGAGATAAATTTCTTTAAAGTGTTTGCATAAACGCCAATGGTTAAATTCGAAGCGTTACTTATGTACGTCCCTTACGTTCTTCACTCAAGCACCCTTGCCTTAAAAGGTAAATATTTATGGAGCAAATTTCACTTTTCACCTGTGCTACTAAAATTTAATAACGTAAAATACACAGCAACACGAAGCCAAACCTCCGCAAGACAACTTCACATTTCGTTCTCGTCCTTCTTTGCTCGAATATTAGGTACCTAAGTACTTGGCAATAAATTGAGCACCTGACTTCGACCTGACTTCAAACCTGTGACTTTCTGCTAAAAGTCGCTTTACGAATTTATTGTAATTTGCAAATTTTTTAAGACAATCAGCTGCGATTGGGTACCGGAAACGAACTGAAGCTGACATGTTCTGAGTGCATCAACACGAAATGTGAGAATATTGTGCTGCGATGTTTGCGAAAGGAAAATGCAAAATTTCATATTCGTAAAATTATTATGCGGTGGAAAGGTAAGCAACTACGAGTGAGGAGCACGGGGTAGATGGTGGGTAAAATACAAAACTAAACATGTAAACCATCAAGGCGAATGATGCTCGTTTTTGTGAGGAATAAATGGCTTCAATTGATTGAATAAACACAGCAGTTATATAATTAAAAGGCAAACAAATTTCATAGAAATTAATACCTTTAAATTGATGGGTTTTTAATTAATTAATTATTCAAAAGCGATATGGCAAACAATACCGATGATAAGTAATTATTCCGAACATTTATTTGAATAGAAATTATGTCGGCGTCTAAGGTGCGATAAATACCTACATACATACCTAGTTGGTATTACCTACATTGCCTTGATATATGCAATACTTTATATTCTAAGGTGACCAGATATATTATATATGTATATATTATTATTAGCACAATAGATCCTTTGTGGTCGCGGTGCGCATCATTCCCCATCTTTAATAATATCTTATTATACTCTGAAATCTTCTGTTCTGTGATTTTTTTTTTTTTTTTTTCCCCTCTTGGACGTCCACTTTCGGTCATGTCGGTTGTAAA